>CP035526.1:4200000-4763930 GCA_008274985.1 Aspergillus sojae | reverse complement strand
ACCTAATGTTGACCCTAATGTTGACCCTAATGTTGACCCTAATGTTGACCCTAATGTTGACCCTAATGTTGACCCTAATGTTGACCCTAATGTTGACCCTAATGTTGACCCTAATGTTGACCCTAATCGGGCACTACTGTACCCTAATGCTGGGGGGCCAACCGCCGTCCCCGCTGCCGCGGACCCGGCTCCCTCACCCGAACCGCCCAAACACCCTAACGCCCTAACCCATAACCCATAACACCCATAACCCGCGCCGACCCATCCCGCCCGTTGCATGTGCTGTCCCTCTCCCGCGTGTCACCGACGCCGAACCGCAACATTACAAACCCTGATGTGCCCCGGCCGGTATGACCCTCATGTCACGTGACCCTCCCCCCCCAGCCCCCGACCCATTCGGGTGGCCCGAATAACACTCCCTGTCCAATACGGTCAACACTTCGATATTCCGCGTTGATCATGTCCATCCACCCCACCAATCCTGGCAATATCTCGCTTCGAACAAACCCTGATGTCGCCATGCGAAATAACCCTCGTGTCACGTGACCCCATCGCCATCGCCCATGCTGTATACCATCCCCAATACCATCCCCGTCGTGAAACCACTCTGCGAATCTTCCCTACTGCCATCGCAATATACCATGGATATGTTAAATATCTCGAATTCTAAAACCCTGATGGATCTTTCTGCCGCTCTTCGCTTCGAAATCATGGGATAAATCTCAATGCCGTTCTCCGTATAATCCACTTCTCGGATATCTTAAACATGGATGCATAATTTATATCGGGAATCCATCACGAGCCGGAATATAATCGAAACTGCTCCGATTTCATAACACCCGACGAATGAGTTATTAATAAATAAAATCCTCTCTACCAATCAATGGGGAACCATGCAATATTGGGAATTCCTTCAATATAAACCCGTTCTCGATGGAACTGTACTTGGAAATCCGGCTTGCATCTGGATACAAATCACCCTGCTGTTTTGATATAAATCTTTTGGATATTTCGATATGATTAACCCGCATATGGAAATATCATACACCCGGTGGTTCTAATATTATAAATCCTCATCTGTTAATATCACCAATCCTCATCCTGTAATATCATATACCCGGATATTTCACCATTGTAACCCTGTCTGTCTTGATATTATAAACCCTCATCGTTCACTATCACAATCCCTGGTGTTTTGATCTCATGAACCCCCATGTTTCCATATCATGAACCCTCATGTTTCCATATCCTGAACCCTCATGTTTCCATATCCTGAACCCTCATGTTTCCATATCCTGAACCCTCATGTTTCCATATCCTGAACCCTCATGTTTCCATATCCTGAACCCTCATGTTTCCATATCCTGAACCCTCATGTTTCTCTGTCATCAATCCGGATGTTTTAATATCATGAACCCTGATGCTTCTATCTAAATCACCTGGATCGGCCGATATATATCTTGGTTGAAATTGATTCTCACCGCTTCTAATCTATATGGATGGAACTTCTTGATCGCCTCAACTCGCCGAAATATATATCTAATCTGGATAAATTAATTTGATTATTAAATCTTACCGATATACCTGCTTACATTGGTCCAGTTGATCAAAATCCTACTCATCTCGGTAATCGGATTGAATCAATCAATGAAATTTGGTCTCTGGGTTCAATTGGTTGCGTTGGATGGTCTGTTGACCCGAATCTTTCAATATATAATTTATATACAATCCCTAATCCAGTTAATACCCACTGATGGAAATACATGGAATGAATATTCGTGGACACCGTATATATAATATCTTAAATTCCGCTGAATTATTTCGCTTGATCCGGATTATCTTCACGGGACCGGAGCGGACTGGTTGGATATATAAATACCTTCGCTTTATCGATAATTCCGGATGATATATTATTGTAATCAACAACAATCGTTGATATGATATTTAAATATATATATATATATATTAACATGGACCCAATAAAAATATATCCGATTCTTGGATACCGACAATGTCTATCCCGGTGGGATCTTAATATATATTATCTACAACAACTATATCAATCGAAATCATTTATCGTACGGGCCCTTGGCCCTGGCCATCCTCACTCTGCTTATTCTATATTAATAATCCTTCCATTTCTATATCATCAACCCTGATATTTTAATATCATGAATCCTTATATTTCAATATCACGAATCCTCATATTTCTACATCATCAACCCTCATGTGTCAATATCACGAATCCTCATGTTTCTATGTCACAAACCCTCATGTTTTAATATTATAAACCGTGATGTTTCTATATTATAAACCGTGATGTTTCTATATTATAAACCGTGATGTTTCTATATTATAAATCCTTATATTTCGATGTTAATAATCCTTATCCATCTATATATTCTATTAAATCCATTCTCAACTCTCCTGATCGATATCGATTGAAATTCTCCATCTCTTTGACCGGGCGAAATATATATCGATTCTTGATAAACTAATTCTGCTGATTGAATCGGACTGATATATCTGGTTGGCTTGGTCTAGTTGATCGAAATCTTACTCACCTTCGCAATATTCTGGATGAAATCAAATGAATTTGGTCCTCGATATTTGATCTATTGGGTTGGACTCGATGAAATTATAAATGATTCCTTCAGTTAATATCGAATAATCGGAATTGATTCTATCAATATTCTTCGGCACTTTATATATAATACATTCAATTCGACGGAATGATTGGCACTCCGATCTTGGTATTCATCGATTCGAAATCATATATCGGGACTAATGAAACGGGACGACAGTATTCTAATTCAATCGGCTAATCAGTTTCAATTCTTCCGACTCATATGAACTGGACCCGATCTGACTGGCTCCATATATAAATTTGACCCCAATCGGTAATTCCTAATGATATATTCTTCCTGATACGGCAAAATATCAAAATCACGGTTCCAAAACCACTGCAATTGATCATAATGTTGACCCCAATAACTATATATCCGCGTCGTTGGCACGATATCTACCCCGGTTGGATCGGTCTACTACAACGCCGGATATATATTTTGAACCATACTGGATATTGATCATCGTAACTCGATCAAATTCGATGAATATATGTTGATCTATGGATCGATTGATTATATGTCTTGATTCTATTGATATCTATATATATATATTGGATATACAAACACTACTCCCGCTGACGCTGCTCGAGCTCGATATATATCCGCCGCAGCCAACAAAACGATGCAAATAACTGACTGTGCTGGCCCTGGGCCCCGGCTGTTGCCTGCCCAAAAAACCCCTTCACCTGCGCCACATCCTGCCAGTCCACCCCGAATCCCTGCAGCCGCCGCGCCCACAATGGCTGCACCGGCGACGCCCACGGCCCGTACAGCATCGCCGCCATCATCGGGATCATCACATCGCGATATACACACTGATCCCAGTCCCCCGTTTTCCACTGGGGGCATATACTCTGCGGCATCCCGCACCCCCAGCACGCGTAGTACGGGCCATACTTGATCTTGGGGGACCGGATCTGCAGCATCCATGTCTGCGCCGCCTGGCTCGCCGGACCCCGACATGAATATAAATCGTGCTCGTTCCACGCGTGGCCCCGCAGCGTGCAAATGTAACATGTCCGCCGCCACTGGGCGGCATCCCGCTCCACCAGCTCCTCGTCCAGCCACTGGTCCGCATCCTGCATCCGCTGCCGGATATCCGGGGCGGCCTGCCGTTGGCTCTGCACCCACTGCCGCTGCCGTTCCGCCATGGGGATGGACGGGGCCGGGGATCCCACCGGTCGATCGCCGGGGGGATCACGGGAATCGTCCGGGGTACGGGGACGGGGATGGGGATGGCCACGGGGACTACCATCATTCCAATCACGGGAATGTTCGGCATGCTTCGCCCCGGATGGGGACGGCCAATCCGGATCGCATCCATCGCACAGCATCTCCGCCGGGTCCTCATCCCGGCAGCATCGCCGCTCGTACCCGTCCACCGGGCCATCCAAATACTGATCTAATACATATCGCCGGCAGCCCACCCCCGGCACCACGTCCATGTAGTCCTGCACCCCATCGTCCCCCTCCACCATCCACCCCGGTTGGATGATGATCGCCTCGCTGGGCTGCCCGTCCCGGCCGGCACGCCCGCTCTCCTGCGCGTAATCCAGCAACGTCCGCGGCATCCCCACGTGGATCACACACCGGATGTCGGGGATGTCCACCCCCATGCCCAACGCGCTCGTGGCCGCGATCACCGGCGTCTGGCCCTGCGTGAAGCGCTGCAAAATCGACGGCTTGTCCAGCTGCTGGCTGTAGTACGCCTCGCACCCCAGCTCCCGGGCCAGCTCCACCACCTGCCGGACGGCATTCGCGTATATGATCACCTTTCCCGGTCCCGCCCGCTGGATCCGCTCCCGGATGAATGCCAGCACGGGTTCGCTGGTGAACCACATCAACCCCCCGGGGGGACGCCACATGCGGTATGCCACGTTGGCCCGGCTCGTGCGGTCCCGGAACATGCGGACCTGGTCGGCCGGATACTCCATCCGCTGGAACAACGTCCCCTCCAGCGTGGGGGGCAGCGTGGCCGTCAGCAGCACCATCTGCGTCCGGGCGTGGTTCAGCCGCCCCAGCTGCCGCAGTTGGGGCCGGAAGTCCCGCTGGTCGTGCAGCACCACGTGGCACTCGTCGATGACAATCCGATCTAACCGCCGCGTCTGCTGCAGTCGGTTGATGAACGTGTGGAAGTCCTCTGTCACCGCGGACTCCGGCGTCACCAGCACAATCGTGGCCTCGTCCGGGGGCCGACGGCTCTCCCACGACACGCATGAAATACCCAATGTCTGGCATCGCCGCATCATGTCCCCGCGCAGTGACAGCAGCGGCACCACCACGATCGTCGTCCCGCCGGGCTCCGCGAACGCGGGCAGCATGAACAGCATGCTCTTCCCCCCACCCGTCCGCATCACCGCCACCACGGGGCTCTCGCCGTCCTGGATCGCCTGCAGCGCCGCCGCCTGCACCCCGCGGAACTCCATGGTCGCCTGCCCGGTCATCTGCCGCAGCGCCTGCGTCATGTCCATGGTGTTCAGCCGGTGCCGCCGCAGGATCTGGCTCTCGGCCGCCTCCTCCTCCCACGGCGCCCGCTTGCGCTTGTGGGGGTGGGAACCGACGTCCGCGGGACCCCCGTCCGCCGACGCGAACCCCAAAAACCGATGCCAGTCGGTGCTGGACAGCCGGAACATGCGCTGGCGGTGCGCCGTGGTCCCCGCCTGCTCCATGATCCCCCGTCCGTACACCATCCCCGCCACGTGCGACGAATGCGCCGCCTGCAGGTCCGCAATGTGCCCCAGCCACTGCGCCTCGTCCAGGTGCTCCTCGGCGTCCGCGTCCAACGCGGTCTGGGCCGCCTCCCGCTCCTCGCGGACGTCGCTGGGGAACTGGCTGCTCGGCCGCATCCACCGCCGGCTGATCCCGATGGCGATGTCGCGGTACGCCTGGATGCCGATGGGATGACGCAACCGCATCTTGGTCTCGCGCTTCAACGCCTCCCGCAACCGATCGGACGTCCATGCCCGCTGCGTGCCGGGATCGGGGCCCCACAGGTACGGCGACATTGACCCTAATGGGGGTTGGGGTCCGGACCCTAATGTAAACCCGGATGGGGGATCGGGGGTGGATGGCTGGGTCGTCCGGTAATACCACGTCTCCAGCTGCTGGACAAACGGCAACACCAACCACAGATACCATACCATCAGCTCGCCCACCTCCCGCGGCACATATCGGTGGATCACCTTGACGTCGTTGCTCGCGTAAAACCCTTTGTGGTACGCGGATACCAACGTGACCATCCCGTCCTCGATAAATATATTGCGCCGCCGGTTGGTCTCGGTGTTGACATGCTGCAAGCTCAGCAGCTCCGGCGCCCGACTCGGTTGGCCCGCAACCACGTGGGTCAATATCGCTAATTTCTCCTTGAATCGGGCCACCCGCTGCAAATACTGGATGACCAGCTGGGGCTGGAACTGCGTGGGCTGGCGGCGGTGGATGAAAACCTTCTGCACGTCCGGCTCGGCCCGCACCCGCGCCAGCAGCCAGGTGGATCCGTCCACGGGCCATCGGGTCCGGGAGTCCTTTAAAAAGCTCCATCCCACGGCTCCCTGGGTGGGATCATCGTACAGCGCGTGCCACGGGATCGCGGGGGTCTGCCCAAACAGCAGCTCCTGGCCTAAAATCTGCCGTGTCGCCGCCGTCATCCCATGCACGAAGCCGCGGAAATCGCCCATGGTGAACTGCATGTGCTGGTACAGCAGTCGGTCGGGCTGCATCCACGTCACATGGCCGGGTGCCGTGGTATTGTAATGGATCCGGAGCCCGTACGTCCGCCAGTCCTGCAATGTCTCCATCGGGGTATGCGTCCCACGGACCATCAACTGGCCAACCAGGTATGTCACCTGCTCCTGGAATGTCTTCCGCGATGGATTCTGGCTCCATTCCATCCGGGACGGGGGATCCGGGCTGCACATGGGGGATGTCGGGGGTGATGTCGACCCCAACCGCACCGGCTCGGGCTCGTCGTCGGGCTCGTCGCCGCTGCCGTACGCGGAATCGAGGTCGGTGATGGCACTCCGCAGCGTCCATTCGGCGCACTTCTGCGGCTGCTGCCACGTCTCGATGATCTGGAGCACGTTGGGGTCCAGCCACAGCGCCTGCTGGACGATCATGAACCGCGCCACCTTGATCACCCGCGACAAGATCGGGGGGTAGCTTTCCGGGTCGCGCCAGCCGAACTCCCCGCGGCCCAGCACCGCCATGGCGCAGATCAGCACGCTCTCGTACTCCTGCGCGTGGTACGTCTGGTTTAGTAGCTCGATACAAAACGCCAAGCACGCCTGTTCAAGCTCACTCATCCGCCACCGCTGCATGGGGTCTGCCGGGTCCTCCGGGTCCTCCCCGGCATCCTCGTCCGGACTCTCGTCCACTCGGAACCCCCTCGTCCACGGGTGGGCGGCGGGCCACCGGATCCAGCGTGGCCTGCCACAGCCGCCGCCATTTCTTCCGCTGCCGCGGGGTCATCCCGTACGCGGGATATTTCCCTGTGTGCGGCATCTGCGTGCGCGCGATAAATGCCACAATCTGCTGCCATGGCTGTACATGTTTGACCACGCTGTCCGCATCCATATACGCCTGCAACGGACGGTACGGGGTCTGTCCCTTCTCCGATCGGACGGCCTCCACGCGGATCGCTTGACCCGTGTGTTGGACGGTCTGCTGGCTCTTCCGGACGACCCCCTCCATCGCCTCCCAGATCCGTCGGACCCGCTGCTCCACGGGATCGGTGCTGTCGGGCAACGGGGTCTCCACCAACGCACGCAACGTCTTGAAATCTTCCGGCGTGGTAAAGTCCTGCAGGTACTGTGTCCAGCGGGTCACCCGCAGCCATGGATTGGCGTCGTGGATATCCTCTCCGCTGCTGGACGGGGTCTGGGCCTGCGCCTCGTCGACTGCCCGCCGCACCGCCGCAATCGCCTCGTCCACCTGCTCGGTTGGCACGGGGATATACGGCTCCGTCTCGCCCCCGCGGACGTGGATATAATGGGACCCTTTGCGCGTCGGGAAGATCTGCTGGCAGTGGACCAAGATATATGACTGCCGCAGCTCGGCCTCGCCCTGCACCCGCTGCTCACGGCTCACCCGCCCGCGGCGGGGATTTTGGGACCAGCCATGGATCTGGCGCCAATGCTGCCGCATACCCTCCATCGTCCGACCAATATATTGGCATCGGGGATAGTCACGACGACACATCAGCCCGTCGGGGTGGATGGGTAATCCAGCCAACGCCTGCTCCACCCCGTGGGGGATCACAGTCTCATCGATCTGCTGAACGATACCCTCCCATTGCTGGATGACTTTCTGAATCTGAACCGCCTCGGTGTGGGGCTTTCGATGGGTCCGGCCGGTTAAATGGCGGACGATCTCGCTGGGCCATACCCCATGTTGGCATACTTTACAAATGATAATGGGCAGTCCATCGAGCTTTTGAAAAATGGGATGGTCCATACTGTGAAATTGTAGGATTCTATAAGTTTAGCAGTATACAGCGAGTACCCCTGAGCACCGCGGTATAGTCAGGGCGGTAAAGCGGAGCGGTCGGGAATTCTGCCAGTAGTAGCTAACCCTAACGCAATATTCTAACAAAACTTATACTGACAATAACATATTTTTCCAAGCGATTGATATATTGCAAACTGGACAGTCGATACTTAGAAGATATCTGAGTAATCGGACCAATTCTGAGCCTAATCGGACCCGGGGGGGAATTACAAGTCCACGTAGGGAATTTAAAACGAATGCACGTTGACCCTAACCCGGCCTGCCCGCCAAACGGGCCGCACCCCAAACCGAATACACTATCTTTTTTCACCCCTTCTGGACTAGAGTATATACTCTACAGTATTCTGCACTCTCAGTATACACAGTACAGACTGTACTTAATCTTTGAGAACTGAATCCACAATATTTATATCTGCGCGGTCTAGCTTGCCAAACCCTAATATAAATATAAATTATACTTGTTCCACGCGTGGTTCTGTAGTATATAAATATAATATATCCATTGTCACTGGAAGGCATCCCACTCTACCAGCTCCTTGTCCAGTCACTGGTCTATATTCTGCATCCACTGCTGGATATTAAAAACTATCTACTGTTGGCCCTGCACTCACTGTTGCTGTCATTTGACTATGGAAATTAACAGAGTCAAAGATCCCATTGATCAATCACTAAAAGTATCACAAAAATATTTGACATGCTTTGCCCTAGATAAGAACAGTCAATTAAAATTATATTCATTGCACAGCATCTCCGTCGAGTTCGTATTTCAGCAGTATCATTGCTTGTATTTATCCACCAAGCCATTCAAATACTAATCTAATACATATTATCAGCAGTTTATCTTCAACACTATATTTATGTAGTCCTGCACTTTATTGTCTCTCTCCACTATTCACTCTAATTGGATAATAATCGCCTCGCTAAGCTGCCCATCTCAACTAATCAGCCCACTCTTCTACATATAATCCAGTAATGTCTGCAGTATCCCCACGTGAATTATATATCAAATGTTGGAGATATCCACTCCCATGCTCAATGCACTTATGGCTACAATTATTAATATCTGGCTCTGCATGAAGCGCTGCAAGATCAATAGCTTGTCTAGCTACTGACTGTAGTACATCTTATATCCCAGCTCCCGAGTCAGCTTCACCACCTGTTGAACGGCATTCACATATATAATCATCTTTCCCAGTCCCGCCCGCTCAATCCGCTTCCAGATAAATGTTAGTATAGATTCGCTGACGAACTACATCAGCCCCCCAAAAGGACACTATATACAGTACACCATATTGACCCAGCTTGTGCAGTCCCAGAACATGCAAATCTGATCAGCCAAGTACTCCATCTACTGGAACAACATCCCCTCTAGTATGGGGGGCAGCGTGGCGGTCAGCAGTACTATCTGTGTCTAGATATGATTCAGCCGCCCCAGCTACTGTAGTTGGAGCTGAAAGTTTCACTAGTTATACAGCACCACATAGCACTTATTAATTATAATCTAGTCTAGTCGCCGTGTCTGCTGCAGTCAATTAATAAATATATGAAAGTTCTTTGTTATTATGGACTCCAATATCACCAGTACAATCATTGTCTTGTTCAGAAGTCACCGGCTCTCTTACAATATATACACAATGCCCAACATCTAATATCACTGCATTATATCCCCGCGCAGTGATAGCAGCAGTATTACTATAATTATTATCTCACTGGGCTTCATAAATATGGGCAGTATAAACAGCATACTCTTCTTCCCACCCATCCACATCACCATCATTACAAAACTCTTGTTATTCTAAATCATCTACAGTGCTGCCATCTACACCTCACGGAACTCCATAGTTGTCTAACCTGTTATCTGCCACAACGTCTGTGTTATATTTATAGTATTCAGCCAATGCCGCTATATGATCTAGCTCTCAATCATCTTCTTCTTCCACAGCATCCGCTTGTACTTGTAGAGATAGAGACTATAATCTAAACTACTATTAATCAATACAAATTCTAAAAATTAATGCCAATCAGTGCTGGACAGTCAGAATATATACTGGCGATGTGCTGTAGTTCCCATCTGCTTTATAATCCTCTATTTATACACTATCTCTATCATATACAACAAATATATTGTCTGCAAGTTTATAATATATTCTATCCATTATATCTTATCTATATGCTTCTTAGTGTCCGCGTTCAACACTGTCTAGACTGTCTTCCACTCCTCGCAGATATTACTGAGAAACTAACTGCTCAGCCATATTTATTATTGGCTAATCCCAATAGCAATGTCACAATATATCTAAATATCAATTGTATAGTACAACTGTATCTTGATCTCGCGCTTCAACACCTCCCACAGTCAATTAAATATCCATGCTCACTGTGTACCAGAATCGGGACTCCACAGATACAGTGACATTGACCCTAATGTGGGCCCCAATCCCAACTTGAATAGAGTCTCGGGGGGGGATGGCTGCGGGGATGACTGCGTTGTTCAGTGATACTATCTCTTCAGCTACTAGATAAACAGTAATACTAATTATAGATATTATATAATCAGCTTATTCATCTTTTATGATATATATCAGTGGATTATCTTAATATTATTGCTTATATAAAATCTCTTGTGATACATAAATATTAATATAATTATTCTGTTCTCAATAAATATATTGCACTGCCAATTAATCTTGGTGTTGATATACTGTAAGCTCAGCAGCTTCAGTACTTGGCTTAGCTAGTCTTCTATTATATAGATCAGCACAGCCAGCTTCTTTTTAAATTGGGCCATTCACTGTAGATACTGAATAACTAGCTGAAGCTGAAACTATGTGAATTGGCAGCGGTAAATAAAATATCTCTATATATTTAACTCAATCTGTACCCACATCAGCAGTCAAATAAATCTATCTATAAATCAGCGCATGTGTGAATTCTTTACAAAGCTTCAGTCTATAATTCTCTAAGTGGAATCATTGTATAGCGCGTGTCATAGAATAGTTAAGATCTATCTAAACAGCAGCTTCTGGTCTAAAATCTATTATATAACCACTGTCATCTTGTGGATAAAGCCCTAGAAATTACTTATAGTAAACTATATGTGCTGGTACAGCAGCCAATTGAGCTGTATTCATGTTATATGATTGGGTGCTGTGGTATTATAATAGATCTTAAGTCTATATGTCTGCCAGTTCTGTAATATCTTTATCAGTATATACGTCTCACAGACCATTAACTGGCCAATCAGATATATTATCTACTTCTGGAATGTCTTCCGCGATGGATTTTGGCTTCATACCATCTGAAACAGGGGATCTGGACTGTGCATGAGAGATGTGGGGGGGGATATTGATTTCTGTTATATCAGCTCAGGCGCGTCTATCTTGTTGTTGCTGCTGTACACAGAATCAATATTGGGAATGGCACTGCGCAATGTCCAGTTTATATACTTCTATAACTGCTGTTATATTTTAATGATTTGAAGCATATTGGGATCTAGTTACAGTGTCTGCTAGACAATCATGAACTGTGTTACCTTAATTATCTGTGATAAGATTGAGAGATAGCTCTCTGGATTATATCAGCTAAACTCTCTACAATTTAGTATTGCTATAACACAGATCAGCACGCTCTTGTATTTCTGTGTGTAATATATCTGGTTCAGTAGCTTAATATAAAATGTCAAGTATATCTACTTAAGCTCACTCATCTATTATTGCTGTATAGAGTTTGCTAGATTCTTTGAATTCTTTATATTCTTCTCTGGACTCTTGTTTACTTAAACTTTCTTGTTAACTGATAAGCAGTGGATTATTGGATTCAGTGTAATCTATCACAGCTGCTGTTATTTCTTCTGCTACTATGAGATTATTCTATATATGGAATGCTTGCTCTCTGTGATGGGGGCTGTCTATATACACACGATAAACACTATAATCTGCTATCACAACTGCATGTGTTTGACCACACTGTCTGTGTTCAGATATGTCTACAGCGGCTGGTACAGTGTCTGTCTCTTCTTAAACTGGACAGTCTCCATGTGGATTATTTAATCCGTGTATTAAATAATCTATTGACTCTTCTGCACTACACTCTTTATTATCTCTTAGATCTATTAAACACGCTGCTCCACAAGATCAGTACTGTTAGATAACAGAGTCTTGACCAACACCCACAACATGTTGAAATTGTCCAGCATAATAAACTTCTGTAGATACTATATCTATTAGATCACCCGCAGTCATAGATTAATATTGTGGATATTCTTGTCACTGCTAAATACAGCATAGACCTATATCTTATTCACTATCTATCACACTGCCGCGATGACCTTATCAATCTGCTCAGTTCAAACAGGAATATACAGCTCTGTCTTGCCCCCACAGATATAAATATAATAAGACTCTTTACAGATCAAGAAGATCTGCTGACAATAAATCACAATATATAACTGCTACAGTTTAATCTTACTCTATATCTGCCACTCGCAGCTCACCCGCCCACAATGAGAATACTAAAATCAGCCATAAATCTGGCGCCAATGCTCTTACATAGTCTTGAGTATTTAATTAATATATTAATATTGTGAGTAGTCCCAGCGATATATCAGTCTATTAGAATAAATAGATAATCCAGTCAGCGCCTGATTAATCTTATAAAGAATCTTAATCTCTATCTTCTCCGCCAGCGAAACAATTCTTAATCAATTCTGGATTATCTTCTAGATCTAGATTGTCTCACTGTGGGACTTACAATGGAGATAGCTGGCTAAATAACAGACAATTTTACAAGACTATACTCTGTATTGATATACTTTACAAATTATAATAGATAGTCTATTAAGCTTTTGAAAAATAGAATAGTTTATAATTACTAAAATTACTGGATAACAGGATTCAATCCATTTAATTATATATCAGCAATAATCTCTGAGTACTGTAGAATAGTTAAGATTAAGATCAGAGTAATAAAGACTAACAGTTACAGAATTCTGTTAGCTACAGTCAATCTCAACTAAATTTTCTATTATAACTTCTGATTATAATAATATATTATTACATATAACTGATTCTCTATAAACTAAATAGAGAATACAGTCAATATTAACAAGTAATCTAGCCAAAAATAAGTCTCATTAAACTGAACAATCAATAGACAGTCTATATATAAAGTTCAATTCTAATGTATATTGATTCTAATCCAGCCCACCCACAAATTAGACCACACCCCAATTTCAATACACTGTATTACTTCATCTCTTCTAAATTAGAGTTATAGACTCTGGGATCATTCTGACAATTAAAGAGTGGTGAAAAGACAATAAAATGAAAAAGAAAGTAGTAAAAAGCTGATGGTGAACAGACAAATATTAATATACTTTAGAGATAATAGATAGAATTGCTGAATAAATTATTAAATCTTATTAATTTATTAGTAAACACTAAGCTGTATCTAGATCAGTTTATATCTTATCTCCAAGTCATAGTTAAGAAAGATAATTAATAAAAGATATTTATATTATCTATATAAAGATCAATAGATATATGAAGAGAGATATATATATATATTTAAAGATTATAGTAACTCTATCTTCTTTTTAGTAGAAATTCCTATCCAGACTACTTCCCAGTGTACTTAACAATAATATTAAAATTTATAATAATGATCATACACAGCTGTTTTACTGAGTAGATCTTTATTGACTGTGTAGTCTTTTTAATTAGTTACTTTTATAGATCCAGCAATATCTTAAATTTAAGAAAGCTATGCTATTCACAACTGATAGTGTAATACTGTTATTATCGCGTCTTTATATATCTAAGAGTCTTCTACAGATCTTGCACGTACACCATGCTCATAATTCAGAATCTATAACTGATCTACTTATTAAATATAGGCTGATTGATTCTATAGTCGCGCTTGAAGTTATCACACTTTAGATATATTTAGAAGATGGCAATCATTGTGTGATAGTATAAGAGAATATTTATCTTGATCTACAGCTGACTCTGGATCTTTCACTGCAGAACTGTCTACAGTTAATTGAAATTTCAGCTGTCTTCTCTGTGGGATCAGAGAAAGGGTGACAGCTTTCTCTGTTAGCTATACAGCTATTGTTTTAGATTCTAGATAAATAGTATTATCAGTTATAGATAGTATATAATTAGCTCGCTAATCAGCTTAGATAGATAGCAGTGGATGATTTTAGTTGAGTTGCTTACTAAGTAGCTCTTGTGATATATAATTATTATGCTGATTAGACCATTCTTGATAAAGATATTTTAATGACAATTATAGATGGTGTTAATATAGTGTAGGCTGAGCAGCTTTATAGTCTGCTTTAATTGATTTGTAATAATATAAATTAGCAGAAGCAGCTACTCTAGAAAATTATCTATCTACTTAAGATAGTGATAGACCGCAGCGCTGTACTAGACTATTTAAGTCTTATTTATCTCTATATTAATAAACTTCTCGTGGAGCCAGTTACTAATCAGAACTTAGTTTATCAATTATTATGATTCATTGATTGCTAACATCGCGCGGTTGAATTGATACTAGAGAAAGTTTTATTCTTAAGTATTCTTTATTAAATTGTTCTGCAGCTAAGTCAGATAGAGAATAGAGATAATATTCTTCTGTATCTTCTTCTTATAAATAAGAAAGAGCTTCTTAAGATTAGTCTAGATCAGCTCTATCTTTATCTAAATAAAATAGTAAAATTTAATTATAATCAGCTACAGCTTCTTATATATTAGTGTCTACTTATTCTCACTTCAGTAGATATAGCTTTAACTAATTGTAGTATTCTAAATCTTCTTTCTGTATATTCACAGGCGCGTGATCTAGTTAAAAAGAGTCTATATTTTATAAAGAAGAAAGTACTTTTATATTATATTTAATACATTCGCGGAATATAGTATATTGCTGGTATTCACTATCTAGACTACTTGCTCAATAATAAATATCTATACTATCTTTATCAGTTCTAAGAGATAGTTAATATATCTATACAGTTTATAGAAGATCTGATTAATTATATCAACACCCAGCATAATTAGAAAGCCAATTAGAGTACTCTTAAATAGATTTCCTTTCAGTAAATAATCAAGCAGAACGATTAAGAAGACTAGATATATCTTGTCTAGCTGGGTCTAAATTGTGGATAGAAAGAAACTGTTTCTGTGTAGAAGTCACTGTGCAGAGAACTTTATTCAGTTAAGAGCAATTAACTAAGCTATAATCAGCTGGTGGCGGAGTATAATCAGCTGACTAGAATGGCTGATTTAGTAGACAAAGTAGATTAGGTGCTGCCATATCTACTGATAATACTGGTAAATAAAAGACTTGAGATAGATCTGGATTGGACAGTCTTACATCTCAGATCGCTATAGAAAGCTATTGATCTAAATCTGATTGAACTTATTCACTTAACAGTTCTTAATAATCTAATACACGCGGTTAATTAGCTATATAAGACTTTGACTAAACTGAATTAGCAGAGACTTGTAGAAGAGATAGAACAGAGTTATCAGAGCCGCGATGATTAAAAAGAAATAATTACAGAGATATTTTAGCCACTGTGTGAGCTTCAGCCAAAGAGAGATCTTAATTAAATCACGCTATACAGAGATCTGCTAATTGTTTATTTAGTTTATAGCTAGATTACAGTTAAGATTAAGATAGATCTAAGTCTAGATAAACACCACATAACTTATTTCTATAGACTTCTAGAAAAGCTGCTTAATCTGCGCTGAGAATTAGATCTTGAAAAAGATATTACTGGTCGCTGAGAGAAAAAATTACTGACAGTAGATTAGATATCTTAATAACTTAAGATTGTTCAGTGATCTTCGACCCCTATGTTCTATCTATGTTATCTTAGAATAGACACGTAGAAGATAATTACATAGAATCTTATATATATAATAGATATAGAGGTAGTGAATACAGCTAAGATCTAGAAAGACTGAGAGCTCTGATATAGAAGCGCTACTCAAGAGCGGAAATATACAGAGCTCTTATACTAAATTTAGTTACAGTTACTGAAATATAGCAGTTAAAGCTGTCTGACAGAGCATCGGAGTCGCGGCAGTGAAATGCTTACTATATTATTAATAGAGATAGCCCTCCAGACACTGTGAACAGATTACATACTAATATAATATACAGATCTAGATATAGTATATGGGATTGTACAAGAAGAGATCTATACTTTCAGATTTATATATATATAGTATAGAAACCTATTCTATAAGAAAGAGAAAGATTGAAAAAGATTAGAGAGTGGACAAGCCGTGTCTCAGAGAATAACAATTTCAAAAATTAATCTATAATATTGTCAGATATATATATAATAGTATATTAATTATATTAAATTATAATCCCTTCTCATAGACAATATAATACTAAGAGTTATCCAGATCTGTCAACAGTCACTGTCAATCTCTTGTACTTACTGTAACAGTTAGATTTATTAAGTAAGAAATCAATTGATAAAGGATTTCTGCGGAAGAGAATTGAGAAGAAAGATAAGAGATATAAGAAGAGAGATTCTAATTTATTAATTGATTTATAGAATTGAATCTTAATAAAAGTCTAGCTGTCTGTGCCGCTGAATGATAAGAGATAATAAATAGAGAATAATGATAGATACATTGCCACACACTTTTGGCAGTGGAAACATGGGAGAACATGAAAATTCAATCAATCCGTGGGCGCGGATGGGGGATGTATATCCATCCCCCAGGTACTAGGGTATAGGCTCATCGTCGCTGCTGTACATGGAATCAAGGTCGGTGATGGCACTCCGCAGCGTCCATTCAGTGTACTTCTGCGGCTGCTGCCACGTCTTAATAATCTAAAGCACGTTGGGGTCCAGCCACAGTGCCTGCTGAATAATCATGAACCGCGCTATCTTGATCACCTGTGACAAGATCAGGAGATAGCTTTTCGGGTCGCGCCAGCCGAATTCCCTGCGGTCCAGCACTATTATAGTACAGATTAGCACGCTCTTGTACTTCTGCATATAATATATCTGGTTTAGTAGCTTGATATAAAATACTAAGTATATCTGTTTAAGCTCACTCATTCACCATCGCTGCATAGAATCTGTCAGGTTCTCCGGGTCCTCTCCAGTATTCTTGTCCGGACTCTCGTCCACTCAAATCCTCTCATTCACAGATGGGCGGCGGGCCACCGGATCCAGCGTGATCTGCTACAGCCGCCGCCATTTCTTTCGCTGCCGCGGGATTATCCTGTATATAAAATATTTCTCTGTGTACAGCATCTACGTGCGCGCGATAAATATCACAATCTACTGCTATAGCTATATATATTTGATTATACTGTTCGTATTTATATACATCTGCAATGAATGGTACAGGGTCTGTCTCTTTTTTAATTGAACAGTCTCTATATGGATCACTTAATCCGTGTATTGAATGATCTGCTGACTCTTTTGAATGACCCTCTTTATTATCTTCTAGATCTGTCGGACCCGCTGCTCCACGGGATTGATACTATTAGACAACAGGATCTCTATCAACGCACGCAACATCTTAAAATCATCCAGTGTGGTAAAGTTCTGTAGATACTATGTCCAGCAGATCACCCATAGCCATGGATTGATGTTATGGATATTCTCTCCACTGCTGAATGGGATCTGGATCTATGTCTTATTAACTGTCCGCTGCACTGCCATAATTATCTTGTCTATCTACTCAATTGACATGGGGATATACAGCTCCGTCTCGCCTCTGTGGATGTGGATATAATAAGACTCTTTGTGTGTTGGGAAGATCTGCTGGCAGTGGACTAAGATATATGACTGCCGCAGCTTGGTCTCGCTCTATATCCGCTGCTCACGGCTTACCTGCCTGTGGCGGGGATTTTGGAATCAGTCATAGATCTAGTGCCAATGCTGCTGTATATTCTTTATTGTTTAATTAATATATTGATATCGGGAATAGTTACAATGACATATCAGCCCATTGGGATGGATGGATAATCTAGCCAACGTCTACTCTATTCTGTGAGGGATCACAGTCTTATTAATCTGCTGAATGATACTCTTTTATTACTGGATGACTTTCTGAATCTGAACTGTCTTGATGTGGAGCTTTCAATGGATCTGGCTGGTTAAATGGCGGACGATCTTGCTAAGCCATATTTTATATTGATATACTTTATAAATGATAATGGGCAGTTCATTGAGCTTTTGAAAAATGGGATGGTCTATACTGTGAAATTGTAGGATTCTATAAGTTTAGTAGTATATAGCAAGTATCTCTGAGTACTGTGATATAGTTAGAGCGGTAAAGTGGAGCGGTTAGGAATTCTGTCAGTAGTAGCTAATTCTAATATAATATTCTAATAAAACTTATACTGATAATAATATATCTTTTTAAGTGATTGATATATTGTAAACTGGACAGTTGATACTTAGAAGATATTTAAGTAATTGGATCAATTCTAAGTCTAATTGAATCTGGGGGGGAATTACAAGTCCATGTAGGGAATTTAAAATGAATGCACGTTGACTCTAACCCGGTCTGCCCGCTAAATGGGCCGCACCCCAAACCGAATACACTATCTTTTTTCACCCCTTCTGGACTAGACTCTAATCTTGGTATTTATTGATTTGAAATCATATCTTAAGATAAATAAAACAGAATAATAATATTCTAATTTAATTGACTGATTAATTTCAATTCTTTCAACTCATGAACTGAATCCAATCTAACTAGCTCTATATATAAATTTGATCTTAATTAATAATTTCTAATAATATATTCTTTTTAATATAGTAAAATATTAAAATTATAGTTTCTAAATTACTGTAATTAATAATAATGTGACTTTAATAAAAATATATCCATGTCTTTAGCACTATATCTATTTTAGTTAAATTAATCTATAACAACTCTGGATATATATTTTAAATTACACTGGATATTAATAATTATAACTTAATTAAATTTAATAAATATATATTAATCTATAGATTGATTAATTATATATCTTAATTCTATTTCTATTAATATATATATTGAATATATAAATACTACTCTTGCTAATACTGCTTAAGCTTAATATATATTTATTACAGTTAATAAAACAATATAAATAACTGACTGTGCTGATCCTTGGCCTTAACTATTGTCTACTCAAAAAACTTCTTAATCTACACTATATTCTGTTAGTCTACTTTAAATCTCTACAGCCACCGCGCTTATAATAGCTATACTAATAATATCTATAATCTATATAGTATTGCCACTATTATTAGAATTATTATATTATAATATATACACTAATCTTAGTTCTCTATTTTCTACTAAAAATATATACTCTATAATATTTTGTATTCCCAGTATATATAGTATAGACTATACTTAATTTTAAAAGACTGGATCTGTAGTATTTATATCTATATTATCTGGCTTACTAAACTCTAATATAAATATAAATTGTGCTTATTCTATATATAGCTCTGTAGTGTATAAATATAATATATTCATTATCACTGAGTAGTATTCTATTTTATCAGCTTTTTATTCAGTTACTGATCTATATTCTGTATTCACTGCTGGATATCTAGAATAGTCTATTGTTGGCTCTATACTCACTGCCACTGCTATTCAGTCATAGAGATGGATAGAACTAAAGATCCTATTAATTAATTGCCGGGAGAATTATAGGAATTATTTAAAATATAAAGATAGAAATAAGAATAGTTATAAAAACTATTATTATTTTAATTATAAAAATATTTGATATACTTCACTTTAAATAAAAATAATTAATTTAAATTATATTTATTACACAGTATCTCTACTAAATTCTTATTTTAGCAGTATCGCTGCTTATACTTATCTACTGGATTATTTAAATACTAATCTAATATATATTGTCAGCAGTCCACTTCTAATACTATATCTATGTAGTTCTGTATCTTATTATCTCTCTTTACTATTTATCTTAATTAAATAATAATTGTCTTGCTGAGCTGTCTATTTTAACTAATATATCTACTTTTCTATATATAATTTAGCAATGTCTATAGTATCTCTATATAGATTATATACTAAATATTAGAAATATCCACCCCCATACTCAACGCGCTTGTGGCTATAATTATTAATATCTAGTCCTGTATAAAGCGCTGTAATATTAATGGCTTGTTCAGCTGCTGGCTGTAGTATATCTTGTATTCCAGCTCTTAGACTAGCTTTACCATCTGTTGAATAGTATTTGTGTATATGATTATCTTTTCAATTCTGCTTACTGAATCTGCTCCTGGATAAATATCAGCACAGATTTACTGATGAATTATATTAATTCTCTAAGAGAATGCTATATGCAGTATATCATATTAATCCAGTTTATATAATTCTGGAATATATGGATCTGATTGGCCAGATATTTTATTTACTGAAATAATATCTTCTTCAGTGTGGGGGGCAGCGTGGCTATTATCAGTATTATCTATATCTAAATATAATTTAGCTGCTTTAGCTGCTGTAGTTAAAATCAAAAGTTCCGCTGGTTATATAGTATTATATAATACTTATTAATTATAATCCAGTTCAGTTACTATATCTACTGTAGTTGATTGATAAATATATAAAAGTTCTTTATTATTATAGACTTTAATATTATTAGTATAATTGTTGTTTTGTTTAGAGATTAATAGCTCTTTTATAATATATATAAAATATTCAATATCTAGTATTACTATATTATATCTTTATAAAATGACAGCAGCAACACTACTATAATTATTATTCTACTAAACTTTATAAACACAGACAGTATAAATAGTATACTCTTTCTTCTATCTATTTATATTACTGCTATTACAGAGCTTTTACTATTCTAGATTGTTTACAGCGCCATTGTCTGTATTCTGTGGAATTTTATAATTATCTATCTAATTATCTGTTACAGCGCCTGTGTTATATTTATAATATTCAGTCAATGCCACCGCAGAATCTAGCTTTTAATTATCTTCTTCTCTTATATCACCCGCTTACGCTTGTGGAGATGGAAATTAATATCTACAAAATCTCTGTTCGCCAACATGAATCCCAAAAATTAATATCAGTTAATACTGGACAGCTGGAATATACACTGGTGATATACTGTAATTTCTATCTACTTTATAATCTTTTATCTATATATTATCTCTACTATATACAATGAATGTACTGTCTATAAGTCTGTAATATATCTCAGTCATTGTGTCTTGTTCAGATGCTTTTTGGTGTCTGTGTTTAGTATCACCGGGACTGTCTTCTACTTCTTGTGGATGTTGCTGGGAAACTGGCTACTTGACTATATTTATTACTGGCTGATTTTGATAGTAATGTTGTGATATATCTGGATATTAATTATATAATATAATTATATTTTAATCTCGCGCTTTAATATCTTCCACAGTTAATTGGACATCTATATTTACTGTATATTAAGATTAAGACTTCACAGATATGGCAACATTGACTCTAATATAGATCTGGCTGGGGATTGGGAGATTAACCCAGACGAAAATCTGGATAGGAAATTGGGGATGGATGACTGTGTTGTTTGATGATATTATCTCTTTAGCTGCTGAATAAATAATAACACTAATTATAAATATTACATAATCAGCTCGCCCATCTTCTATAATATATATTAATAGATTATCTTGACATCATTGCTTATATAAAATCTCTTATAATATATTAATATTAGTATAATTATTCTGTTCTTAATAAATATATTGTGCCGCTGGTTGATCTTAGTGTTGATATACTGTAAGCTTAGCAGCTCTGAGACACAGCTTAGCTGATTTTCAGTTATATAGATTAGTATAGTTAGCTTCTCTCAGAATTAGATTACTTGCTATAGATACTGGATAATTAGCTGGAACTGGAACTGTGTGGGCTAGTGGCAATAAATAAAATATCTCTATATATTCAGCTTAACCCGCATCTGCTTTAGCAGTTAAATAGATCTATTCACAAGTCAACGCGTCCACGCATTCTTTAAAAAGCTTCAGTCTATAATTCTCTAAATAAGATTGTTGTACAGCGCATGTCACAGAATAGTCAAGATCTATTTAAATAGCAGCTTATTATCTAAAATCTGCTGTGTGGCCGCCGTTATTCTATATACAAAGCTCTAGAAATTGTCTATAATAAACTATATATACTGGTACAGCAGTCAATTAAACTATATTTATATTATATAGCCCAGCGCAGTAATATTGTAGTAGATCTTTAGTCTATATATTTATTAATTCTGCAGTGTCTCTATTAATATATACATCTTGTGGACTATTAACTGATTAATTAGATATATTATCTGTATCTGGAATGTCTTCTGTGATAAAGACTGGCTCCCCAGAATCCATAACAGAGAATCTGGGCTGTGCATAAAAAACATAAAAGAAGATGTCAATTCCAGTTATACTAACTTGGAATCATTATAGTCATGGTTGTGATTGTCATAATCATAATTATAATTGTGGTTGTGATCATTGTTATTGTTATTATTATGATTATAGTCATTGTTATTGTCATTGCCACTGCTATACACAGAATCAAGATTAGTAATAGCGCTGTGTAATGTCTATTCTATACACTTCTATAACTGCTGCTATATCTTAATAATCTGGAGTATATAGAAATTTCACTATAATATCTACTAGACAATCATAAACTGTATCATTTTAATCACCTGTAACAAGATTAAAGAATAGCTCTCGAAGTCACGCCAGCCAAATTCCTCACAGCTCAGTATTACTATAATATAGATCAGCACACTCTTGTACTTCTATATATAATATATCTAATTTAGCAGCTCAATACAAAACAATAAATATGTCTACTTAAGCTCACTTATTTATTATTACTGTATAGAGTCCACTGCATTCTTTCTAACTTTCTTATTAAGACTCTTATCAAGATTCTTATTTACATAAATTTTCTTATCTATAAGTGGGCAATAGATCACTGGATCTAGTATAATTTATTACAGCTACTATTATTTCTTTTACTGCCACAGAGTTATTCTATATATAAAATACTTCTCTATCTATAATATCTATATACGCGTGATAAATATTATAATCTACTATTATAACTGTATATATTTGGCTATACTGTTTATATTTAAATATATCTACAGCGATTGATACAGTGTCTATCTCTTCTTAAACTAGATAGTCTTTACACAGATGGTCTGATCTATGTATTAAACAGTTTACTAACTCTTCTACACTATACTCTTTATTATCTTTTAGATTTATTATACTTACTGCTCCACAGAATTGATACTTTTGAATAATAGAGTCTTGATTAATACTTACAGTGTAATAAAATTATTCAGTATAGTAAAGTTCTATAGATACTATATCTATTAGATTATTCACAGTTATAAATTGATATTCCAGATATCTTTGCCAGCATTGAATGGAATATAGATCTGTGTCTTGTTTACTGTCTACTACACTACTATAATAGTCTTATTAATCTGCTTAATAGAAACAGAGATATACAGCTTCATCTCACCCCTATAAATATAAATATAGTAAGATCTAATATAAAATAAAAAGATCTGCTGACAGTGTATCACAATATATAATTGTTATATCTCCATCTTCTGCTATATCTGCTTTGTTAGAGTAATCTGTTCACGCGATTTCTGCTGTATTCAGCCATAGATTATTTATTAGTAATTATACATGCTGTATATACTGCACCCAATATATTAATATTAAAAAAAATTCTATCAACACAGCAGCCCATCAAGATATATAGACAATCTGGGCTATATCTGATTAATCTAGTAAAAGATTATAATCTTCTTAGAATCCATCGCGATGTTCTTTCACTGCTGGATAGTCTTTTAAATCTAGACTGTCTTGTAATGGGACTTTCTATGTGCACTGTTTTTTAAATAGTAGACAATCTTACAGAATTATATTCTATACTAATAGATTTTATAAATAATTATAGATAATCTATTAAGCTTCTGAAAGATAGGATGCTCTATAATTAAAGAAGTTAACTGGATAATAATAAAACAGAGTAAACTATAATAGAACATATTAAAATAGATAGATTAGATCTACTATAGTAATCTATTTATCTTTGAGTATAATGCTATACAATAGACCAATACTATGTAAATATATAGCTAACACAGTGATCTAAGCTCTAAATAATTAGAGAATTCTGTCAGTCCGCGGTCATTCCAATTAAATCTATTATACTATAAACTAGTCGACTTTAATCAATTTTAACAATTACAAATTATTGATTTTCTGGCTTTGGAGCGAGTCAGAGCTAGTTTATATTCTATATTTTTATCTGAATAAATTTCACGCGATTTTATCTAGTAAAAATAGTCACAGTCTTTGGTTAAAGTATAAGAATCTGAATATTGTCAAGTCAAAAACTCTAATCAATTTATTATAAACAGGATGTTCTATTATTAGAATATATATTTATTAATTTATATCTCTTCTAGATTAGGATTACAAGCCCTGAAATTGTTCTAATGATTGGAGAGTGGTAGAAAAGTAATAAAATAAGAAAAAAAGTGATAAAAAGCTAGTGATGAATTAGATAGATATTAATATACTTTAAATATAATAGATAAGATTACTGAATAGATTATTAAATCTTATCAGTTTATTAGTAAGCACTAAGTCAAGTTGAAATTAGCTTCAAAAGTTCTAATCTATTTAGTAATAGAATTAAATATAGCTAGTTGTTGTAGTCAAGACTTAATATTCTAAAGTTATCACTGATACAGCTTAAATACTTAATATTTCTTTCAGTCCACTGTAATTATATTATACTATCTTGGCTTTAGTATCTAGATCTAAGTCTAGAGTTATTTTTTTCAGCTCTTCAGTGATTTCTCATCTAATATTATCTTCTTCTTATCTAGAAAAAAAAATAGAGAAGAGATACAGCGCTTAAAATAACAGTAATAAAAGTAGAGAGAAGAATACTATAGTATATTATACTTATTAAGCACTATAATCAACTATTATAAGAGATTTAAAGCAGAATCTCAAAGTAAAAGAAAATAGATTAGAGATTTATTATTAGTTTCCAACAGCTTAAACATAGCAGAAGCTGAACAGTAGTGTATAATAGTTTCGCGGAATAAATAATAACTGATTTCCGCGGAGATCTATTGAAGTTAATTATAAAGCTTCTTCTTAAATAGATTAATAAGTATTATCTCCAATACTACCATATACTCTATATATAGAGTCAATCTATAATTATATTGCTAGAATTGTATAGAGTAGTGCCAATAATAGTTCACAGAAAGTTTCTATTTTAGTAGATAGTATCGGCAATAGTAGTAATTAAATCTATTATAGTAGCTAAATTATCAGATCTTCTAGTCACTCTTCTTACACTTCTACATAAACTTTTAATTATAGAGATAAAAAAGCAGTTAGTAGCTCTAAATAAAGACTGTCCACACAGCCTACTTCTATATATATATCTAAGTCTAGCTATAGATCTACTAAATAATCTTATAGCTCTATCAATACACTATCTAATATAATTTATTCTTCTATTTATATTAATTATACTGGCTATTCTTTCACTTTCACAGTTAAATATAGAGTATATTAATACTCTTAACAGTAATCTAGTTCTTTTAGAGCAGTATAGATAGCTAGATTAATTTAATAAAAATCAGCTCTATACTACTTTAGTATAGAAATATCTTACTAGCAAGAGCACGGACTATATATTCTAAATAAAAAAGATATTAAATATAGATAAAGATATCTTTCTAAAAGATATAGAGATAGAGCTGCTAAAAAAGATTTTTAAAAAGTTTTAGATAGCAGAGCACCGCGCTGAACTTCTCTATCTATTAATAGATCTAATTAATCTATAGAAAGTTCTATTAAATATTATATATCTATATATATTACGTTTAATAGATAGTCTAAAGAAAAAGATTGTCAAATATTATATACAGTATAAAGAGATAGTGAAAGATTATAGTACTTTAGTTAAGCTTATTCAGCAGCCAGATATATTTATATTACTTTATACTCTACTAAAACTTTAGATTCTTTTAACACTGCAGTCTATTCAGTTACTAAGAATTCAGCTAAAATTAGATATTTTATTAGCAGCTGAACACTTACTGAAGAAGATCTTCTGTGTATAAGAACTGTAGATAATAAAAAAATATTAATATAATATATATATACTTTCATATAACAAAGTAATAATTATTAAAACTATAGATCATCTTAAACTTAATATAGAACTTATTAATATTTTAATAGAGCTAAAAGAGTAGTATAGAGATAAAAAGTAAGTAGAAAAGTATCTCTACACTAAATGTTTTAAGAATTTAAATTTAATATAGATACTATCTATATATCACTGTGTAAATTATCTAGAAGAGATCTTATAAAATATAATATTTCTCTTGAAAATTAAAGATCTTTTAAAAAGATTTTTATAGAGTTGTATAACACTATTACTTTATATAGAGATAGATTTATATTAATATTATTAAATTATAACTTAGACTATCTTCAATATACTGCCAGATCTTATAAAGTTAGAGATTTAGTATTAAGATCTTTAGAGCAAAATTAATAAAAAAATAGATATTTCTTACTGTAAATATCTCTTTAATACTTAAGTAGAACTAATTATATAGAAGACTAATCTATTACTAAGATATAGTTTAGTATATCTTAAGAGTTAGACTTTTTATATTCTATAGTAGACTGATTGAATAGAACTGTATATGTAGTAAAGAAAAATCTTAAGACTGCTACTATTAAATCTATTTACTATAGAATTTTAGACAGTATTGTCACTATAGAATAATTCAAGATTTAGTATTATCTATAGAGAAAAATACAAAACTAAGAGTAGAACCCAATATAAAAAATTGCGCAGTGCTATTAATCTAGAAAAGTTTAGTAAAGTAGATTTTCTTATTAATATTAAGATATAACTGATTAAACTGATAGATTTAATTATTAATATAATTCTAGTATTACTAAAAGAGCTGTACTATTCTCTTTTAAATAGAAACTTTGATTAGAGTCTTTAGATTCTTTTTTTAAAAAAGAATAATAATATTTTAGAACTACTACTGTCTAGACTATTAAATAGTCTTTAGAATACTAATCTAGATCTATAGTAGTATATTAAATAGAAGAAAATAGTATAGCTGCTGCTACTATACTATAGACTTAATTTACTATATTTAAGATTTAACTTTATAGACTATACTGTTCAGTCAGCTATATTTAAAGCTAAAGAAATAATACTATATAAAAGATCTATTATAATATTAATAGATTATAAATAGTAAAATCTAATCTATTCAGATCTAAAAGTTCTGGTTCTAAAAATAACTGGACTACTACTTCTTTTAATAGAGTTAAAGAAATAGTAAGATAAGAGAAATATTCTTAAATCTAGTTAGCTATTTAAAGATATAGTATAGAATCTTGTAAATAGCGCGAAGAGTCTAATAAAATTAATTCTATAAATTTAAATACTGTATAGACAGAGTATTAAAATAGAGACTAAACTAAAGATTAAATATAATTATCTAAATTAAATTTTACTGTATACTCTGCTTAGTTATAATAAAATTTAATATAAATTTAACAATACTATTAATATTAAAGATTATTTCTGTTATTATATTACTGTAATAATCAGTTATAAAATAGATATAGATAGAATCAGTATAGAATAGCTCTACAGAGATATTATAGTATATCTATTATCTCTACTTACTACTAATCTAATAAATAAGATAGTTCTCTCTCTGCACTATTATTAAGACTTGTAGAATATTAAAAAATCTGTTCTCAATTAATATCTATTTTAAATAGTCTTTCAGACTTAAATAATCTATATACTAAGTAAAATACTAAATCTTCTATTAATAATAGCACTATATACAGCAGCTATAGTGAGTATATAGTTAATCAATTAGAATCTATTCAAGAGTCTATACAGTTGAGAGAATCTTAAGATTAGATAAGTCTAAGTAATTTAATAAAGTACTACATAAGACAATAATTTCTACAGAGATAGTTAAAAGAGATATAATAAATAATATTACAGTCTTAGACACAATCAAGAATATATTATTAAAAATAGAATTAATAGATAGTATTAAAGAACTCAGAGATAATAGCAATAATTTTAGTTTTATAGAAAATATTAGTTTATTAGAGAAAAAGTAGATTACAGTAAAAGAATTAGACTTAAATAGTACAGCAGCTGTGGATATATAATATTAATAATATTCAGTACTTCACTTAATAGTATAGACACACTGTCACTTTCTCTGTCACTAAATAATATTGAATACTTATTTCTATATAATAGATAAATAGATATATAATTACTCTTATTTATATATAGAAGAAATAAATAATAGAGATATTATAGAGATAAAGCAATTGATAGATAGCTATATATTATAGAGAAAATAAGTAAAAGAATTAGAGACTGAAACAATATATATAGAGAATAAAGACAATAGATTATAATATTAGTATATCAAGTTTAAAAGCAGTAAATATAATAATTATAACTTAAATAGACTTAGTTTTAATCACAAAAATTTAAATAGATTTAGTTTTAACTATAAAATTCTAGTAATATACTTAGATAATCTCTATTTATAAAAACTATTAAAATCTTAAACTTTAATTAGAGATATCTTAACAATTATAAGAGCTATTTTAAATCTAATGAAAGATTTGTACTCTGGAGAGTCTTATTTATTATTTCTAAAAGATTGATACTCACCAGTGGTGGTTGAAGCCTAAGTCAAAGGCGGGTTTTGGCTAGTGGATATTTAATATAATAAAATTCTATAGATACTATATTTAGCAAATCATTTACAGCTATAAATTAATATTGTAAATATTCTCTTTACTATTAAACAGAATCTAGATCTATATCTTGTCAACTGTCTATTACATTACTATAATTATCTTATCTATCTACTTAATTAGTACAGAAATATATAGCTTTATCTTGTCTCTATAAATATAGATATAATAGAATTCTTTATATATTAAAAAGATCTGCTAGCAGTAAATTAAAATATATAACTGTTACAGCTCAGTCTTACTCTGTATTCACTGCTTATAGCTTATCTATTTACAGTAAAGATTTTAAAACTAGCTATAGATCTAATATTAATACTGCTGTATATTCTTTATTATTCAATTAATATATTAATATTAGAAATAATTATAATAATATATCAGTCTATTAAGATAAATAGATAATTCAGTCAATATCTACTTCACTTTATAAAAGATTACAGTTTTATTAATCTACTAAATAATATTCTTTTATTATTAAATAACTTTCTAAATCTAAACTATTTTAATATAAAACTTTTGATAAGTCCAATTAATTAAATAGTAGATAATCTTACTAAATTATATTCTATATTAATATACTTTATAAATAATAATAGACAGTCTATTAAGCTTTTAAAAAATAAGATAATCTATACTATAAAATTGTAGGATTCTATAAGTTTAGTAGTATATAGTGAGTACTTCTAAATATTATAATATAGTTAAGATAATAAAGTAAAGCAGTTAAGAATTCTGTCAGTAGTAGCTAACTCTAATACAATATTCTAATAAAACTTATACTGATAATAATATATTTTTTTAAGTAATTAATATATTATAAACTGGACAGTCAATACTTAGAAGATATCTAAGTAATTAAATCAATTCTAAGTCTAATTGAACTTAGAGAGGAATTATAAGTTTATATAGAGAATTTAAAACAAATGTATATTGATTCTAACCCAGTCTATCTGCCAAATGGACCGCACCCCAAACCAAATACACTATCTTTTTTCACCCCTTCTGGACTAGTCGTGGTCGTGGTGGTCGTGGTCATGGTTGTGGTCGTTGTGGTCGTGGTCGTGGTTGTCGTTGTCGTTGTGGTGGTCGTGGTCATTGTTGTTGTCATCGCTGCTATACACAGAATCAAGATTAATAATAGCACTGCATAATATCTATTCCACACATTTCTACAACTGCTGCCATATCTTAATAATTGTAAGTATATAGAAATCTTATTACAGTGTCTACTGAACAATTATAAATCATATTATCTTAATTATTTATAACAAGATTAAGAGATAGCTCTCAGAGTCACACCAGCTAAACTTTCTATAATCCAGTATTACTATAGCACAGATTAGCACACTTTTATACTTCTATATATAATATATCTAGTTTAGCAGCTTAATATAAAATATTAAACACATCTACTTAAGCTCACTTATTCATCACCACTGTATAGAGTTCACTATATTCTCCTCAGCTTTCTTGTTAAAACTCTTATCAAGATTCTTGTTTATATAGATCTTCTTATCTATAGATAAGCAGTGGACCATCAAATCCAGTATAATCTATTACAGTCGCTGCTATTTCTTCCACTATTATAGAATTATTCTATATATAGAATACTTCTCTATCTATAATATCTATATACGCGTGATAAATATTATAATCTACTACTATAACTATATATATTTAATTACACTGTCTATATTTAGATATATCTACAGTAGTCAGTACAGTATCTACTTCTTCTTAAACTAAATAATCTCTATGTAAATGGCCTGATCTATATATTAAACAGTCTACTGACTCTTCTACACTATATTCTTTATTATCTTTCAGATCTATTATATCCACTGCTCCACGGGATTAATATTTTTAAATAATAGAATCTTAATTAATATTTACAGTATAATAAAATTGTTCAATATAATAAAATTCTATAGATACTGTGTTTATTAGATTATCTATAGTTATAAGTTAATATTTTAGATATTCTCATCAGTACTAAATAGAATATAAGTCTATATTTTATTTATTATCTGCCACACTGCTACAATAGTCTTATTAATCTACTTAATAAAAACAGAGATATACAGCTCCATCTTATCTCTATAAATATAAATATAGTGGGATTCAGTATAAAATAGAAAGATCTACTAATAGTATATCACAATATATAATTATCGCATCTCTATCTTCTGTTATATTTACTTTATTAGAATAATCTATTCACGCAATCTCTGCTATATCCAATTATAGACTATTCACTAGTAATTACATATACTGTATATACTATATTTAATATATTAATATTAGAGAAAATCCTACTAATATAGCAGTCTATCAAGATATATAGACAATCTGAACTATATTTAATTAATCTAATAGAGAATTATAATCCTCTTAAGATTTATCGCAATATTCTTCTACTGCTAAATAGTCTCTTGAATCTAAACTATCTTATAGTAAGACTTTTTATACACACTATTTTTTAAATAGTAGATAATTTTACAAGATTATACTCTATACTAATAGATTTTACAAATAACTATAAGCAATCTATTAAGCTTCTAAAAAATAAGATACTCTATAATTAAAAGAGTTAACTAAATAGTAATAAAATAAAATAAACTACAATAAAATATACTGAAATAAATAAGTTAAGTCTACTATAGTAATCTATTTATCTCTAAGTACAATGCTATATAATAAATCAATACTATATAAATATATAGCTAACACAGCAATCTAGACTTTAAATAATTAGAGAATTCTACTAATCTATAGCCACTCTAATTAAATCTATTACACCACAAACTAATTGACTTTAATCAATTTTAACAATTATAAATTATTAATTTTCTAACTCCAGAGTAAGTCAAAGCTAGTTTATATTCTATATTTTTATCTAGATAAATTTCATACAATTTTACTTAGTAAAAGTAATTATAGTCTTTGATTAAAGTATAAGAATCTAAATATTGCTAAACTAAAAACTCTAATTAATTTACTATAAGCAGAATACTCTATTATTAAAATATATATCTATCAGTTCACATCTCTTTTAAATTAGAATTATAAGCTCTAAGATTATTCTGGCAGTTAAGAGATGATAAAAAAACAATAAAATAGAGAAAAAAATAATAAAAAGCCGGTGATAAATAGACAGATATTGATATACTTTAAAGATAACAGATAAAATTACTGAGTAAATTATTAAATCTTATTAATCTACTAGCAGATACTAAGTTATATCTAGATTAGTTTATATCTTATCTTTAAGTCACAGTCAAGAAAGATAATTAATAAAAGATATTTATATTATTTATATAAAAATTAATAGATATATAAACAGAGATATATATATATATTTAAAAATTATAATAACTCTATCTTCTTTTTAGTAGAAATCTCTATCCAGACTACTTTTCAGTGTACTTAACAATAATATCAAGATTTATAATAATAATTATATATAACTATTTCACTGAGTGGATCTTTACTAACTATATAGTCTTCTCAACTAATTACTTTTATAGATCCAGTAATATCTTAAATCTAAGAAAGTTATACTATTTATAACTAATAGTATAATACTACTATTATTATATCTCTATATATTCAGAAGTCTTCTATAAATCTCATATATATACCATACTTACAATTCAGAATCTATAACTGATCTACTTATTAAATATAGACTGATCAGTTCTATAGTTACACTTAAAGTCACTATATTTTAAATATATCTAGAAGATAGCAATCACTGTGTAACAGTATAAAAGAATATTTATCTTAGTCTACAGCTAACTCTAAATCTTCCACTACAGAACTATCTATAGTTAATTAAGATTCTAGCTGTCTTTTTCACAGAGCCAGAGAAAGAATAATAGCTTTCTCTACTAACTATATAGTTATTATTTTAGATTCTAAATAAATAATATTATTAGCTATAGATAGTACACAACCAGCTCACTGATTAACTTAAATAGATAGTAATAGATAATCTTAGTTAAGTTACTTATTAAGTAGCTCTTATAATATACAGTTATAATACTGACTAGACTATTTTTAATAAAGATATTCTAATAGTAACTATAAATAGTATTAATATAATATAGACTAAGCAGCTTTATAATCCACTTTAGCTGACTCACAGTAATATAGATTAGTAGAAGTAGCTGCTCTAGAAAATTATCTATCTACTTAAGATAGTAATATATTATAATACTGTACTAGACTATCTAAATTTTACTAGTCTCTATATTAATAAACTTTTTATAAAGTTAATTATTGATTAGAACTTAATTTATTAATTATTATAATCTATTAATTACTAATATTACGCAATTAAATTAATATTAAAGAAAGTTTTATCTTTAAGTATTCTTTATTAAATTATTCTACAGCTAAGCTAGATAAAGAATAAAAATAATATTCTTCTATATCTTTTTTTTATAGATAAAAAAAAGCTTCTTAAAATTAGTTTAAGCTAGCTTTATCTTTATTTAAATAAAATAGCAAAAATTAACTATAATTAATTATAGCTTCTTATATATCAGTATCTACTTATTCTTACTTTAATAGATATAGCCCTAACTAATTATAATATTCTAGATCTTCTTTCTATATATTTATAGATATATAATTCAGTTAAAGAGAATCTATATCTTATAAAAAAGAAAGCACTTCTATATTATATTCAAGATATCTATAAAATACACTATATTATCAATATTTATTATTTAGACTATCTACTTAATAATAAATATCTACACTATCTTTATCAGCTTTAAAAGATAGTCAATATATTTATACAGTTTATAGAAGATTTAATTAATTATATTAATATTCAGCGCAGCTAGAAAGCTAATCAGAGCACTTTTAAATAGATTCTCTTTTAGCGAATAGTTAAGCAGAGTAATTAAAAAAACTAGATATATCTTGTCTAGCTAAATCTAGATTATAAACAAAGAACTATCTCTATATAGAAGTCACTGTATAGAGATCTTTATCTAATTAAAAATAGTTAACTAAGCTGTTATTAGCTAATAGTAAAGTATAATTAACTAATCAAAACAGCTAATTTAATAGATAAAGTAAATTAAATACTACTATATCTATCAATAGTACTGATAGATAAAGAACTTAAAATAAATCTAAATTAGACAGTTTTATATTTCAGATCACTATAGAAAGCTGTTAATCCAGATCTAATCAAACTTATTTATCTAGCAATTTTTAATAGTCTAATACACGCAGTTGATCAGCTATATAAGACTCTAGCTAAACTGAATTAGTAGAGACTTATAGAATAGATAAAGTAGAACTATCAAAGCTGTGACAGCTGAGAAGAAATAATTATAAGGATATTTTAGCCACTATATCAGCTCTAGTTAAAGAGAGATCTTAATCAGATTATTTTATACAGAGATCTACTAATTATTTACTCAATTTATAGCTAGATTATAATTAAAATTAAGATTAGTCTAAGTCTAAATAAATACCACGCAACTTATCTTTATAGACTTCTAAAAAAGCTACTTAGTCTACACCAAGAACTGGATCTTGAAAAAGATACTACTAATTACTAAGAAGAAAAATCGCTAACAGTAGATTAGATATTTCAACAACTCAAGATTATTTAATAGTTAACAACTCTCGCGTTTTATCTATATTATTTTAAAATAGATATATAGAAAATGATTGCGTAGAATCTTATATATATAATAGATATAGAGACAGTAGATATAGCTAAGATCTAGAAAAACTAAAAGTTCTGATATAGAAGCGCTACTTAAGAGTAGAAATATATAAAGCTTTTACACTAAATCCAGTCATAATTGCTAGAGTATAATAGTTAAAGCTGTTTAATAAAATATTAAAGTCGCGGCAGTAAGATACTTATTATATTACTGACAGAGATAGCTCTCTAGACATTATAAATAGACTATATATTAGTATAATATACAGATCCAGATATAGTATATAAGATTATATAAAAAGAGATCTATACTTTTAGATTTATATATATACAGTGTAGAAACCCATTCTATAAGAAAAAGAAAGACTATAAAAGATTGAGAAGCGGGCAAGTCGTGTTTTAGAGAATAACAATTTTAAAAATCAATCTATAATATTACTAGATATATATATAACAGTATATTAATTATATTAGATTATAATCTCTTTATAAATAATATAATACTAAGAGTTATTCAGATCTATTAACAGTTGCTGTTAATCTCTTATACTTACTATAATAGTCAGATTTATTAAGTAAAAAATCTATTAATAGAAAATTTCTACAGAAGAAGATTAAGAAGAAAGACAAGAGATATAAGAAGAGAGATTCTGATTAATTAATTGATTTGCAGAATTAAATCTTAATGAAAATTTAACTGTCTATACCGCTGGACGATAAGAGATAATAAACAGAGAATAACAACAGATATATTGCTATGCACTTTTGGCAGCGGAAATATAAGAAAATATAAAAATTTGATCAATCCGCAGGCGCGGATGCGGGATATATGTCCATCCCCCAGGTACTAGGATATAGATGTGGGATAGGGTGACTCCGTGGTTAGCTCAAACAATTTAAGATCTTCATGCAATTCTTATACAGACAGGACTAGCCATGTCAGATAACATATGATTGGAGGTCTATTGTGGTTACCGAGTTCAAGGTCATGCATATTGCTGAAAAGGAGAGAAAAACTTTGTCAATAGTAGAGAAATGTAATACCCGGAACTGTGAATTACGGGATGCAGTTAGTTTTGCCTTTCTTAGTTTAGCGCTCCAATACCTCGTTCTGTAAGCTCCGCCTTCTGTTGAAAGCCAACCGCCTGCCAGTCTGAGGCCGAATCGTTAAAGACAGACTATTTTGTTACGTTGGCTTCGGATTTGGCCTACGGTTCCATAGCTGTCTAGTAGAAGTTGAAAGAGTTCTTTTTAGACCAAAAATACTAGGATTGATGAATTCGTGTCTTCAAATGTGCGGCTGCTTGTGAAAAGGCACTTTGATATAAAATTTGGGTTCTCGCCACTATTACTTTACTGCCATACGGTGACGGGCAAGTAAAACACACACAAGAACCGAAAAGAAACATCAAAAGCTTGGCTTTATTTGGGTCGACGTTTTGATGTCGCTACATATTCTCAGAGAATTTGGACGAAGGTAGGGCGCTGTACAATGTTCTCGAATGGAACTTATCGGAATCTACTAGTCATTGAAAGCAGTATGAATATTTCTCGCATGGTTCAAATGATGCAATCAACTCAACGACAGAAATAATATTAAAGCAAGATAAGACAGATGTCAATTGAGCGAAGACTATATTAAGTCTATGTAGCTACTTCACAGATGAGATGTCAAACACAATCACCAATGTTTTCTGATAATGTCCCAATGTCTGACTCCAGCCGTCTCCAAAATATCTTCTCTCAAAAAACCGCTAAGCCTTGCGACCGCTTACCAGCGTTTAAATGATTCAACTCAAAATGTTGGATTTGCTGGTTTTGTAAAGAGTCAATCACCGTTATTGCAGCAGCTGTAGTACCATTGCCTGGAGAAAGTGCATAGACAAAACGACCGACAGCCTTCAAATCAGTCAGACCAGGGTCGCCATTAGCCAAATTCAGTATCGACAGAACTTTCGCGCCATCAGTGCTGATTTCGACCAGTCTGTTTAGTGCTACATCGGTGACGAAGACGCTCTTTCGCGTCGAAGAATAAGCAGCCCAACATGTCGCTTTCTGGTTCTCAAGGGTGATATTGTTTTTGAGAAAGACGCTATCGGTGGCTCTGTCTAATCCAAGAACAGTCGCTCCGAAAGACGCATCCGTGATGAATAGGTCAGACGTGCCGGGGATTTCAACGCCACCAAATAGGACTGCTGTACCGGCTGGTGAGCTTCGAGTATCACAGCTCTCAAATAATGATGAGTTTGATTCCTTGAATGGTAGAACAGAGACAAATCCTGTTTGGTTCGTGGCCGGGTTTCCCTTCACGGTGGTGATTAGAAGTGTGTCATTTTCAGCAAAGAAGACCTGCGCGACTGTATTTGTTGGCCCAACCGGGGGTGTGGTTTGATGGAGGTCAAAATTAAGTACTTCCGTCATATACTGTAGCCCTTCTGTCGTGATCTCACCACAGGAGACGCCGGATTTGGCTCCAGTATATCCAACACAAGCGACTTTTCGCTTCAACGAAGCTGTGACAGTCACAGGAAAGTCCCCAGGAACCGAGATCGACTCTCCGACCATGGTTAAATTTGTGGGATCGGATTGGTTGATTCTGAACATGCTCAGTGTATTTGACCCGGCATTCACGGCGAAGAGAAGCTGAAAATGTCAGAGAAAACTCGGGAAAGCTTTAATGGGGAATCCGAAAACTCACATCGCCGATGGCAAAGACAGAGCCTTGCGACGAGAGGGCATCTGGGGCAGCGGGTGCGCCAGTCATTCCGTTGATACTATCACCACCCATACCGCCAGTCAAGGTAGCAATTCCGCCATATAGTTTACCATCATTTCCAATAGGGATAGAGATAATGGAGTTTGGTTGTTCGTTCGATTGGAGGTATAGGGCTTTTCCACCACGGCCACAGGGAGATGTCATGGCATTGACACTAACACAGCTCCCTAGTAGGAGCATCGGAATCAGGTGAAAAGAAGATGAAATATGCATTTTATCTGAGAAAATGGTTCACTGGCAGTGTAATGAGACTGAAGCAAGGACTTGAATGGATGTTTATTTTTTTAAGACGGATATACGCAAGGCTTATATATGTAAAAATTGCGTGGAATTGAAATATCTACATTAAACCAATTTAGGAAATCTTGTTCACGTCAACATTGATACACTTTCGTTCTTAGATTGCACGTCAAAGATTGATATTTTAACTTTGAAAGGAATCCAAGCTAACCTAAACAGACAAACATGCTTATATCAGCATTCGAAAGATCTCAATTTTGATTGGTGAGAATAAATGGCCCCATTAAGGCCCCCTTAAAGAGAGTTTCGACCAACACCAGAAAATATTAAATAGGATTGATTGATCATGTCAACAATTTGCTTCCAAAAATATTGTCCTTCCGGTCATTTGTTTCTCTCGATACATACCTTGTTCAGTACTTTTCTCGTTGCGACGTCACCAATCTCCTCTTCTCACTCTGATTGGGAATAGTGCGCAAGCCAAGCTCTACAGCTGCTCGATCCCCCTCCAGGGGTTTCACCCGAACATGAAAAAAGCATTCACTTTTCTTCCCGCTTTCCGCACCGAGAAGCAAGATTCTCAGCCAGGTGAATAATTAGAATAGTTTTTGGAGGTAATCGTCATACTGAATATTGAAGGCAACCCCACCTCAGCCCTTACAAGGCGGAGAGAACAACTCCGCAAGGCTCAACAGTAGGATCATCGGACTATTACCTTCAATGGGAGGCCTTAACTGACTTACAGGTAGCACACATCGTCAGCGCAAGAATGGGTATTACAAGAGCCTTGAAAGTGAAGTCTTGCGTCTACGCGCGAGTGAAGTGACCTTGACCCATCAAGTTCAAGACCTTCGGAATCATATCGAAGTACTTCAGGGTACTGTAGAAAGCCTCACGCAACATTCCTCGGACATATCGCATGATCGAACTATGATATGTAAAAGCAATAACCATTCTGCTCATTTGGATCACTCACACATGCCATCGCCGACGCATCTGTCCAACCAGAATTTGGAGTTCGGAGGCTTGTACAATCGGTCGCCAAACTCCCATGATCAAGAGATTGAACATTCAAACATTCAGGAGACGGTTCTATTTTCTGACCCCACAACCGCTTTTCCCTCCTCGCGTCCAAGCTACGACAGAAAATGGAGCCAAGACATGACCGCAGCAGGCATGGAGTTTATTCTCGCGTATGTGCCATTACCGACTCAGCATATCACTTTTCTTTGTGTATTTATTTTGCAAGAAATAACCCGCAATAGACTTGAGCATCCATGTCTGCCACATCTAGGGTTGCATTCCGATCGGCCCAATGGCCATTCACTGCTTGCGTCCTCTACCCTTCTTCATCCAAATAACCAGCAAAGCAAAGTCCAGACCCATGGGAATAGCCCCCCCTTACGTGATAATCCAGCACCTATATTTGCTAGACTGCTGGCCTTATCTGAAGAACTTGTTTTTGAGGATGAGTTCAGCCCGACTCAAGCTTGGTGCTATATACTTCAACAACCGTGGGCACATAGACTTGAGAGGGGTAAGCTGAAAGATTTGACTATATCGCTGATGAAAGTAAGCAAATGTTATGGGTATGTTCACATATGAGAGTTATATCATCTCCACTGTGGACAACAACTGATTGGAAAATATAGTTTTGGTGCCGTGATGAAGAGAGATACATTCAAGGATATCTTGGTCAACATTGTGTTGGATATCATGTAGCCTCACATTCTGTATGTATCGGCCTTTACTCGGTATTTCTGGTTATGCATACTTCAAGTCTACCGAAGAGCTCCCCTACTTCTGGAGTGTAATTGCAGTCTGACTTTATAGAAGTAAAGATGCACTCAAGTAACTATAAGTCAAGTAACTATGAGATTGATTGGGAAGCCTCAAACATATATACATAAATAGATGTCTTTGTCTTTATAGCGGGCACCTGGATAATACTGCAGAGAGAGCCATTTTCGGCGTCGTTTTAGTCGCTGGTGGAATCTAAGGGAATGACTGTTGAACGGTCGCTAAACGCAAGGTCCTTGGGTCATGATGACTAAGGGTGCTAGGTAGGTGCAAAATAGTGATGGTGCTGGACGGCGGGAGATGAAGCGCCCTCTCGCCCTCCAAAGTTACGGGTGGAAAGGCGGCCGTTTCTGGCGTCAACAGCCGTCATTTTCGGCGTCCTTTTCACAGGTTCTCATATTCTAGATGTAAACTATTAGAAATCTAGTTAAAAAGGACTCTGTCTTTATAGCTAGATTTAAAGTAAAATTTTAATATAGCTAGCTAGAGATTTTAAATTTATTTTAATATTAATAGTATAGATAGATTTATATCTAGTCTTATAGTAATTTACTAGGAACTATACTTGTCAGAAAGATATTTCCTATTTAGGAAATTTTCTTGAATATTCTAGAATTATTCTAGAATATTTCCCTTTTAGGTAGTACTCTAGAAAGACTCTAGACTATTACCTATCTAGGAGATATTAAGCGAAAAATTCTAACCAGACAACTTTAGGCGATCACTAAACTAGGAAATATTAGGCGATTTCCTAATTTAGTAATTTTAAGTGAGTCTAATTCAATATAAAAAGCCACTAAACCCTCTATATTGAATCAATTTTTTAAGCAGATCATCATCCAACTATCTGACTGCCAGATATCGATTTATTCTTTTGATCTCTTCTATTTATACCTGACCTAGGGCTTTGACCGCCTTAGCCCTAGTTGCCTGCCTTTTCTATCTAATCTAGGGCTTAGATTGCCTAAGCCCTACCTGCCTGCCTGACCTAGGGTTACTACTCAGTCAACCCTAGCTTTCTTATGTGATCTAGTCATTCAATTTATTCATTCTATTCAGCTTTTCTATTCATCCTAGCTAGCCCTAAGACTACCCCGCTTTAGGATTAGGGCAGCTGACAAAATACTATCTATATATAATATTTAAAAGACTATTATTAAAAAATTATAGATAGAAAGAGAATAGTTAATATACTAAATAATAATAATATAAAAATTAAATTAAATTAGCTCTATATATTTATTAATTTAATTTAATTTTTATATTATTACTATCTATTCAGTATTAATAATTTTAAATTTTAATAGAAATCTAATAAAAATTCTTAAAAATATATAAGTACTATTACTCAGCTTATAAAGAAATACTCTTTTTAATACAGTAGATAGACTGTGGCACAATCTGCAATGTCCACAGACATCTGCAATCTATATTTATAAATTATAGATTTAAATATCATTTTATATCTATAATTCACAGTCTTGTAAATTTAAATATAAATCTTATATATATTAAATATTTATAGATATTTAATAAATATTAAATAATACAAATATATTAAGACTTATAATTTTAAAAGATATATATTATTTTTATATTCTTTTTAATATTTTTTATATAATAGTATTATTATAATAAAATAATTATAATTTTAATTTATTTATAGACTATAATTTAATTAATTTTTATTTTTTTAATAATATATATTATTTATAAATTTAGCTAAAAGCTATCTAGTAGTTTTAACTACTTTTAAATTTACTTTAAATACTTTAATATATATTTATTAATTAATATTTTTAAAAGATTATTATTCTCTTTAATAGCTTTGTATAGTTATTTTCAAAACTATTTTTTTTATCTATTTATAATAATCAGTACTATTATTATTTAATTTATTATTATTATTTTTAATCTACTAAATAAATTTTAATTTTAACTTTTAATTTTTCTTTTTATTATTACTAATAGACTTTAAAATTTTAAATTATAATAGAAATCTTTAAGTTTAATCTAATAAAATAGCTTTACTTTAAAATAGATACTTTTTAATAATCTTTAGCTTTTTTTATTAAAAATTAAAATTAATAGTAAACTAATATAGTATAAATCTATAAATTATATTTAACTTTAATTAACTATAATAATAATAATAGATATTTTAAACACTATTATATAGTTACTTAATACTAATATTACTAGTAGAAATAAATAGAATATTTCTTATTATTTTAACTAATATAAAAAAGCTCTTTTTATATTTTTTTTAAAAAAATTAAAATTTCTATTTTTTAATTTTATAAATAAAATATTTTATAATTTTATTATTATTTAGTTTTATAAATTCTTTTAATAACTAATTTTAAAAAATATAGATAATATTAAAATTATAGTTATTATTATTATTAATAGCTACTCTTAAAATCTTTAATAATATAAAAATATTAAAATTATAGATAAATATATTTTTATATTAATTAAACTTTTAATTTAAAATTTTTTAATAATTAAAAATATAGTTTATATTATTCTATTAATTAATAAAAATAAAATATTAAAATTTCTTTAATAGAGATAAGATTATTACTAAAGTATAGATATTATTATAAGACTTATAATTAATAGTAATATAGTACTTAAAGAGCTTTTTCTTTACTATCTAAACTATCTAAAGTATTCTCTTTTTTTAAATTATATCTTTATTTTTAAGCTTTATTTTAGCTATATTAAAATAAAAGAAGAGTTTATTATAGATACTATAGATATTATATATAGTAATATTTTTAATCTTTAATAGTATTATAATAAAATTAAAAAAAAACTTAATTAAAAAAAAAGATACTTAACTTAATATTATTCTTTTTAATTAAATTTAAAATAAAAATATTAATAATTAATATAATATTAATTATAGAATAATTAAAGCTTTTTAATATAGTTAAATATTAGAAAAATTAAATTTTATTATATTTAAATATTTTAAATTAAAATTAATATAAACTCTATTTAAAAAGCTATAAATATTTTTTAATACTATAAACTTATATTAATAAATACTATAAGCTTTTAAATCTTTAGTACTTTAGTTAGTCTAAATATAAATAGATTTTATAAATAGAAGATATATCTTTTTTAATATATCTATAATTTAAATACTATTAAAGATATTTTATCTACTTTAAAAAAAATAGATCTATTTTTTAGACTACTTTAACTTAATCTTTTTATAAAATAGTACTATTTTTAACTTTTTAAAAAATTTATTTAGACTAAGCTAAATTATATATATAATATAAAAAATTTAGAAAATTAAAAGATTTAATAAATATTATAATTAAAAATAATTCTAAATATTTAATATTAAAATATTATTATTAATTATATTATTAATAATTATTAATAGTATATAATTTAAAATATTATAATTAGCTAAAATTTAAATTATAGTTTTATTAAAATTTTTATTAGTATAAAAGCTATAGATATATTTAAATTTTAAAAAAGTTTTATAGTAATTTTAATTATAATTAATAAAATAATTAATTATAGCTATAAAAGTCTATTAAAATAGAGAGATCTAGTAATTTAAAACTATTAATAGTTAAAAACTCTTTAGAAATCTGTATAAATCTTTTTTAATTATTTTAAATTATTATATTAAAATAATATTAAATAGTTTATATAAATAGAATTATAAATTTAATAGATAACTATTAAGTAATCTCTATTATATAATAGAATTAATAATATTTAATAATTTAAAAAAATAAATATATAGTTAAAATAAATCTTAGAATAGTATTAAAGAGATAGTTTTAAAAAAATAATATATTTAATATATTTAGCTAAATAAATCTTAAGATTAACTATTTAATTATAAAAAACTAGATTTCTATAGTAGTACTATTTAAAAAGTTTTAATTAATATACTATTTATTTAATAAATTAATTAATTCTAAAGTTAACTTTTTTTAAATATAATTTAGTTTTAAAATATACTATTATAGATAAAAATCTAGAATAGTAATATTTTAAATAGTTAATAATATAAAAATAGATTTTATATATAATTTTTAATATTCTATTTTTTTAATTTATAATCTAGTTAAAGCTGTTTTAAATATTTAATTTATTTTTTAATTTTTAATAAATTATATTTTTAATATTAGATTATAATTTATACTTAGTTATAAATTATTAACTAATAAACTTTTTATATAAATTATTTATATTATTATTAATTAAATTAAATAAATATAAGATTTAGTTTTTTTAAAAAGAAGAATTAATATAAAAAAGACTAAAAAGTATAATAGTTAAGTAACTTAATAAAATAAATATAATAGATATTTAAATATTAATAAAATTAGAAAAATTATTAGAATATATTTAATTAGAGTTAAAATTAATAAAATCTAAATTAATAAATAAAAACTATAATTAAAATATTAAGAAATTAATAAATATAGAACTAAAGATATTTAAAATAATAAAAATAAAAAAATTTATATTTTAATTAATAAAAATTTTTAAAATAAAATAAATAGTATATAATATTATAGCTTAATCTAACTTATAATAAACTAAATTTTAATAATTAATTAAAATATTCTTTAGTATAGATACTTAAAAAATATTTTATAAAAATTTTAAAAATTCTACAGATATCTTAAGAATAGTTTAAGATTTCTATAGATATTTTAAAAATATTTTAAAAATTTTATAAATATTCTTTTAAATATCTATAAAATATCTATATAGACTATATTACTTTAAAAATTACTTTAAGTCTATATTTTAAAAACTTCTATCTATAATTTTTTAAGTTTTTACTATTAAAATATATTTAAATCTAATATATAAATAGCTATAAAATATAGTATTATTCTAAGTCTAAAATTAAAATATTTTATTAAAGAGTAAATATTTTATTTTTAATTCTTCTATTAACTATAAAGTTTCTAATAGTTTATAGTAGTAAAATATATATTTTTAATATAAATTATTTTAAAATTTATTATTTATAGCTATATTTATAACTAAAGTCTAGACTATTAAAGTTATAGTATTATATACAATTATTATATAGTAAGATCTTAGATATATATCTATTTTATAATCTTTTATATTATAAAAAGTAAATTGAAGATATTAGTTTTGTTAAGACTAAATATTTATTTCTTTTAGATTAAAAAAAATATTAATAAACTGTATTAATATTAGATAATAATCTATATTTAGAGAAGTAAGCAAGAGTTATACTAATATAGATAATTTAAAAATGTCTATATATTTATATAAATATTCTTAAATATTCTCACTAAAAATATAGTATTAAAGCTATATTCATTATCTGTAATTTGTGGATATGATATTAGATCTTATATCTATTGGAGCGGATATGCCGCAGTCTAACAGTAGAGAATATAGAAATTAGATATTGTGGTGATTGGCCTTGGTGTCATGAATTCACCCTATAGAAACAAGACTCTACACACTGTCAATCATCACCTTGGTTACAGGGTGCAGATTCTTGTATATATACTGTTCGTTCGATCATCGGCTGTCCTGTTCACCTTCCCAGATTTAATGATCGTCCTTGCAAGCTCGGATAATAAAGGAACAGGGCTTTTGAGATAGTAGATGGTTAAGCCGGGTCTATTATGAATCTGTTAACGCAGTCATGTCATTCCAGCGCCATTATAGATTCCTGTGCTATGGCAATCTACACATTTTGTGCGTTTATTTGAGGCACAGATTGACCAACTCTGGGAACAAGATTTGTCGAACTTGCGTTTCTCACTTCATCAGAGTGTCGACTTGTAGACACTCGGGCTATTGTCACGCAAATTGATTAGTATCCTAGGTACATCGTGATCCATTTCAGCAGTGCAATCAATCATCCACAATGTGCTCTTCTAACGTTAAATAATCTGGGATAAATCAAGTCTGCGAAAAAGAATTCCGATGCCTTGTTTTTTTATTTTGCGATCTGATGTTCTGACCTGGTCTGAAGAAAATCTAGTTAATAAATATGCCGAAGTTCAAACCAAGCAATCAATATAAAAAGAGAGAAGGAACAGAAGAGTGCTGATAGACAGGTAGTATGTGAATCTTCTAAGCTTTTCGCCGAGAAAGGAGCCCCAAATAAGCACGCATGCACGCCATAATCCTCTACCATCATGGCCTTTTGGGTCGGTACAGAATGCAGGTTGCATTAAATTTGTCAGTCGGATTTCCCATTTGGGTCCCGAGACAATTACTACTGGGCTATTGAGAGACACCCGTGTACACGTCGCATGATATTGATGTATTTGGTCACGCTCTATAATTCATTACCTGCGGATTATAGATCAATCAGGGCATATTTGGCTACGTTGCTTGGCATGAGCGAATAATAGGCTCAGAAATCAGTCGCGCAGGAAGCTCTCTTCGAATGGATAGTGAGTCAGTAGCTCATAGCCGGTCTCGGTCACGAGTAGTTGGTTCTCCAGCTTGATGCCATCCTTGCCGCCGACTTCACCGACATACGCCTCAACGGATAACACCATGCCCGGTTGCAGCTGTCCTTCGTAGCCGTATGATTCCAAGTCTTCTGGGTAGCGAATGCACGGGTACTCGTCGCACAAGCCTACGCCATGGAATATCACGGCATAGCGCTGAGCGCGGCAGCTTTCAGGCAGGCGGTGACTGTTGCGCGTCAGTTCTGTAAAGCATACCCCGGGCTTGACCATCTCCATGTTGGTGGTGATATGTTCGTGGGCGATACGATACAGGCGTTTCTGTTCGGCTGTCGGCTCGAGATCACCGCAGATCCAGCTGCGCGACATGTCCACGCACATACCGTATACGCCGATGAGGTCTGTATCAAAGGACACCAGGTCTCCGTCGCGAAGGACCCGCGGCCCGCATTCCTGATACCAAGGGTTGGTGCGCGGTCCGGAACTAAGGATGCGAGTTTCAATCCATTCGCCACCACGGCGAATATTACCGGCGTGCAGAGCAGCCCAGACATCGTTTTCTGTGGCGCCAGCGCGCATGGCCTGGCGCATCTCGCCGATCGCGGCTTCGCACGATGCGACTGCACAGCGTATAGCCCGGATTTCGTCTGGGCCCTTAATCTTCCGCGCATGTTCGGTGACCGCCTGCCCGTCACACACTTCCACTCCCAGCGCTTCGAGGGCACGCAAGCCGGCGACTTCAATGCGGTCCACAGCTAGTCGGCGGTTGTTGCCGGCATGCTTTCGGAGCAATTCGTCAACTTGTCCGCCGAAATGCGTGGCGTGTTCACTGGTACGGTCGCCGGTTTCAAAGTAGAAGAACGAGGCGCCACTGCGCAATTCTTTGATCAGTGGCAGGTGCGCGGTAAGATGGTCGCAACCATGGAAATCCCACAGCACCATATAACCGCTCGCTGCAATGAAGCAGGCGCGGGCGGGATTGTGCGTGGTCCACACCTGCATATTGGTGGAGTCCGTGGCGTAGCGAATGTTTAGTGGGTCAAACAGCAGGATGCCACCTAGGCCGCGGTCAATCAGTTGATCGCAAATGCGTTGCAGGCGAAACGCGCGCATAGTGGGTAGGTGAGGCGGCTGCAAGCCCAGCTGCTGCCACTCCGCGAATGCCAGCGGGGTTGGTCCGATTTCTACACGGTCGTTGTCGTCGAGCGAGCCATCAGGTTTTAAAGTAGCAGTGCGCGCCCGGGTGGGGTCGATACGGCGAGAGTGAGGAGGGATGGAGCACGGCGAGTTCATTTGGCCTGGTTTTTCGATCATTGTGGACGAAACTTGCTCATGGCTTGCTATACAGGAGGTCGACAAAGCTGTGCATGACATGATCGAGTGTGCTCACGTCTCCGTCGCTCAGATAAACAATGGTGACTGAGCAAGCTGAAGAAGACTTGACTTTCGGCCTTTGGGCGTCGGGGCTCTTCTTATAAACAACAGCTGGGTTCTGGGGCAAGTACGGTAATCGCCGAACGTGGTTTAGTGTCCCGAGCCGAGCCGAGCCGATGAAAGGCTCAACGACTAAGCAATGAGTATTCAGTAACCTAGCCAGTAGAATAGGGCGTGGTTAATAACCTTGCTTGGTGCCTCCACTTCGGGATTTCCGGCTAGTCTCGCTAGCTGCGGGATCAAGGTTTAGTGTCTGAGTATCATTGACATAATAAGGTGGTTTGGGGATAATTTCAAGAAAAACAGCCACAGTGGCTTTGAATCCCACTACAAGAAGGTCCACCCAACTCTTCCTATACCCCATCACAACGACTCGAAAACGTTTCCTGTGGCCTTTCTTGCCAGGGCAATGTACCACTCCCTGCATTACTGCCTGAGGGTGGTGGAAACTGCTTCTTCTGTCTCACTTTTCGCTGTATTATGGGTCGTGTTAGATTTACGTCATTTTTCCGGATTTCTTGTCTGGGAAATCGAACCACCTGGGACATTGCAAGAGCTCCAGCGCGTTATGCGGATCAAAGACAAATTACACTCCTTTTTGTGCACAATATATAACCGTCTGGTCGGTTATGTGTTAGAGACGTATGTGTTGTAGGAACAATAGACTTGGCCTACCATTTGATAACTAATCGACAATTTGCAACAGGGGTTCGGTATGTTGCAGAAAGCTACACCGAAATAAAGCATCGGGTATGTGAGGCTTCGTCGGAGAGACTATAGGCTGTGTAGGCATATGTTCTGAGTATCAATTGCACTTGCTCCCCGATATTCCTCTTTTATTGCTGACGATATACAATTTAATATAGTGGGCTCGGAGTCCTTTGTGACTGCTAGAGTGCAATCAATCTAAAGCTCAGAATTCGCACAGTGATACTAGTGACATGGACAGCCGTTGGTCGAGAAACTTTCAGAGATCCTCCTAGTTAGATAACGTGAAGTGTTTCAATACTGCCATAAACCTGACAGATTAGTCAGTGAACTATGTTGACATCCTAGCACCGTTCGACTTACTGTTGCATAGATGAATGACAGTTAACAGCCTGGGGGGCATCTCAATAATCGCTTGCCGGTATGAACCACAATACTTGATAGCTGTCATTTGGAGAACCTGGCAGAAAGGTTCTAGAGATTGGCGAAAACAACCATACTGAACAACAGCTTCCTAGAGACACCCAATACAAATACTTCTCTTCAAATACAACACTTGCCTCATTGTTCTAACTAATATTAAACATGTTAGATACTGTCAACTTTTAAACATGGAGTCGAACTTTTCACGATATTCGCCCTCCGCTCATCAACATTTGGAAGACAGTCCGTGATCACGATCACCGCAGGCAAAACACGGCCGACAAATGCGAAGTCCACAGCATATTTTAGTCCAGTGGTAAAGCAAAGCTGGTCGTGAGCCCGGGTTGCGCAGTCTTTGGACGCACAAATTCAATTCCCAGAGTTTGGGAGAGGAATCATCCATCTTCCGTGCTGATACAGGTCCAAACCAGCTGTGCAGCCCGTGATCGCTTATGGTGAAGCGGGGTCTACTGGGTCGTAGATCAAGATGTCAGAGCCATCATCGGCTTACGCTATTGGGATTCCTGTCATGAGCGAAGCGAGAACCTTTGGGTCCAAAACCTCTTCAACGTTGAACCAATACTGAAGCGCTTCAGATCTGCCCTGGTCATCCTTGATCTCATCCTGGATTGCCTTTTTGTTCTTGGCGAAGACCCTTAACTCTTTGCATGCCACGTCGCCATTTCTTTGCAGATATTCTTTCATGACATCGCCACAGCTCATGACAATTCGACTGAAAAGCTGCGTGCCATTTCTTATTGTGGGTGAGATTCCCAACGCACGAGAATTTTCCGCCGAACCTCGAGCGATATGATGAATCAGACGGACGATGTTTGAGATAAAATATTCATCACGCACATACTCCGCGGTGCAATATTGCACAAATTTATGGTGCTCTTTCGCCTTGATCAGTCTGAGCAGCTCGATAGCGCGTTTGTGCATGCCAAAGTAGTTAAACAAGATCAAAGGCTCTTCTGCGGCCAGCCGACTCTTCAAGAGGGCGAGAAGTTGCAGCGTGCCGATGTTGCGAGTATGAAACATTTGTTGTGGATTGGATGGTTGAAGCTCCTTGCTGGTGAAGCTGGGCCGTGGCTCTTGCGAAAGCTTACTCAAGATCTTGTCTATGTTTCCCATACCATCACCTGCCTCAAAGCCAGCAACATACTGCGCTCGAAACATGGTTGAAACTGTAGTGGTTGGCGTAAGTACTCTGGGATTCTTCCCATCGGGGCGATGGAAGCCTTCCCTATTACGGGAATCGCGGGCAAATCTGGCAGCGGAGGATATGCCTGTGGCTAGTTAAAGTATATTTAAACACTCACCAGCATTTTTTGATCGAGACCCAATGAATATGTGAGACTCGCCGTGAATCTTAATGAAAGCCTCCATGTCGGGCCAGCTCAAGTTCTTGTGCGTTTGAACTTTGACAAGATTGAATAAGAATGCCAGTTGCTGGACATCGTATCACTGAGTGATGAGTTGTTGGCTAGCAGACTGCATCCGGATATTGAGATGAAACAAGAACAAGCCACAAAGAATCGAATGCTGTGACAAAAGGACGTGTTTCTCGAGCGTACTATTCCCTAGCGTTGAACGACGCCTCAGCTCCACGAAGGGATCCTTGATAATCCACGAATCCACGGTGAAGTGGATATCTTCTGAGAGACCTAGCTGGATTGTCAGCAACGAGCTTATTTGCAACCAGCCGAATGTTCTATTGCTTCATAGGAGTGACCCACGATGGAAGGTAAGAAGACTCAAACGCCCCGTAACAGCTTTGTTATGTTACCCTGTTGATACTGACACTCTCTCTGTTGTCATAACTCAGCGGCGCGTGATCAACGCATATCTGACCAGCATTACACGGGCAGATGCTGGGTTGCTGTGAGCTTGACCTGCACCCATACATTTTAACCATGAACGGCTATATCATACTCACCGAACTTGCAGGCTACTGCACTATGAAACAGCCACATTCCTGTACGATATTACGAATAGTCCAGAGACTGGTCTATATAGGATCTAGATTTTGTGATCAATTGCTCGCTATATGTATAGTGCATTTGCGACGCAGACCTTTGCGATGGATGTACGTGTGCCGGAATGCTTCAACTTGCACTCAAGTTCGCGTAATATACTCATACTATGTTTCTAGATATCTAATGCAGATGATTCTGTCATCAAGTACATTCTGGGTGCGGTTTACTCCTCTTAAAAGCATTATTTGCCTGATATATGTGAATAGAGACGGGTTTCGTACAAATCCTTGGTACGTAAAGGCCATAGTGAAGCTTTAAAATGAGGTTTACGACTGTTTTTAACGTTTTGTGCTCCAGGAACAATCCCTGGAATGCATATGGTTGACATATTTATATAACTAAACCATCTACTACTCTCCCTCAAGCCATGGGAGCGAGATGCCAGGCGGATGTTTAAGCGAGATCTAGGATGGTGTCTGACGCTCTTACTGGTATGACTCAACTATCACAAGGATGAGGATTGTGTCTGATGGAACCCAACCCGGGTGCGAATAGACACTCAAAAACCCCGACTTTGCTGGGCAATACATCGCTGATAAACTTCTTCAGTGATTGAAGCACCAGACTGAGGTGGCTTCAACACTGAAGAGGAAGCAGTGTACCTAGCACTTCAGGTTATTATCGTTGCTGTGGACACAGTACACTCTTATCTATTTTTATTTTACAAGTTCGCCACCAGAGCTACATAAACCTAACACTACGTTGAACTACCAGAGTCAGATCTCCACATGGTCGTTCGTGGAAGCAATGCTGCAATACCTAGAAGTTCAGCGGAAGGCCCCAGCTGAGATTGGTAGCTCGCACTAATATAATAGCTATCGAATAAATTCACTGGCATTAATTAATCTAATATAGAAGTAGTAATCATTGACCGCCTCCTTGAATTTGTCGATCTTGAGAGTATCCCCTATACTAGGTGCGTGATTCGGGAGCTCTGGCGATGGCGCCCTCTGTTTCTCTCGGCCATCCCTATGTTACAAAAAAGGACATCATCGACAACGGGAAACTATAAGAGTCTCCAATCTATATACGGGAACAGATATTTTTCCGTAGGTATGGTTCGAGTCGTCTAGCAGTTCATGAGGAGAATGGCGGACTGCCAGATAAGGACCACCCACACACACAGATAAAGGGATTATTGATAGCCATAGTCAAAAGACTTAAAAAAAAAATAAAAAAAAAAAAAGAGCATCAGATCAACCCTGTGAGACAACAGGCGACCGCCCCACAACCCCACAAAACCAACCCCTTCTCAGCGTCCTAGCCCTAATGCGCTTCCCATAATAGAACATAGGAATGGCCAGGAGAAGAAAGAAATACTGCATCGCAACCATCTCGCCAAATGCCTATTTTCATGTTCGGTTTGTGTTAGTAGACAAGACTCAATTTGTCATATTTCTGGTGGCTCGGGATGGGTAGGTTCGCCTCACGTTTTCTACGCCCGTTGCTTCCTGCCAGTCAACTGTGTATAGGGCTAGGAACGTTGCGATAATATTCCTGACAACGAACACGATGACTAGGGCTTCACCGGCAACCTGTGGTTGAGAAGGAAAGTATCAGCTCATTCGGCAGAGTTAGTGATTTACTCAGCCGTGGGAGAAACGACGAACGAAAGACGAGTAGAAAGAAATATATGGAAGCAGAAGTAACACAAGCATGCAAGAACATACATGCTGGTAACTATCCACCGCATAAGTCACGACAATATTCGAGCGAGCCGTCAACCCAAACCCCTGCATCGCGTACCCGAAGGCCGCACCGACCCAAAGTAATCGACGAGCTGAGCAGATGCCAAAGACCAGAACCCTCATGGTATGATCAGCGCTGGCAACCGGAACGTTCCGAAGAAAGAAACATCCCGCCTGAAACCGCGGGTCAACATTATCCAAGAGAGAAAGCTCCTTCTCGGTGTATACGCAGAGTGCGGCAGGGCAGCACTGGCAGTGTCCCGCCTATAATTCGACTCTCGAATCGTAAACACACCAATGAGAAATGTCGAGCCGCTCGCAATGGCCAAAAATCCCGACGTCCAGCGCCGACCAGCTTCTTGCGTGATATACGCGCACATGAGCGGACCAACAAAGAGCCCGGTGCTGAGCGCAAAATGGAAGATCATCATACAGTGACCACGTTCGTCGATGAAGAAAAGGTCCGCGATCAGAGATGGAACTGTCCCATCGGCTGCAGCGGCTGCAAGGCCGGATATGATACGCGATGCGAGAAGACTTCCGTATGTGGATGCTTCGTACGTCCAGATATTGCATCCTGTGAAGAGGAGAAGCGCAAGTAAATAGACGGGCCGTTTGCCGATTACGCGCGAAAGCGGAACCCAGAGCAGATTTCCAATGCCCATTAGAAGAAGATTGAAGCATACTATGTAGCCGGCTCGTGTTGGTGTCACACGGAACTCATCGCTTATCTCGACGACCGCGACGACTAGATTGCTAGAGTTGAAGGTTGACAGGAACGTAAAGAAGCATACGGTCAGGCAGGTCAAGTACTTTTCGGATCTTGTCCAATTCTGTGGGGAAGAGTGAGTAATGGAAACTCATCTTTTTAAGAGTGCAACCATGGCAGGTCGGAAGTAAAGACAAGGACGAAGTGAAAAACTTACCAGTGGATCATTGGGATCTTGTGTCAGCTCAGGGACCAGGGCAGGGTCCTCCACGTGCGTGGCCTCTTCCTGCTCCTCGTATTCATTCTTTTCCATTGTGAGCGTTGAGACTGGAGTCGAGAATGTTTAATCAACACCCCAGTAGGACGGGTCCGGCACGTTTATAGGCTAAGGAATCCACTATTTCTCCCCAGACCTCATGCGCCACAGAAGTGGAAGTCCGGGGTTCGTGCGGTGAAGGATTCCGGCTGGGAACCCGGACGTCTGCCGGAGGCGGAGACTCCAAGAGACCTAGACAACAGTTATACATTCTTTTGGTGTATTTTATAAATAGACCTTGGTCACGTTGCGCTACATTTGATCCAAGTGACCAAGTCTTATGTTCACGTACGGCGGATAAGCCAATGTGGCTGGAATTGCCGACCGCCAATGGTACAGCATGAATATCCCCATATGATTTATCTCACAAAATTAACCATATAATAGCAAAGCTACAATCGTCAGACACACGTAGCTGGCCCTCAGGGCGGCATGGCCTCGATGATATCGTCAAACAGACTACAATCCGCTCCAAAGTCACTAAACTGGACACGCACGCCAGCGTTCGGATCATCACAGGCCATATTAAATGGTCCCCAGAGCCCGTTCATCGGCAGAAAATTCCATTCGGAGAGGGTGGTCTGCGCATTGCCAGGATCGAAGGATGTTGTCCTCTCACGAGCACTGATCAGGGCAGTCTGAATGAGCTTTGCCGCTTTCGCCGTGACGACGGACTCTTCCATTGTTTCAAGGATCTCGATCGCAGTCTCAACCTGCCTGAAAAGCGCGTCGTGCTCGCTCTCCGGAGGCGCCTGGAATATATACACCAGGATAATAGAAGCCGCGAAAATGGTGTAAGTTGCGTTGTAAAACCTGTAGCCTCAGAATCATACTGTCTTAGTATTCGAAATCGATAAGGGAACAATGGCAGACGAAGAGAAAAGTTACTGGTGCAACGAGACGTACCAGGTTCGGAAGAAGTCCTGATGCTGGAAAGTTTCATAGACAATTTCAATCGTGAGCCTGGCCGAGTCGAGGCACTTGTCGATTTGCTCCCGTAATTGCGCATTGGACGCGCGCTCAGCCATGGAAGACTTCATCAAAAGGCGTCCAAAAAGAAGAATACGCAAATTATGATACCCTTGATATGTTAATCCTTGCGCGAATATTTCAGGGATCGCGTCATTCGAACTCACGGGTCGTTGTAGCTAGTCTTTGCTTCTTGACATACTGAGGAACCATCGCAGCTTTTTAAGGGCCTTCTCTGGCCGACCTCAGTCAGAGGGCGCAGCTCAGGTGGCAGAGTCTCGACCCAACGCTCGATACGTTGCTGAATCTGCGCGGCCACCGCAATCGTTTTTGCCAGTGTCAAGTTCAACATGTAGATATTGACGCAGATGGTTCTGATGAGCCTTGAGATGTCCACCATGTGTTTTATTATGGCGCATTGTGGTGGCTCAAGAAGCTCCGGTGCTCTGCCGTCATTCAAAGCATCTCCCGTTGTTATGGGATACCGACGATTGTGGCAAATATCAGCACCCAAAGTGTCTGGTCTGCCTATAGAAAATGCCAGCTCGCTAGACATCAGAGTAAATGTAAGTTCTGTTTAAGCTGGAAAGGAATGTTCTTACGTCTCTAGGAAATAAAGACACCTTCTTCCGCGGTTAGTAAAAGCACGGACATATAGTACGGTGAGAATTTTTTTGTAGACATAGGCCTGCGGAACAAAGACGAATCTAAGCATACATTCTCGTTCTTTCAGGTTAGATATACGAGCTCGAAAGTGTGTACGAATCTACGGGTGTCCAGTGTAAGATGTCCGGGTTACTCCCCCCTCAACTTTCTGAACTGATTAACTGATCGGGTAAGTTACCCTGCGATTCGATGACTCGACTGAATGCAAACAGATCAAACCAAAGCCAGTTCCATGGTTAATCGGGAGGGTATACAATGTTGCGCCGAGATGGAAATTTGCGTCGGGCTGAGGCGCACCGACAGACATTGACCATAGAATGAATCCGACTGTGATTCGTATTTTACCAATCAGTTATTCCGGGCGAGATTGGCTCTGCAAATAGCCAAAGGAGCTGAGCTGTCCAGTACGTGGCCCTTACTTTCAGCCACCTTGTTGTGATACAAGTCCTTAATATTCTCACAAACCATCCAAATTCTTTTTCGGTTGACAAGTCCAGGAATATAATCAACCGTTTCCTTTGTATATTGGCCCTGCTCTTCAAGTTCCGCAATTATCTTGGATAGCCTAGCCTCCAGCTTCTGCGACCTAAATGGATTAATATCATGGATTTCCCAGAGCCAAGGCAGATCAGTTTCGAAACTTCTTCTTGGAAGGTGGACCGTGTGCATTGACCATGACGCAGCTTTAAGAGCCAACACAGACGCTATGGGAAGCAGGTCGAATATTTGAACCCGTAATTCCTGGGGAAGAATGTCAAATATATCGGGGCTCACGGGCATTTTGGGGGGCCGAGAGGTGTCCATTTCGTCTTTAACCATAACTTGAAGTTCGTCCAGATATTTACTTAGCCGAGGGATCTCCACTGGGTTTGTTACCAGAAGCTAGAGTAATACTACGTAAGTAGAGGCTGAAACAAGACTTTCCAAAAATGTGTAATTACCTCTTCGCCCTTTCTAGATTCCCAATATTGATCACGGAGTGGTATGGGCTCTCCATAATCTAACAGCAGCACGCGATAAGCATTTTCATGGACCAGCTCCTCAAAGAGAGAATAGAGGATGTCTCCATTGAATATTTCATTCTTGAAACATCTTAGGAGAATTTCCTCGTAGCACGCCTTATGAAAAGGGAAAACAGGTTTGTCTTTGTGATTCCCCATATAGTCCCAATATCTAGGAATGATCAGCATAGCAGCAAAACATAATAACCGGGGGTTTGACGGATTTATGGGATAACGTTGCACATACGCGCAGAAGAAATACGGCGGCTCCTCGTCCGGATCAGTGGGAACATTTGGATCTGCAATGTTAGACTGCAAAGCCAGGCTGAAAATACATCAAAACAAACCTTGGCCTGCGTAAGCGTAGATTGCATCCTAAACAAAGTTAGATTAAAATACCTGTCTGTACGCTCCAGTCAAACGGTAGCTTACTGCATCATCATGGTAACCCTCGCCAGTCAGAAAGGACCTATTCTCCTTGTTAGGAGAATCGGACAACCCTGGAAACTAATATATTACTAACTTTCTTTCTGCAGCAACGTGCGGGTTGAGGCCCAGTGCGCGGACATGCTCAAGCCAGCTTAGATCACTATCTCCAATAACCTCTCCTCTATAGGTGCAATCGGCGTCATCGTCGGAATCAATTGAGATCCACCCCCGGCCAGAGAAGGTTGATCCACATACGGCGCAGTAAACATGGAACCCCATTTTCTGCAATGGCGCTTCAGCAGACGATGTAGTTTGAAAGCTACATTAATGTGATGGTTTAGAAACATATTATGAGCTAACCTACGTGTTAAAATATTAGCCGAAGCTGAGGCCACCTGTGGGGGCTGAGACCTAAGTACTACTAGGGGCTGTTGAAGGCTGGCCGATTAGTAATTGGGTGGGTGACCAGCGAATCCCGGCTGTTATATATCCGTGTTTAGCTTTTTTCTTAATTCATTAGATTTAGCTCTCGCCGCTTTGTCTTTACTTCTTTAATTCTACAGGCTGAGTTTTACCAGATACCACAGTATCTATTCTTGTTTCTTTATTCTGTTTATCATAGCCATAACTCATTTCTCCATTATAAACCGAATTATACCAATATTTATCTTCATCTTTCACTTTGTCCGCACTGGATCCCACGCAATATCTAGTCTTATTTTTTTAAAAAAAAAAAAAGAAAAAAAAAAAAAAAAAAAAAAAAAAAACCGCTCTCTTACAATCCTTTCCATTTATTTTAAATAGTAATAAATATTTATATATTATCCCAATCATTATATATATATACTCGCAGTTGGAAGTATCAAAGTGTAGACCTTGACTCTATGCCTTGAAACATGTCTTGAGTATACTTGGATGGCTTCACAATCTCGGTCGGCGCTTTTACAAGCATTTGAATATTGGTTATATGAGACTAAACTAGTCTTATCCCAGGGACCAATTTAGATTTGTTGCTGTCTCACGTGTATGAGTCTATAGTGCTTGTTTTCAGACTTCTGACATTGTGTAATCTTAGCTATCAATTAAGTATATATATTGCAGTCGAGCGATAGATGGCCTTGACTGCTCTAGTTGCCACCTAGCTACTACATCAAAAATTTACTCTGACTAGTTCCATCTATGGAGACACAAGTGGTAAATAAACAGATAACCTACAGAAGCAGAAGAACAGAGGTGACTTTTATTTTTCAGGAAATCATTTAGACAGATCAAGATTAAAGAGATGCCAGAACATCACCGACAGACATCTCTGCATACTCTATTACCTTTGCCAACATCTTCTTAATTACTTGAGTCTTGTTTTGTACATCTTTCTTCTCATAAATATAGTTGTCGAATAAAAACTTGAGCTTATACTCATTCACATCCGCTGTTTTCACAACTTCAAATACTACCGCATATGGCTGCGGCATTGTCACCTGCGACTTGGCCATAACGATCCACTTCTGATACTGTTTCTCTGTCGCGATGACGGGCTCAAATAGCTGGAAGAGGAAGAGGGTCTTGTTGGAGAATCCTTCACGCGTAGTTTCACAGGCTTTGTGAATTTCGTCCATGCCCACTGTGCTATTCTCGGTGTACTGGCAAAATTCATCTTGTGTCTGACGATGGAATTCTGACACAGGAATTGAAGCATCAACTATTGAACGCATGGGAAGGAAGTTTGCACAGGTACCGTTGATGGTTTGAGGGTCAGCAAGATCAATGTTGCGACCTAAGTAGAGGTAATCGAAGGCCACGTCGCGTTAGTTGCTACGCAGTGCCAGCCAGAGCTGGAAGATTGACTGGAAGATGATGGAGACAGTGTCACCGGTGGACTTGGCGAATGCGTCAAATTCGAGGTTGATGGTGTGTACACAGAGTTGATGCGTGGCTCTTTGATACTGGCGCTGGGAAATTCGAAGGCAATGGGGCGTTTCGCGGATTCCTTCCAGAACGACAGTGTGCGTGATTTGTCCATCTGCCAAATGTGGAATGCAAAGTCTTTGAATGAAGTGAATCGTTCCAATGCAGAATTACGCTGATAAGCCTCAAAGTGCTCACCAAAGATGCGGAGAAGCGTTCCGTCGTATAGGCCATGGTCAAGCTTGGTGACAATTTCTGTCTCACCCGTCGAGAGATGGAGAATGGCATAGCGAATAAAGGGCTGGCCAAACACAAAGCGGTGTCGGTCAAGAGACTTAATGATTTTGTTTTTCTGCTTATTGTCGTTGATATGGTCATAGATCTCCACCATGGGGGTTACGTCGTGGATTACAACACCATCCCACCTTCCATGACAGTTTGTAAAGGTCGTGCGCAGAATGTCATTGGTCGTTGTCAGCTGTCGAACTAGATCAATCCACCGTTTTGGTTCAAAGTCGGGACCGACTTTTCGGACTGTCATCAGACTCCATAACGCCTCAGGATGTGCTCCTTGGGTCAGGAAGTCGGCTTGTCCTGGAGGGTAAGGATAGGTGTACTCATACTCAGTCGGCTGCAGACTAGTGGCAGATATAGCAGAGTCAACCTCCGGCGGAGGAACGAATCTCTCCTGTTTAATTTGCTGTGTATTATCCGACTCGCGCTTCAGCTGGCCGGCCATTGCCCCAAGGACGGGGTATTTGAGGATATCTCGCACAGAGATCCTAAGGTGTTTGCGCCTGAGGTAGCGCCACCAGCTCAGGGCCCAGCAATCCGGCCTAGCCGCCCTGCACCAGATCCTCCTGTAGCACACGTCTTGAGCAACACTCCGGACTCCACTGGCGATAGAAAGGCCGAAGGTGCCAAAGGGTCAGCCACGAGTAAAGAGAGAAAACAATATGAATTTTCGTCGAACTTCAGCGGGGTAGGCAAAAAGGTGTGGAACAAGACTGGCGGGGAGGTAACCTAAATGGTCTGGGATGGAGCGACAAGCATTCCGACGGTCAGCGGATCGAGGATCGATAAATGGTTGATTGTTCGGCAGATTAGGAATGTTATTGGCGACCTGAGCAAGATGGAGGAGTCATCGCAGGCCAAGATAACGAGGGAACCCCGTACCAATGCAATTGAGATAGACCCGGAGCTAGATAAACCTCTGGTCGCCAGCCAGACTCAAATCAATAAATTTATCGATGACTTCCTTGGGGTCTCGCGCCTTGGTAAAAAGGCCACTGCGGCTAAGGAAGCCTTGCAAGCCTATTCCACACTCCTTACGGACCGCAATCATGATCGAGTCCAGTGGAATTTGGTTCTCAAGTCAATTGTCAGATTAGATGAGGCAGCTGCTGGACTCAAAGCTCGTGAAACCAAGTTACAGCACGAAGGCCGGACTCTGGAGAACAATGACCAGCTGAGCCAGATGGCCCAGATGCTCGAGGATATCTACTCTTGGAACCGCGCGCAAACCATGAGACTCATCTCCAACTACGGTCATGCCATATACCTACACACTTTGGATCCGCCAGAGGCCAATGACGCCGGCGGCCGAACTAGCGATGCAGCCCTTACTTTCCCAGCCGCGAGGCTACGCTCTCTATACATGAGCCGCCACAGAGAATTGTTTGAAAGACACGGAACAGCCGGTTCGGACCCTGCACGCTTTGAAAACGGAAAATGCATCGACCTATCGCCCGAGGATTTGCAACTGTTGTTAACCAATGGCTATCTTTGCGTCCAGCGACCCGCGCCAGGTCCGAATGAGGCGTTGGGGGAGTTTGACCGAGTCGCAGATGTGCGCTTTGATTGCGTGCGCTTCTGGCTCCCCGGTATCAAGTTACCCCCCGATGCGCACACATCAGGAATGCCTGACCCTGTCAAGATCGCCCTGGTCCATGACGGCCACAGCGTCTACTATCATCCCTGCGGCGAGGTCCGTGCCTTTCGACACGACCAAATCCAGCCAAGCTGGTCATACAGACTCCTTCCAACACCGCATAAAGGCGCAGAATTTGAGATTATGGACGATGGCGTGATCATTCGCGACCGATCAATGTACAAGGGCTATGCGCCACCCAGCCCCTTTGCCACTTGGACTATTTCTATTGAGGGTATCAAGCAGAATACAGCCCTAGATTTGTCAGACGTCAGACGGGGGTACTTCCAGTTTTTCGGTACAAATCGAGAGTTCTGGCAGGACCTGCAGCATATTTAAGTGGTTGGTTGCTGTTTTTTTCTCTTGCTAATAATATCTTCCCTTGTTTTCTAACGGGATTTGAGTGTTTCTCAAGAATAAAGTATACTTCGGGTAACCGATGGGTCACTCTTAATGCAAACCGATAACAGTACCAGTCAATGTTTAGGGTCCTATATGTCGTGGGTACAGAAGTTCCGGCTCTCCAGAGCGACTTTTGTTAGATATATATAATTCGATAGACAATCTTCTAGGGTCACTAGCAGTCTACCGCACTGATCCTGAGCCTTCAATTTAACTTAAAAAAGACCCTGGAAGCAACCGCATTATTCTGCTATCATGGAGTTCCGTGGCCTGAATGCTTGGTCAGAGGACGCCGATGGGACTCCATGGGTACGTATTCGGGAGAGTATACAATGTTCTGCCGAGAGGGAAATTTGCGTCGGGCTGAGGCGCACCGACAGACGGTTAAATAGCCGGGTCTCCACCAGACAGCCCGAATTGGTTTCCGGGGCGCCGATCTCGGGAAAAGGACTCGGAACGAGGCAAAGGATCCCCACCGGCAATACTGCAAACGGCGTGGAAAAAGTAAGTGATAATCCGAAGCTAAGCCTTCTTGGCATAGCATTGAACATTCACCAGAGACTAAAAGTACCCCGTGGGACTGAGTCGCCCTTTCTCGGGGAGTTTCCGACCCTGGAACCACCACCCCGCGTTACTCGGCATCTGAAATCTTTGACCTCAATAGCCGCATTTTCGGTATGTACTGTGGGGGACTGAAGCTCCCCCAGATTTTCGAAATCTTGCAAACGCCACTGTTGATACCGCGTAGACTCTCATAAGCAGCGAAACACAACAGGGTTCTAGTCAAGTGTCTAACCAAGTACGGATGTCTACACGGGGATTCACCGGCCTGCTCTGGGTGAGTAGGCTACTATGACATCGTTGAAAGGTTGAAGTGGAGTGTGAAAAATTAGTAGCATCCACTTCGTATATCGAGGGTATTCGCTTAACCCGTGAAGACTGGGGATATGATGTAACCGGGTCAAATTCCACACATGGAGGTATCTTCCAGGGAAAATATTTCATGCGCCGTGTGGCTATATAGAGGGCATCCCTTCCATTAAGATTCCCTACCTCAATTTCCCGCGAAGATCCCACGCGCAGCCTTCGAAGTCCACCATGAATTTGTGGCTTCTTACCCTCTGGGTCACTTTGGTGGCAGCCTGGGTCGACAACCAAGGCACAACATGTACTTTGTACCCCGAATCTCTTACTCATCAGGGGCAGGAGGTTGATGACTCCCCGTCTATTCAACAAGCCTTTGACATGTGTGGCACGAACGGCACGGTCATTTTCTCCGAGAATGTGTTCCACGTAAACACCGTTCTCAACACAACCAATCTGCTGAATTGTGATGTTCATCTCCGGGGCGAGCTACGCTTCTCGGCCAACGTTCCATACTGGCGAACCCATGCCATTAGCGTGGTTCTGCAGGATCAAGTCACTGCATGGCTGTTTGGTGGTCACAATGTGAGCTTCTATGGCGAGGGTGGCTTTTACAACGGAAATGGCCAAGCGTGGTACAATGCGAACAGGAATGAATCGAACCAGGCCGGACGACCTATGAGTTTCACGGTCTACAACTCGACCGACCTTCGTGTCGATGGACTGAGGGTGATCCAACCGCAGTTCTGGGCAACCTTTGTGTGGGCCAGCAAGAATGTCTCCTTTACAAACTTGTTTGTGAATGCTACGAGCGACAGCGAATGGGGCACAATGAACACCGATGGTTTCGATTCGTGGCAGAGTGACAACTTGCTGGTGGAAAACGCCACCATTATCATGGGCGACGATTGTATCGCCGCCAAGGGAAATACAACGAACCTGCTCGCCAAGAACATCTATTGTGAAGGCGGCACTGGCGTTACGATTGGGTCGATCGGTCAATACCCCGACATGCCCGACTACAACCTCAACATTACCTTTGAGAATGTGACCATCAAAGATGCAATGGATGGCGCCTACATCAAGACCTGGCAAGGTACCCGCATCTTCACTCCCAGCAACGGCGACTGGGGTGGCGGTGGAACTGGTCTGGTCAAGAATGTTACTTTCCGCGACTTTGTTATGGACAATGTGGGACTTCCGATTCAGGTCGCCCAGTGCGTGTACTCAGCGGGTTCCAACAAGAGCTGCAATACCTCGACGTTGCAGATCGAAGACGTGAAATGGGAAAACATCCGTGGCACATCCCGTTTCAACATTGCCTCGTCTATCTACTGTTCGGATGAGGTCCCATGCCCCAACATGAGCTTTGAGAATGTGAACATCACTAGTCTGAATGCCACCCGTGGCCAGGCGTACTACGATACGGATATCCAGTACGAACTCTTCCAGTGCACAAACGTCGTGGGTCAGAACTCCTCCGGCATTCCTTGCAACCAAGCCGCTCCCAGCAACTTCAGTCAGTGGATCTATGGAAATGTTGATAGTTCGGGCCTGGCGACCGCGCTTTCAGATCATCTCGGAAACTAATGCATGTGAATATCATTTATAACCTGTACTTTATATCGCGAGATATTTGTGTTGATAGACCGGGGATTAGATCTCGTGATGATGAATGAACAAGAATGAATTTGGCAGTCAGAAAACACTGAAGAAAAAGTTGAAATCTATATTTGAGGGCATCAGCCAGTCGTGATGCACTAACCATTTTTAGAAGGTGGGGGGCTTACACCTCAGGCTGCTCTATCCAGTCGTGTATAAATCGAATGTGCATAAAATCTTGGGTCTGTCTTGAAACAAGCTCGGTTGACAGCGAAATGGATATCATCGAGGCCGACACAGTTCCCTGGCTAACCTCTGATGCTTGCCATGTTGTTTCATGCGACATCTGCGAGTACATGAAAAATGGTCCCGAGCCCAATAATGGTGAAGGATACTTTCCCTATATATTTCACAGCTCGTGCAATCAATGCTCATCACGACAGCATGCAGAGAGACTTGCCGTGTGCTCATTCTGCAGTCATTTACGCCTTTATCATTTACTCGACTGCTCTGCAACTGGGGTTGAACTCTATCAAGATATCTGCCTTAACATGCTTACGCTTGCCACAGTTCGTGAACAACAATCTTATTGCCAGCTTTGTCGCCCTTTTGCTATTGTGATAGAGAGCCGTGCAAGCTCGTGCGATTTTATTAAGCCGCACACTCCGGTTGCGATGACGGTGATATTGAGACAGGGTACACCTGAGTTGTTTCATTATTGCGATAACAACTTAGATTGTGGTGAAAATATGTTGGATGTATATCCCTTGCGAGATGAAGTGGAAACAGGCGTAGGCTCTCCTGTCCTGCGGTATGCATACTCACAAAGTCAAGCGTCTCCAGTGACCCCAGACTCACTGGATGCATTTGTTGACTGGCAAAAGTTGCTCCTGGTTTAGTCCAACATCCGCTAGAGACTCTTTCGATGGCTATATTTCCTGGGATTTCCAAGGACTAAAACTCATTAATGTTACTCGAGATGAATTAATCGAAGCTGAAAGTCCTTCTCCTTTCTTTGCTCTAAGCTCTATCGAGGGGCAAAGGGGCTATCGTGAAGAGGGAGTCGGTTAGTAGCTCGGACAAAATCTCTAGACACCGTCTACCAGCTACCATTGGCGATGCCATCACTGTCTGCGCTCGGGTGGGTGTGAGATATCTGTAGCAGCATCGAACCGAGCCGTGCTGGCGGCGATGCACAAAACGCCAGTTTTATATGCGAATAGAAGCTGACCCTTTGCAACAGCAGAAGTGGATATCGTCGAAGAGCTATGCCTCTCTCTGGGGTTTAAACCGACCAAGCCGAGTCTGCAAAAGCAGGACATCCTAGCCAACCAACAACAGTGCAGGATCTTCTACTTCACAGGACACGGCAAGTCTGACGCGGTGGAGCCTTGAAACAGCCACATCCTGTTTAAGGATTGGCACACCGATCCTCTGACTGTGGGCGATCTTCGCGATTGTAGTCTCTATGAGAATCCACCATTTCTGGCTTATCTTTCTGCGTGCTCTACCGGGATGACTCAGGTATACGAGTTGTCCGATAAGGGGATTCATTTAGTTAGTGCCTTTCGATTGGCAGGTTTGCAACACGTTGTTGGGAGGTTGTGGGAGGTGTCCGATGAGCATTGTGAGACTGTGGCGAGAGTTTTGTACAAGATCATTCGCGATGAGGGTATGACAGATGCTACTGTTCCTAGAGGACTCCGCCGGGCGTTGAGAGCTTTCCGCGGTGCTGAGCTGGAGACGGCACATAGTCAGAGAGATGCTGTGCTCTTGGACGAGGAGGATGAGGAACAAGAGGTTACAAACTACCACTAGGTTCCGTATACCCATTTTGGTATTTAAGTTGTCGTGTTGACATTCAGTCGCTTGCATGCACCCAGTTTCTGTTGCTTAATATTTACAAATCGAGTTGGTAGTTCAGCTAGATCAGAAGTGTACCTCTTTATGCAATTCGGTCCTTCATAGCATATAAATTTACATCATTTGCCCTGTTTAGACCTGTGATCAAAGTAACATTTCTCCAGGCACATCGTCGGGATGTGATATAATTACGTTTCCCTGAGAATGGACAGGGGGTGATTTGAGGCCCTGGGGAATGAGAAGTAATGGCTCTTAGAGACATTTCGACTTTCAACTATGGGAGAGCTCATTTCCCCTGCCATGAGTAGGGAACAGCAACCTTCTAACCAGCTACCCTTGATTCGTCTCCATAGGATAAGCCAACACAGGCTTTTCTCACTCTGCCCTTCTCGACCGGCAAATAGTAAGGCTGCACCACACCCTATCACCATACAGACAGACTACATTAGAGCACTCAACTGCCCCGAGGACCCCTCATCCGCTCTCATCGCGATATCGCTATACTCGTCCTCAAAGAAGAACTTGTCCTGACCAAACGCCGGCTTCAAATCCGTCAGCCACGTTGCATCGGGACTCCATTTCGCAAAGAATATCTCATCACACCAGTTTGGGTTCCGCGCCTGCAAGAACTTGAGCGCAAACACCCTCTCTCCCGCCACGACTGTATCCCCAACTACAGCAACCTTACCGGGACCGGCAGACATGGATGGACCGCGAGCCGTACGCGCCGTACCGGGAAGTCGCGAATACGCGCCACTGTAGATCTTGAACGCCTCCGCCAAGGGAACGGAGAAGTAATCCCTAGCGCCGGTGTCTCGTTCTACGAACATGTAATACGGGATGAGGCCGAGTCGGACCTGGAGACTCCACAGGTGCGCCCATGTCTCTGAGGAATTGTTGATGTTTCGAATCAAGGGACCTTGACATCTAATCTGCGCGCCTGTCTGGCGGATGAGTCGAATTGCCTCTTGGGTGGCGGGGACTTCGAGTTCCCTGGGATGGCTGAAGTGCGCTTGGATAGCGAGCTGTCTGCCGGACGCGACCACTTCAGAGAACAAATTCAGGACATCCTTTGCGTCCGGGTCGAGCAAATAGCGGTATGGCCACCAGGCGAGAGACTTTGTTCCGATACGGATCGTGGAGAGGTGTTCGAGGTTGTCTGAGGAGAGCAGGGGCTGGATGTAGGATCGGAGAGTGTCGGCGGTAGCAACCATGGGATCGCCACCTGTTATCAGGACATCTTTGACTTCCTTATGGGTCTGAATATATCTCTGTAGTTGGGAGGCGTTGTTGGACTTAAAGGTCTGACCCGATCCGACGGACGTGAATTGAGCCCATCGGAAGCAATATGTGCAAAAGGCATGACAGAATTGGCCCTACATAGTTAGCTACGTTCAACTATCGAGTTACATGTCTAGGTACTTGACATACCTCCGACGGAAAGAACAGCACTGTTTCACGATATTTATGCTGCATCCCCGGCATTTTGACACCGTCCACTCGAGGGACATTCTCCTCCTTCTGACCCGCTGGATGAGGGTTTAACCTTGCTCTGACCGATTCAGAGATGTTTTGCATAGTCACTTTTGTGACCCCTGGCTCACGCATCTGTGCTATAATGGCTGATAGTTCACTCGGATACAACATTCTTGGCTGGGGGAAGGAAAGCTGGAATAATGGGTCATTTGGGATATTAGACCTAAATATTTATTCCGGAGAACAGTTAGTAGAGATTCTTTCCGTCGTATTCATTATCACTTACCAGTCAATCAGATTCTCAGTGACATGGTTGTTAACGCGCATGGGGAAAACATGAGCAGCAGCCACAAAGGGCTCTGGATCAACCGTTGGACATCTTTTTTTGAACAGCTCTGGGATCATGCTCTTGGTGAGCTGGACATAGTGTTTTTTGTGCATTTTACTGTTATAATATGATGTGTTATGAACTAGGTAGGAAATAAGAAAAAGACCATGGCGGGACCGGGATTATTAGAAGAAATTTCGCAGGTTAGTGACCCTGCTAGAAGAAAATCTTCCCACACAATCATTCTTGGCCTGGCTGAATATCGGGTTTCAAACCCGCAGATCCTTCAGCTGATGTGGTCTTCAGCTGGTGGAGTAGACACTTGGTATATTGGATCGTCATAGTCCTTACTCCATCGTTCACAATGCCGAGAAAGAAACAGCCAACTCAGCGCCCTAAATCAATAAGCAATTCCTATCATTGGCTTACCGTTGACCGCTTATGCGAAGCTAAGATATGCACATCTTATAGTGGAGCCGCCGGTGACCCAACTAAGAGAGGGGCATATTAAATTAGCCTTGCACACGGCGGTCGCAAGGCAGATAAAGCCTAGGTACATATGTCATATGGAGGTTTAACCATAGATGCCGGGTCGCTCATGCTGGGTTGACTTCTAATTCCTCCATCAAAGGGCCCAGGGTTACAATAAAGACACACGGTTTCGAGCTTGATTCCGTGATTTTCAGAGTCTGTTTAGTTCGGGATTCCTTCTCTAGTTTAGTCAATTGAATCTGGTGGCTGGGCGTCAGTGGGTCCAATCTGTACAGCTCAGTTAGTGTATAGCTCCACACATCCACAATATGGGTCGTTTTGCTAGGCGTCGGGTAAGGAATGATCGATGTAAGATTTCATATTTTGAGCCAAGTGCCCATGTAGGTGAGCTAAGTGTGAGGTACAGGCTGCGAGGAAGTGCTTCAAAAACATTTCCTAATCTTATCTGCGAGTCCAATGGCCGCGATGACTGCGTGCTCTCACTACCAACCTCACCGCGAGCATCTACCACCACACTTCAGGCATTTCTTACTACCGAACCAGTATAAACGTTATAATTCCAATGCCTACAATTATCCTTGATTTCCAACCCGCCTTGACCACTCATGATAGACTGCCCTCCACGCGCCACGGAGAACTTCTGAATACCCACCCCCATACTGATGTTCGATGTGACAATTCCCGCCGGTACCTCAATGGACACTGGCTGGTTGGAACCACTCGTGACGGTCAGTGTAGCTGGCTTTGTCAGCATAGTAGCTACAAAGACACTGTCATGGAGCATGCTGACACCGTTCGGTTGCGGTAGGGGATCGTTGGTGCAAGCCACGTTCTTCGGCGTAGGACGGTACCAATATACAACTTCGTCCCGTTCTATGACCGGGGCCATTGCGCCAGACTTGTAGGCCTTTATATACGGCTTGTAAAGGTTTCTCCAGGCATCATGCGGCATTCCCGCTGCCCATTGTGAGGAGCCGTCGTCACTATGATTGGCGGAGTATGGTCCGATATAGTGCGATTCACCATAGTCTAACACCCGTTAGCCACTGAGATACCCTTCCGGAAGGGCGATTTACCATTCCACGAGATAATCTCAATCAGGTCTGGCTGTAGGTGAAGCATCTGGTCCCAACGAAGAGTAGGAAGGCTCTCACAGATGAACACCCAATTTTTGGAGTTAAAGTGAGTTGCGAACCACGGCGATACCGCTATGCAATGTTAACTTTATACGTGCAAAGAGGTTGGGAGACGAACGAGCCATATATGTGCGTCCAGCCAGATCTTGAACGAATCTCTCATCCCAGATAGTCGTCATCGGTCCGGGTATGATGCTGTTTCCCCCATCGGTAGGCCATGCATACCATGAGAAGGCACCGTCAATGGCATGGGCAGCACCGCTTGTCGCCTCCGCTGGGTCCTGAAGGTTAGGCAAGGCCCATATGGGATGCGACGTTCCTTGCTTTACAGGGCCCCAGTTGAAGCTGTCTCCAACAAAGGTACTTAAAATCGCAGCTCCGTTATACTGCATCTGCGCGGGGTGGGCGGCGTACTCTCTCATATAAGCAGTGATCTTGTCCGTATCTCCGTTACTCCAATAGGCAAAGTCAAAGGAGATAAAGACTTTGAAGTTGACCTGCTTCGCCGCCTGGTAAGCTAGCGATAGCTGAGTAGGCGTGTAGCGGTCTATGCTGGCGCAGTTGAGGGCGAATGCATCGATACCAATTGCTTGAGCTGCAGTCATGTCGGCTATCCAGTCGGATAACTGATAGCGCTCTACGATGCCAACCTATACTCGGTCAGAGATAGTTCATGGAGGAGCGTGTCATCGCACCAACCATGAAGTGCGCAAAGACATATTTGCTTTGCTGTTGACGAGGATCCAGCTCAGTGGAGCTGAGAAGGCCCCAAACCTTTGCCAGCAGGGCCGCAATGACAAATAGAGCTTTCCAAATCATATTGAAGTACTCCTTTCGCTTCAGATAACGTGAAGATGCTCTCACCATATAATTCCTAGCTTTCTGTCACACCTTATATAGATTGAACCCCATGACACCGTCCTCATTCAACCGTACCAGCCCGTCTTCCATGTTGTCAAAGCGCAAGTAAGACCTTGACTCTCACACCGTTCAGCAAGTGATCGACACGCGGTGACCCTCTCCTGTGCTGTACCATCGCTCCAAACGTAACCCGATTTCCACACATTCTATCTTCTGATATCCTTGAAAAGGGGCTTGGCCTATATTGGATAACAGTGGCCATTTTAAGTTCTATAAGCAAATTCTTTAATCTACCATTTCAGGACCCCTCCTTCGCAGGATGATGTTCAATGCGGGATATTCCACTACCACGGCATGCTATTGAGTGTTACACGGCAGGTCATTGCTCATGACCTTGACTTGGTCATATGCAACGCAGTGCTTCCTCTGTGTAGTAGAGTATTGAGATGCTGTATGGACATTAAGCTAGACTACCAAAGAACATTAAAGGACGATATATGGGTTGATCAGCAGGTTGAAATAGCCCCGCATCGCAGAAAGCATGCTCACCCTTGGGTAGTACGTTGTCAAGCCACAAAGCCTTTTTAATCTTAGTGATTGTAGTGTACCGTCCTGGTGTGAAACCAACGGCTTACCCCATCGACCACTTTAGTCGACTACTGCCAAATTACCACTTGGCTCACTCCCTGGCTTCCCAGTTCGATTGCACAGTTACTCGTTGGTCTGACTAATTTATCGAGACATTTAGTGAAAGATAATACTATGTACGAAGGGTGGACCAGAACACAAGATCAATGAACAAACGAAACGTAAAACGAGGAGGAAGACATATAACTCCATATCGGCGCCAAGAAGCGGACACTATAAGTCGGTTTGTGGTCGCTGCGTAACTTTTTCAAGCTGCATCGCTCGCTCGGACCGACTGTCCTTTCAATTTGTTGCTCTTGTTTCTTCCCCCGCTTCCTTTCGATCCTCATCCGCCTGATGATCTTGGGGCGCTTCCTCCTGTGGCACTTGGGAAAGCCAGAACTTGCTAATCACTCCACCTAAGAACGTTCTGTCGACCCATTTGATGACGGCATATAACACTAAGCCCCAACTCCACAGGTATACCCCCATCAGGGAGGCGACCAACAATATGGGTCCTAGGATCACGAATGATAGTATAGCCCACAGCAGCACGGCTACCGCCGCAAACACAAATGTGCCGGCCAAGAACACAAAGAACGGCACACCACAGCAGATGAGCTGACAGACTAGGAATGTCGTAGCGTAGGGTCTTCGCAGCGCCGCTTCGAAGAGTGCTGCTTGGCGCGGAGGAGGAAAGATCCAGGCCAGCAGCCATTTCACGGTGGATTCGAACCAGTCCAATGTGTTTGGGACGATATCTCGGAACCATGCGGTCATCGGTGCATACCACGGCCCGGACGACGTGTCTTGTGCGGCGGCATTGTCTTGCGTCTTTTCCCCTGGAAACTCACCCGGTGTGGTCAGATTCGTAGGCTGGGTGACGGTCGTACCAAGATGTTTCGCGTGTCGTTGCGCTGTCGGCAAGGCGCTGTCCGTGAGCGTGCTCGTTGTTTTATCAGTGGCGCCCTCTAGGACGCCGGACGCTGATTTCAGGGACATTGTCTGTTTGTTTGTGCTCAGCTATATTCTGCTGAGACTGATCCATCGTTGATGGATGCTCCATGGAACTCAATTTATGAGGGTATATCTATTCTAGACCTATGATGTCACATTGCTGTCATCGCGCGCCCACGCCAGCCAACCCAATAATATAGTCGCCTGAGGCAATATCATCCGCGGATAAATCAGGCTCATACTGACTCTCTATTACTGTGTGCAGTCCTCATTGTTGGGTGGTGTACTACATGGGAAACGATATCGTTCTGCCACTAGGGTGGGGAACAATATATATATACTGTGTATTCCTTACCCGGGTGAGTTGTAATTTGAACTAGATTTCTAGTGGCTGGAGCTTCATTTCCCTTTGCAGGTCGCTCTTATTCAACTCTCAACTTACACATCATGAAGCCTTTTCAGAGGGATTGAAGCCTGCATATTTTCTTGGTGCTCTGTATGGAGCAGCTCATTCCACTAAAAAAACGTGATGTCTTGACCCCTCGCTCAGCCTAAAATTCCAGGCCCACGGGACGGCCGGATCATCCTACTGACCGGCCCAATCAGAGCTGCAGCTGGAATTCCCAACATATTTTCGAATGGAATGAGACGGAATAATTTCCGCTACTCGAACTACGTATACAAAGTAGTTGATATGGTCACAGTATTCAGTAGGTCTATAAGAATGGGAATACTTGACAATAGATATATGTGGCTTGATTGCGTTCACTTTGAATGCTATATTATAATCATAAAACGTACTGCTAAATTCGAATTTCCTTCAACAAAACCACGAATACATGGAACGCCAAAAATCATCCCCTAGAGATGAGCACAAAGTCCGGTGGTCAGGACCTGAGGAGTCTCCAGCTTATGGTCCCCAATGGGAACATCCACCCTCTCTCCTTGAACACCACTAAATCCGCAGGTCGCTCCACCAGGGTTGTAGATATGCGAAACTGCCTTCTTGGTTTCTAATTGGGAGTCAGCTTGATTCTTTGGTTGATTGAAAGGTGGAGATTAGCATACCAACTTGATGCGAGGTCATATCCGTTGGGAAGGTCTGGGACCATTTTTCACCATCGGGGGTGTAGAAGGTGATAGAGACCGAGGAGATTTGACGCTTCTCGGAAGGGGCAGCACTAGCGAACGCCGCAAGGGAGGGGAGAATGACGGTAAAGATCGAGAGCTGCATGCTGATGGATTTGTGACAGATCTTGATGTCTTCAAACGAGGAGTGAACAGCTTGGAGTGTTGATGGAGTGTTGCTTGAGATTAGAAGCCTGTGTGTTTGATTTCTGGTCATAGACAGGTTGGCACACGGCTTTTATATCCATGTTGTGGGAAGGACCCTTGGAGGTCATTTTTCCTAAGAATAGGAATCGAAAAGTGAAGGCTAAGCGCATCCCTGCGAGGATTTTGGGATGCTGCTTAGACAGACGTAACAGTAACATCATGAACATCCTAAGGCATCCCGTATCCATAGAGGCCATGAGTAGAGAGTGGTCAACTGCACCACCACTATCTCCGATGAACGAGGAGGTAAATCATGGTTGCTAGTTGTATTTCGCGAGGATCCGCTGAAGTACGAGGCATCGCCACGGCGGGATGTGGAGACTCCCAAGAATAGAAGATATGATGGTCGAACAAAAACCAATAGAATTTATCCTCGTGTTGGTTAAGGCGTCCGATCAATGCGCACAAAAGTGGACGTTTAGCACTTTGTTACTCAGCCACACTTGGAGGTTCATCCACTATGTCTGATCAATAGGTGACATTGTAATAGCTCTAATGTGCGTGGACACTCAATTCTATGCCCTCGATCGCGAATACTCAATTCAATTAAACTAAATATAGCTTTGGATCTAAAAATACCCTCTCATACATTTCCTACCATTGAATAGGCATATCACAGCACGGATAGAAGGGCAAGGGAATATCAGTAGCGGCTTCCGACCACCCACCGCCTTTTGCTGGTGGATGATCGGCAGCCTAAAGAAATTTTCAGTCTAAAGAAAAAAAATCAATTTCTTATCTTTTTAAAGCCATACAAACCATAAAAAATGTCTAAAATATCTAAAATTTTAGATTCACGTGTAGATAAGACTGTTAAAACTGTCTGTCTTAAAAAAAATCCTAATATTGTAAAGATTATACAAGATTTTAGAGTTTTTTATTATACACTCTATAATTATATATATAATAGAAGAAAGTCTTATACAGCTTAAACTATATTAAATAAAGTACTAAATCAGTATTAAGAGACTATTTTAAGACAGTGAATTGCTAAAATATATAATATTTATCTTTTAGTGACAATTAGAGTAGTATTCGGGTCGGTTTCGGGTCCTAGATCTAGAAACCGCCCCGACCCCGAACCCGGGCCAATCTAGATCTGAAAACTCGCTGGGGGCCCGCTACTAGATCTAAATAGGTATAGCGCGGCTGACTAAGCAGCCACCTTACCTATTTAGGTAAGGTGGCGGGTTCACCCGGGTTCCCGGGTTCAACCCCCTGTATTGTCATTTATTTTTACTGCTTTTATACCAAAATTACTGCCACTATAAAGACAAATTAAATCGATTTTTTATATATAGATATATCGATTTTTTTATATATATAGATTTCTATACATATTAAATATATAAATTACCTATTAAAAATTTCTAAAAATGCCTAGTTCCTGAAAAACCTTAATTTTCAAAAATTTTGAAAAGGTGCCCTATATATATATATATATATAATCGAAAATATATATATATTCAATCTAAATCTAATACATTAAATTTCTCACCCATTTTTATAGATATCTATATTTTTTTTTAAATCTATATATAGATATATACTATATATATCTGAATACAATTAGAAATTTAAGGTTTCGCTTAAATTAAGCGAGCGGTTTTTTTGGGTGCACCCAAACCGGAAAACCCGCCCCGCCCTAACCCGCGCGGGTTTCTGGATTCGGCGCGGGTTTTGGCCCTAGAACCCGAAACCGGTGGCGGTTCCTAGATCTAGAAACCGCCCCCGACCCGGAGCCGGTTCGGGGCGGGTTCGGGTTGGGTTTTCCGGTTAAACCGTACTACTCTAGTGACAATATTATTACTTTTAGAGTGAATAAATCTTACTATACAGTATAATAATTCTATACAGAGTATTAGTTAATTATAAATATATTACTTTTTTAAAAGTCTTTTTTCTAATTTTAAATTAAGCTTTATAATTTAAAGATTAAAGAAGAAGAAGTGTTTAAATATAGAAGATATTAAATAGCTTCAGTTCTAATATAATCAGCTTATTAACTTGCTTAAAAATATCTCTGCTTATTTTATATATAATTTTAATAAATATAATTTTTAACTAAATAATAAAAAGTCTTAAAAAGTTTTTGATATAAAGAAAAAGATTTCTAATCTCTCTAAAGCTGAGATTATAAAAAATATTACTATACTTAAGTATATTACTACAGACAACTAAATTATAACTCTACTCTTTATCTTTAAAGAAAAGAAATTTATAGAGATTTAATATAATAAAGAAATTCTTAACTATTATACTATAGTTACTGAGAAAAACTATATAAATAATAAAATTATATTTAAATTATTTTAAAAGTTTTACAAAAAGACTAAAGATTATATAAAAAAAAGAGAAAAATATATACTTATTTTTAACAGCTATACAATTTATAAAATAGTTAAATTTATTTAACTTTGTAAAATATATAAGATTCTTTCTTTTTATTTCTGGTCTTATACAATATATCTCTATTAACTACTTAATAGAAAGCTCTTTTTTATATATAAAATATATTTTTATACTATAAATAATCTTATTATATAGTGATATAGAATTTTAAAAGATAAAGTAAATTTTCTATATAATATTATTATTATATATAATAAGACTTTTAATTTATATCTTATTTATAACTTCTTTAAAGAACACAATATCTTTTCTCTAGATAAATCTTCAATTATTAAAGCTATTTAGAATACTTTATTATTTATATTAGAGATCTCTATATTCAATCTATCTATATATAGAGAGACTATACTGTTTTTAAATTCTTAGTTTTTAAATATAGAGAATATATCTTCTGTCAGCTGCCCTAATCCTAAAGCGGAATAGTCTTAGGGCTAGCTAGGATGAATAGAAAAGCTGAATAGAATGAATGAATTGAATGACTAGATCACATAAGAAGGCTAGGGTTGACTGAGTAGTAACCCTAGGTCAGGCAGTCAACTAGGGCTTAGACAGTCTAAGCCCTAGATCAGGAAGAAAGGCAGGCAACTAGGGCTAAGGAAGTCAAAGCCCTAGATCAGATATAAATAGAAGAGATCAAAAGAATGAATCAATATCTGGCAGTCAGATAGTTGGATGATGATCTGCTTAAAAAAAATTGATTCAATATAGGGGGTTTAGCAGCTTTTTATGTTGAATTAGGCTCGCTTAAAATTACTAAATTAGGAAATCGCCTAATATTTCCTAGTTTAGTGATCGCCTAATGTTTCCTAATTAGGAGGTAATCGCCTAAAGTTATCTGGTTAGAATTTTTCGCTTAATATCTCCTAGATAGGTAATAGTCTAGAATCTTTCTAGAGTATTACCTAAAAGGGAAATATTCTAGAATAATTCTAAAATATTCAAGAAAATTTCCTAAATAGGAAATATCTTTCTGACATCTTCAAAAAGCACTTAGTAGATTAAAAAGAATTAGAAAAAGCTATTTAAACTTTTTAATAATAATATACTAGATAATTCTTGTATTAAGTACTATCTTGACTGTTTATTTTATTAATAAAAACTTTAATCTAAATAACTTGCTATTATAAATTCAACTCTTAAGTAGATTAAAATTATATAGACTTTTTAAAGCTGTAAAAAGACTAAGCAAAAGATTTAATATTTTAAAAACAGTGATATACTATATATAAAGAATATAAATTGATCTATTGTAGATAGAAAAATTAAAGAAAATAAAAAAAAAAAGAAAGCAGTAAATAAAGTATATTTTAAGATATACAGTTATCTTCCACCAGTGTTTTATATAGAAAATAAAACTACAGCTTTAAATATAAGATTAATAGAGAAATTAAACAATCAGCTTTTTTTATTAATTCTACAGACATTTAGTAATAATAATATGAATTGCTTCATTTTTTTTCTTTAGACTGAAAATTTCTTTAGGCTGCCGACCACCCACCGGCGGAAGACGGTGGGTGGTCGGAAGCCGCCACTGATATATCCAATGGCAATGATGTACAGCACATAGGATTGGATCCGTGTCAGGAATGAGTATGATATTCGACAAACAAATTCACGGTAGTTACGGAAACAATCACCACCGACCGATGGCTTTCATGCAACTTTACGGGCCTCAGCATATTCCTACAATTGCAACAAATAAAAGGATTGGGAGCATACGTGGGTGTTCACTAGTCTGAAGCATTGACACCACAATGCACAATTTTATGCTCCTGATTGAGATCGTCGCTATTAGGCCGCCTGGGGGCATTGGCCTTCGTATTCGGTCGCCCTACAAGGGCTGAAGCATCGCAGGGGGCCTCAAAATACATTTGCTCTACCACTCCGCTTGTGTTTCTACGGTGTTGAGCTCTTAGGGCCGGGACATTCAGGGCGCCTAACAGCACTAAGTCCTCCTTGGCATTATGGCGTAGTCCAATTCAAGCTACATCGGCAAATCCACATCGAACACTGGTAACTTTCTGTTCCTGCGCTTGTCAGCTGTCAAGCTCTTCTATACAAAAAAGTAAAATCATCGAGGGTCGCGAAGAATCTATAAATACAGACACAATCACCGGGGAATATGCTCTTCATCCACATCAAACCTCAATAAACACTACGATCTACTTCTCCGCTCAGACACCTTTACAATTCTATTATCCACTATGAAGTTCTCTATTGTTGCTCTTGTCCTGGCTGCCACCTCGGCCATTGCTACCCCCATCGTCACCAAACGCGATGGCACATTCGTGATCAGCGGACTCAAGGCGCGCGAGTCTCTCTCCAACACCATGAGCTTTAAGCTTCTTGACGGCGATGCCTCCATTGACTGCAACCTGATCTGGTGAGTTTACCTTGTGTCACACAAGATGGATTGCGCATTATTGACCAGCGCCTGATATACATAGGAGCGCGAAAGAACCAGAAGAGAATGCCCGCTGCAATGACGGCAAGCATCTTATCCAGTTCCCCGATGGTTTCGACTTCAAAAAGTTTACCCTGGCCATTGAGCGCATTGAGCCCAACCCTATCGGTGGCCGGGCTTACCTCGATGCTACCGATGGGAAGTGGAACTGCGTCGACAACCCGGAGGACCACGTCTACACGGACTGCAAGTACGACGGTGACTACACTATTCAGCTTTGAGCGATCCACGAAGAAGCACTGGGGGGTCGAATGGAGCGAGAAATGTAATTGTGACTCTAAGGCATGGGTGGATGGGTGGATGGAAAGATGTTACTACTTAATACTTGTCATTTGTCAATCTGATTCGCTAGAATACAATTAATTCATGTTATTGACAACTGTTTGTCCTAGACACATCCTTGTAGATATGACAGAGATTGAGAACGGCCGTACTTTGGTAGTGGTCTGTTGCATAATTGCCCTCCTGCTATGCCGATCTTCTATAAAGGCTTCTTGACCCCACCACCGGCTATTCCCAACCATTGCCGAGGGTCCGAGAGTGGGGTTATTCAGACATACAGGGATCAAGCACCTCCACGATGGTATCTTAGCTGTTCCAGACAGAGTTGCGTTTTGTATAATCCTACCAAGACTGCAATTATGGCAACTCGAACAGAGCGCCTGGCCACCTGGGCCTCCGGACTCCAATATGATGATATCCCACAGGATGTGATCCAGCGGACCAAAGACCTCTTCCTGGACTGGTTCGGCTGCACTATTGCTGGTCGCCACCATCCGGCTGTAAAGGCCATTGCGGTATTTGTGCAGCAGATGGGCCCCCCGTCGGGGAAAAGTGAGTTGGTGGATCACGAGCTGGGTTTCAGTACCAGTCCTGCCTTTGCAGCAATGGTGAATGCGGCCTCATCGCACGTTGTGGAGCAGGATGACTTGCACAATCGGAGTATCATGCATCCTGCGACGGTTATCTTCCCTGCTGCTTTGGCCGTGGCTCAGGATCTGGGTGCGAATGGAAGAGACTTCATTACGGCCTGCGTGGTTGGATACGAGGTAGGATGTCGGGTGGGCGAATTCCTTGGAAAGAGTCACTATGCAGTATGTACAGCTTAGCCCTTCACGATAGACCAACATGTTGACCTACTCCGAACAGCGTTTTCATTCTACTGCAACCGGTGGGGTCATTGGTGTGGCAGCTGCAACAGCCCGTCTTTTGGGCCTCGATTCCGCCGCCATGCTATCGTCGATCGGAACCGCAGGGACCCAGGCGGCGGGCTTATGGCAGTTCCTCTTGGACGCCACGCATTCAAAGCAAGTTCACACGGGCAAGGCCTGCTTCGATGGAATATTCGCCGCTTACGCCGCGAAGTCCGGGTTATTGGGGCCTAAGGACGTTCTGGAAGGGCCTAAGGGTATGGGCGTTGCACTTGTTCCCGATACACCTATCCCGAGCGCAATTGACACAGACCTTGGGCTTGACTGGGCAGTGCTGGGAAGTAGTTTCAAATGGCACGCATCATGTCGCCATACTCATCCAAGTGTTGACGCATTGCTCCAAATTATCTCCACGTATGGGATCAAATTCGAAGATATCGACTCAGTCGTAACGAGGACTTATCAAGCAGCATTTGACGTCCTCGGGCTCAGTGGACGGGGTGAAACGATCCACCAGAGTAAATTTAATATGGGATTCGTTCTCGCCGTAACGGCCAAGAAGGGACAGGCGTTGATAACGGATTTCACAGAGGAAGCACTCCAGGATACATCCTTGAGGGAGTTTCAGGATCGTGTCAGGATGGAATTGGACGAGGACATAAATGCGGCGTTTCCGCAAAAGTGGCAGGGCAAGGTAATTGTAACTTGCAAGTCCGGTGAACGGTATGAGAATTTTGTGGAATATTTGAAAGGAGATCCCCAGAGTCCTTTGACGAGGTATGTCCACTTGAGTGTCCTCATGATGCAGGATTATTACAGTCAAGCTGACCGGATGGTGTCCTAGGACGGAGATTGAGACTAAAGTCAAGGCCTTGGCCCAGTATGGTGAAGTGAAAGACACAGACCGGATCCAGCAAATTATCACCAGGGCATGGGACCTCGAGAATCAAGACAGCCTCAAGGAATTCTGGCTCTAATGTGGCGACTGTGAAAGTATTGTACAATGCATAGTATCATGTGTATGCTTGACTATTGGGAATATGAATCCATCCCATGGCTGATTCAGCTCTACCGCTTGGCCATCTCTGCCTCCACGCATCGATTGGTCTGTGATGATTGGGGAGAAGATAATTTTGTACCGTACGGCATGACATGGTGGTAGAATTGTGCGACTTCGATAGTTGATCTACCTGAAAGTGCTCTTCTATGACGGCCAGCACCAAATCTACTGACAACGCCTCTTTCTACAGTAATAGTGCTCCAGCTCAAAGATTCATGGCAGGCTCCTTTACTTCTCACTTGGACTCCACAGAGTTCGGCTGGCATCTGGCCGTTGTAGTCCTCTTTCTAATGCAACTTACTGTTCACCTGCTAACCTGGTCAAACAGCTAAGCCCATCAAGAGGTGCCTCGCAGCATGCTTTCGTCAAAGGGCGAAAGCCTTTCGAGAAACTTAGTCGCAACTTCGTATTCCCTTTCTATAACTTGACGATGTTGATCGGATCGAACTTGCAGGCTCAGGTGCAAATTCCGCGGCCTGATGTTGAAACCATTCGTATAATCTAATGTGTCATAGGTTTGTCCAGGGATGGGTTGAATATCGAAGCACCACAGTAGCCGACTCAGCGTAATAAGTAGAGTATTAGTCGCAAGATCTGCGCCAGGGCAGATGCGGCGCCCCCAACCGAATGAGCTATGACCAAGTTTGCTTGGATGTGTAGAGCCCTCCTCTTGTCCAGTTGATGCTATGTATTCCTTCGGAAGATAAGGCAGCAGATGAGGATCCACGCCTAGAAATCGAAGAGGGTTGAACTGGTCCGGGTTGGGATAGTACTTAGGATTCATATTGATCGCCCACGAATTTCCCAACATGACCGTCCCCTGCGGAATATAGTATCCGCGATAATAATCATCTTCGGAACAGGCATGCGGTGTTCCACCCAATACAGCCACAGGACGCCAGCGCAGGACTTCTTTGCTAAATGCGCGTAGATAGGGGAGGTTCGGAATATCCTCAAACGTAGGTAATCGATCACGTCCTACCACCGAATCTAACTCAAGCTGTGCTACCTCCATGGTTCTCGCGTTTGTCACGATCGCTAGCATGGCCGAGCATAAAGTGGAAGACGTGGTGTCGGATCCAGCACCAAAAAGGGAAGCAGGAATGTAGCTAAAATCTCGCTCAGTGAGCGGAAATGCCTCGGGGGTTGAATCTCTAGTCTCGAGCAGCTGTTTGGTCAAGCTGTTGAAAAGAGGCTCTGCTCCCGGGGACTCTTTCGCGGACTCCATATCCTGTCGCACGACTCGAACAAGTGTCATATTTGCCTCAGCCTCGAGCCGACCACGGCGTTTGATCTTTGCCTTCCATGGCGCAATACAATCCGGTAGATGCTTCAACATAGGGAAGGACTCCACGAGGTATGCTCCTGGGACATTCAAGCTAGACGCATATTGCATGAATTCAAGTCGCTGTTTAATCACCGGCGACTGAGCGCTGTCGACACGGTGCCCATACGAGACAGCGAAGACAATAGAGGACGCGAGCCGGTCGAACAGTGCTTCCCATTCATGTGCACCTTTCAATAGTTGATAGCATAGCCGACTCGACTCGGCCTCCTGTAGTGGCTTGTAATTGTCCAGCGCCCGTGGCGTTAGGGCAGAATGCAAGAGCCGCCGACGAATGAGCCATTCCTTGCCATACGGTTGAACCAGAATGCTAGCCATATCCCAGTAGATTTCACCCATTGTGACGAACCGCGGGCGTGTGCTGTATTTTGTTGAGCGTTTTTCGAGGAGCTCAGATGCGATTGAAGGGTCAGATATCACCACCGTGGGCCTACGGCCCAGCCAGATGGTATATATTGGGCCATATACCTTGGACCATTCCTCAAACTTGATCCAAGGATGCTTTGAAGGGATTTGGAATTTGTTTCCAACTAGTGGGATTGGAGAGGGACCTGGAGGCAGGCAGTTCCACAAGTATACATCGTGCACAACTATGGCAAGAAGGATAAAAATGACGCAGCAACTGAGCCCCAAGGCTGGGTTCGAGGGGAGCGAGTGGATATAATCCATGATACGATTTGATGGTGTACGACTGGGCAAGTAATCAAGAGCGCCAAATCTCTTATAGGGCACTACCATAGACTTTAGTTACAACCCCCAGAGGACCAGGTCATGATTTATCCCACTGCTGCGGGGGTTTGAAGTATTCTAATTGCCGACGTGAACGAGCCAAGTGGCGGTGATGCATGTGGGGGAAAGCTCATACTGTGCTTGCTATACTCCCTGCCATTGATATGATCATGTAGAAAAGTCCAAAGTGACAAAAATAGCTCAACTAAAATTATGCTACCATACTATAAGGAGGGCTTGATAGGGCTTGGGTACTTGACAAATGCGAGAGGACCCGTAGTCGCCAGAACCCCACTGGCTTTGCCGGTGATTCTTGGGTCCTCCCCAATATAATTAGTAGGATATCCAAAGTCGAAGGGCTTGATGCTCTCAAGGTATTCAATCTGGGCTTCGGTGAGGCGGATGTCCAGCGCTTTGATGTTGTCTCGTAGATGCTCAATCTTTCGCCCACCGATGATGGGAAAGACGTAGGGCGCTTTCGATAACACATAGGCCAGTGCAATAGTCGTCACGGAGTCTACTCCATGTTCCGCCGCTACCTTCTCAAGTGCCTCGCTCATTCTGGCTTCGTCCTCACTCTGGGTCGCAGGGCCGATCGCGCGGAGGCCTTCGCCTGCAACTTTGCGGGCTTCTAGCTGCTTCTTCGATTGGAACTTCCCGCCACCTATTGAATCCCACGGTGCAATTGCCATACCGAAGTGCCTTACCATCGGGAGAATATCCTTCTCCAGATCACGGCGGAGCACGTTCCATCTCCCCTGGTAAATACTAAACGGCGTCTTTCCATTTGCCTTGGCGTAGTAGTTTGCCGCAGATACCACCCAGGCTGGAGTATTAGACACTCCTAGATAGAGCACTTTGCCTTGTTGGACGAGGATGTGGAGACTATCCATCACCTCCTCAATCGAGGTGGTTTGGTCCCACCAGTGAACGTAGAGGATATCGATCCAGTCTGTTTGCAGTTTCTGAAGCGAGTCTCGAACCGACATGTGTAAACTCCTCCGTGAATTGCCCGAATAATTAACATAAGAGGCTTTTCCAAGCTCATAGTCTCGGTAGGCGGTGGTGTATTTGGTCGCGATAACCATATTATCACGATTGCCACGAGCCTTCATCCATTCACCAATCCATCGCTCCGATTGCTCGTCTTGGTAGTTGTTCGAGGTGTCAATACAGTTCCCTCCTGCCTCGACGTATGCATCTAGAAGTTCGAAAGCCTTGGACTTCGGCATGCTACCCATGAAGCTAGACCATGACTCTCCAATTGACATCCCCCCTAACTGTAGCGGGGAGACTCGGATACTAGCGGACGCAGAAAGAGGCCGTAGGCGCCCAAGAGGTGTTGCAGGCTCAGGTGCACGCTGAAGAAATGACATTTTGATAATTCTGGCAATCAAGCATTGAACGACGATTTGTTGCAAAGTCTTGTTGTTGCGTCCAACTTTTATACCTCCGGGACCGACGGGAGGATGATATTCCCTTCATCTCCAATCACTGATATTTAACTAACGCTCACGTCCTACAGTATGCACTCGATCCGTCTCGGTTCGAGAGACGACTAACTGACGGAACTCTCCGGTGAGAAGGAGTTCCAACCCACATTCCCCACATCATGATGTGGCGTTGTTTAGTGACTCCCCCACATGGTCCTCAACCATGATTTCTGGGCAAATAGCCAAGTTGGATACGTTCACGGCAATCAGTCCCAGCAGCAGATGCCGAACCAATAATATTGCCCCGGTAAAAGAACGTGGACGATCGGTGGTCTAGGTCAACGACCAGGGTGACGTGCGAAGTGGTCGAAGCGGCACAGCACACATCATCCTCAACCTTATCCTAAATACTCCTCCCAGGTGTCTATAGTATGCGCCTCTGGGGGTTTCAGGCGTAAGTATCACGGGATTCTGCCTCACTGGCCAGGCGCCTGCATAAATAGGCGTTCAATAGTTATGTCCGAGCAGGCTAATACAATCACGGTTGATTGATACTCCTCTTGAGCAAGGACTCGACTTCGAATGTATCCCGATAGATCTCCTCTGCTACGATACCTTGTGATCAACTGCGGACTACTCTTTTTAGCCGTTGGCGAATGTTACTACGCCTATCTATTATACGTCCAAGTTTAATTCTGTATGCGGGGTGGACTTGAGTCTACAACAAATTAGAGATGCGCCAATGAAGATTTCCATGCGGGGCTTCTCCCCGCATTTTAATCCGGGGTAAAATCAGACTCTTGTCAATCGCGGTTCAAGGCCTGGGAGGCTGGTCGCGACTACCCATGCACCCTCCTCCGTCCGATTCCCAGTACCGCATTTGCCCAGACTCACTGTCAACATTCTAGTGAGAAAAGCCAGTGCCCAAGGATATGAAATCCGTACGAAGGGTGAAGCCACGGAGTGTTCCGTGTCCCTTGTGCCCCAAGTCATTCACTCGCACGGAACACCTACAGAGACATCTTGGATCTCGTATGCGGGCAACCTAGAATGAATATATCGCATGCTTCCTCTGCTGACAGCACATTTAGATGGCGTAGGGAAGGCAGTGACGTGTCCCGAGTGTGGAAAGGAGTTCATGCGCAAGTAAGTAGCGACTCAAACAGCGCAATTTAAATATTCGAGCAACTAACGAGGCTCTACTTGAAGGGATGTGATGAAACGCCACCTTACAAAATGCCAGCTCAAATCCCGGACAATGCCCATAGGACAAGCAGGAGTTACCACAAATAGTCTCACTCCCCCGGAAGAACAACAAATAATAGCAAATACGGATAACATGGAAACTCCAGACCAGGGTACTTTGAATGGGCTCAACAGTCTACCGACCAAGAAATACAGCCTGAGGTCTGGTAGCAGCCACCCACATTCAATTGAACAGGACGACACGGAAGAAACGGAAACCAATGGTCCATGCCTACTTCCTGACAGTTCCCTAGCTGAGCTCCGATGGAGTGATAGGCAGTTTGAAGACATACAATTGCTACTCGACCCAATTCTGTTTGACAAAGTCGAGCACAATCATGCTCTTCAATTGCCCTCTGCTGTTGGTGTTCCATGCATCGATATTGATCCTGCTGATACATTCAGCTTCCTTGCCCGGATTTCCAGCAAGGAGAGCGCTTCGCTCCAGACCCGATATGACTGCAGCTCATTGCTTAAGAGAGGATGGGAAGGGCAGGGGGTGTCAGGTGACAGTACAGAGAAGCAAGGAGTACTACCATTTGCAGTCCCTGCGTCTTCTCTCACTGATACGTGGCCTAGTGGTAGGTGTCTCTTTTTTCTTATCTATTTTATGATGATTACCACAATCAATACACCCTGTATTTCTTGGCCTGACGTATCTGATAATCCTGCAGCTGCTATCTGCGACCCCTGGTATCACGGATGGTTATCCTCCACGCAGGTCCCACAGTCCTTACGACCAGCATATGAAATCATACATCAAATCAGAACCCTTTCGCAAAATTCCACGATTATGCATACATGGTCACAACAAGTCGAGGGGGATTCCATTCGGTTCTTTAGTCCTAGTAACCTTCAGAGATTTATCAGTATTTACTGGACAGCCTGGCATCCTCATTACCCAGTGATTCACAAGCCAACGTTTTCCATTGCGAGTGCTCCAGCGCATCTCACAGCAGCCATGGCTGTCATGGGAGCATGTTTCTCGCAGAATCCAAATGACAACCACAACGTAAAGCTATGGCTGAATAGTGTGGAGGAGATGGTCTTCAGCAACAAATATTTTGGGGACCTTATGCTGCAGGACCCAGCTACCGTGAACATACGGGACATCGTACAGCTTCTGCAGGCCGCATATTGTGTTTGTACTTTCCAGATCAGCGAAGGAAGTCACATTAGTCGGCGGAGGATTCGTCGTCAGCGGTTTAGTATGGTCGTTTCAGTAAGCAGTTGCTTGGGTTCACGCTATTTCAATCACTAACTTGGACTAGTTGGCAAGAGACATGAACCTGTTCAGCATTAAACACAAGGATCTTGACAACGTACGGGGAGGTGACTTCTGTTGGGAGACCTTTATTGCGACGGAGGAATGTATTCGGTAGGTGCAAGTAACCCATGCCCTGCCCTGCTCGTACCTCTGCTAATGTCATGCTCAGAACTATGCTTTTCATATACATCCATGACACTGGATTTGCCATCTTCAGTAATTACCCACCCCGCACGAGGATCCAAGAAATGTCGTTGGGGATGGCGTGTCCGGAGGCTTGTTTTCAAGCACAGTCTGCAGCGGAGTGCCTCACTGCGATTAGAAAGTGGACAGCACATCCTCTATGGGGGTGCAGAAGGACGCTGCGTGAGATCGTGCAAGTCATGTTCTGCAAAGATATTAATCTCGATGTACGAGCTTATATCTCCCACCTGGGAATACTGAACCTGTGGATTGTCTGTTCCGGTAAGAACCGCACTTGGTGTCGATGGCTAGTATATGTCCCATACAGCCTCCCCGCAGCCCTTTGACTCGGTACTTTCTGGAGGAATATGACCAGCTGCTGACTGTGAGCGGTGTAGCACTTTGTGCCGAGGCTTTCCAGATTAATTCTCTGATCAGTGTCGCCACACAACTCCAGCCTATGCACACAGCGATCCACAACTGGAAGTTAGCCTGGAATCAGCGATTCGCGATACAGGATAGTTTTGGCTTACCCAAGGAGGAGGATAACATGTTTGTGGGTATTGAAGATTATTGGCGACGGTTGGGATTTTTTCAGAACGCTTCTGAGTATTGGTTATTGCTCAATATCCTCATCCGACGGATTGACGAACGCCAGCGGAACCGGCATGATCTATCGTTTCAATCTAATGTTGAACTCACCAGTTCGGTCATTGACAGGCCATATACGCCTTCCAGATGTGACTCACCCACAATGGCGGATCTGAAAAATCTCATATCGGAACATCATCGTCAATTCAAGCCGTACGCGTGACTCCGCGACATTGTTATATGTTGGCCAGATTGTTCGGTTGGAGGCACGGCCAAAAATGCCTCAGGTACTTTGGCCGAGTGGCAACACGCTTGACATTATATGCAAAAAAGGCCCCATAGTTCTCGGATCCTCAAGGTAGTCAAGTCCGTTCATCATGTAATATGTTCCGTTAGAAAGAGCATAGATGATAGTATGTACAAGTTAAACAGGTACACCCAGAAGCGGGCCCCGGTCATAGAACATCTGAATAGTGTGTGGATGAGCTGACGCGGGGATTTTGCCGCTCTCCGAGAGGGGCTTCCGACTGAGCTTTTGCCATGCTACACATATGACGTAAAAGTATGTACCCTTGAGGAGAAATCGAATACTATGTGGTTGTTACTCGGCTATAGGGCATGTCCTTGTCCGCCACATTTCTATTACCCCACAAGAGCATGGAGTGAGCTGTGCGAGACACCACACTGCCTCGGCAGCTACGCGTACTTGAACAAATACATGGCATGCTATAATCGATGCTTCGTTTTTAAAAGTTGTTTAATGTCTCTAATAAGATTGGTCTGGCGCCGTCGTGGGTAACAATTTTCATCTTGTACTATCTTCTGGCGATATCAAAGAACCGCACGCATTGATAAGATGGGCTCCACCAAGCCCTCTCCCCCACTGTCCGACAAATCGCGGATTCATGTCGTAATTGTTGGAGCTGGTAAAGCCCCTTATTCCCGGCCATCTTTCTAAGGTCACTAAAACCGCTAAAATAGGGTTCGCGGGTCTGGGTACTGCGATAGAATGCCATCGTCAGGGCCTCTCTGTTGCGGTTTATGAGCGATTTCCTGAATTGAAACCACTGGGTGACATACTATCATTTGGGAGTAATGGAGGTCGGATCTTTGCACGATGGGGCCCAGTGGTCGACCGCATGCTTCCTGTGAGCATCAATCTCCAGCACTATGGGTTTCGCATTCATAAGTACACGGGAGAGCATGTCCACACACAAGATTCCATGCCCTTTAATCGACAGGCCCCCACAATTAATGGTCATCGGGGAGAGCTGCACCAGATTCTTTTCAACTATGCTCGGGACGACCTGAAAATTCCCATTCATCTCGGCTGCGATGTGACCGGGTACTTCGAGAGCACCGCTGGGGCAGGAATCCAGCTTGCATCGGGAGAAAAAGTGCATACAGACTATGATATATGCAAGAGTCTCAGCTAACGGGCGCTAGATTTATGGAGATGTTGTCATTGGCTCCGATGGTGTCCGTTCCCAAGCTCGAGAGTTGGTTCTAGGTCGTGAGACAAAGCTGGAATCTAGTGGTTATGCTATCTTTCGCGCTTGGTCTGTCGCCTTCCTGTCATCGGGCTAATTGATGCTGACTGGTTGCAAGGTTCTCGAACGAGGATATCCTGGCTGATCCTCTGACAAGGCATCTATGTGAGAATGGAGATACATTCAATGGCTGGATCGGCCCAGATGTACATCTACTGGTCTCATCCTTGAAAGGGGGCAAGGATGTCTGTTGGGTACTAACGCATAAGGTGGGTCACAGCCAGCCCCGACGGTCGTCATTTATGTCATGGACAAATAGAAAATCCTGACAAATGTCTCTTATCGCAGGATACATCTGATATCAGCGATCGCTGGTCCTTTCCGGGCAAACTTGCGGATGTCTATAAGGTCCTAGAAGGTTGGGACCCAATGTGCAAGCGCATCGTTTCAAAAACCCCCGAATCGTCCCTGGTCGATTGGAAACTCATCTGGCAAGACCCTTTGCCTACCTGGGTTAGCAAACAAGGACGTATTGCTCTGGCTGGAGATTCTGCTCATGCATTCCTTCCAACATCCGCCCAGGGAGCAACACAGGCGCTGGAGGATGGTGTCACTATCGCTATTTGTCTGAGCCGGGCTGGAAAATCCAGGATTCCCGACGCTCTGCGTGCTTTCGAAAAGATTCGGTGAGACCTGAGATACACTTCTACACATGAGCCACCTCTAACTTGGTAATACAGGTACGATCGTGTACGGAAGGTGCAGGAAACAGGTAAAACAACTCGGGATAAATGGCACAATGCAAGCTGGGATAATGTGAAACGCGATCCCAAGGCCATCGAACTACCACGGGAGGACTGGATCTTGAATCATGACGCAGAGGAGTATGCGAACAAAATGTGTGAGGAAATATTCGGTGCCAGCTCCAACAGAAGGGGCAGAGGGGAAAGCAGGATATGAGATGGTTGCTGGGATACAAACTATCATAGCCCTATGTATCATGCAGAAGCGAGCGCTACTTCTTATGCCAAATATAGGTCCTGTCTCTGTCTTCTTTCGTAATGCTTTATGTTATAGATTAGCACTTACCATACGATGTCGCTAATACACAATCTTTAATTATATTGGGCGAGAGCCTTGCTACAAGTGTGTCCCAAGCTATTGTGACAACTCCAGCTGCATGTCTACGAATCTAGGCGACCGTGTCTAACTCGCAATAGCTTACCGGAGCGAAGACAGGATGCAACACCAACTCACATTCATTGTTGTCTCAGAGGTGCAGAATCCGAATGTGATCCGTATATCATCGCACTAGCCGACAATTAAGGTGGGGGATCGGTTAAAGTGTTCCCCACAAAGATCTTCATGCCCAGATGTGTGGGGGAAGCTTTCTTCTTGTAGCTTCAGTGACAGCCGAGCAAACTAGTGCAGAAGATGTCTCAGTTCCAGTGGTCAGGTTGGGTGGAGTGTCCTCGAGATACAGTTCTGATGCATTCCAGACCGAGAACTCTGCTCGAATGTCTCGGCGAGCAGACTATATGAACCTTGCTCCACCAGCTGGTTTTGTGCATTCAGTTCTAAGCACATTAATACAACCCTCTGAGCTTTGCACCCCGCGTATACTCGGGGCCAAGGAATGTCATCATGGCGTTTGGGATGTTAGAATGCCCGGACGGTGAATCACCTCCTGGAACAGGTGCATACTCTTCCTTGGCTTGTCACTCTTGTGCTCTTTGCTAATAATAACAGTGATTCTGAGCCACCAGTCATTGGTCGAAAATAATAGCGATACTGCCTCTTCCTCGGTGAAGGCCCACCATGAACGTCGTGGCATTGTCTTGGTACGATCCTACGAGATCCTCCTTCTTTTTCTACTCCAAGTCTGACACCGGAAGCCAGGTTCCCCAACCTTCAGATTCTCCAAATGATCCTTTAAATGTAAGTTTGGTGAGGGTTGGTTGTCCATCTACACACCAGGGTACTAACTTCAATCGACCGTTCAGTGGCCACAATGGTAATGGAATCCCTCCCACATTATATTGGAACTAGATATTGATGCTTGGGCATTTTCGTACAGGAGAAAAGATTTTATATTGCTCAATGTCAGTCTCCTATCCGCGATTGTGGGGGCATATGGGCCTATGTTGGGGCCTGGGTTTGTTGAGATCTCGGAGGAGCTTGACGTTAGCGTGAATGAGATCTCACAAGCTACCTCCTACCTGGTTTTAGCAATCGGAATTGCTCTCCTTTTCAGCAACCCATTGGCCAAGTGTTATGGAAAGCGCCCCGTGTACTTGGTATCGGGGATATTGCTCTTTGCATCAAGCATTGGGGGTGCGCTGACACATGACTATGGCTCGTTCCTTGCCTGTCGGCTGGTTGGGGGTTTAGGAATGGGTCCATTCGAGGTTAGTACTCGTCCCTGGGGTTTCATCCGTGCTTTTAGGGGTATTCATAAAGTGTCACGCACAGCGGCTCACTACTTCTAGGTCCTTGTGCAATGTACTATAGGGGACATGTATTTTGTGCATGAACGTGCTTCACGCATTGCTTTTTGGAACCTCTTCCTGGTCAGCGGGATCTCAGCAGGGCCGATTGTCAGTGCCTATATCATCCAGTATTCCGGTTATCGCTGGGCCTTTGGCGTATGCGCTATCTTCTACGGGGTACTCACTCTAGCCCTGTTTTTTCTTGCCCCGGAAACTTCATATATCCGGGTGCCTAACACTTCTCGCTCCTCCACTGAGGCCTCAAGTATCGATCAACCGGACACAAAGGCCGTATCAGGCGAAGACGTCGCTCAGCCGCGCTCTGAAACAATAGATGATATTGAAAAAGAACCCCAAGCTCGAAACGACCAACAGCAGGCACACCACCAGCCGTTGATCACAGAGCGAAAGGATTCATATTGGAGGTCCCTCCGAGTGTACACGGGGAGATACTCTAATGCCTCAGTCGTGAAGGTTATCAGTCGTCCGTTTATCTTGTAAGCCCCTGGAATCTTGAGACCTCTACTATCAACTAAGTGAAATAGGTTTCTCTATCCTGGAATTCTTTGGGCCTTCCTAACCTGGGGTACAACGATCACGTTTACCATTGCTTTCAGTTATGTCAACGGAGTGATTTTCAACGAGCCTCCGTATAACTTTACTACTTCCCAAATCGGTCTGATCAATATTTCGCCATTAGTCCTCAGCGTTGTGTCCGAGATCATCTCGGGCCCTCTGTGCGATAAGATCTGTTTGTACTTGACGAAGAGAAACAATGGGTATTACGAACCTGAATTTAGGCTGGTGCTGATGGCCGTGGGTTTCGTCCTGGGTGTGGCTGGGTTCTATGGGTTTGGCGCAACCGTGCACTACAAGACACACTGGACCGGGCCCGTCATCACATATGGGCTGGTCAATGCTTCCCTCGCATTTTGCTCGACGTGTGTCTTTGGATACATCATTGACGCCTACACTGCACTGGGTGAGGAGGCCTTTGTGGCCGTTAACTCTCGAAACTTCCTCAGTTTTGGAATCCTCTATGTTATTAATGAATGGCTCGAAGAAGACGGAACCCTTAAAGTATTTGTCGTCCTCGGCAGCCTTTTTATCTTCACCAGTCTTCTCACGATACCGATTTGGTAAGTCGAGCCTCTAGAAGTGCCCTTTCAGTGCTAACACGCTCGAATATCTAGGATCTTTGGGAAGAGGTGTAGGGGTAGAATTGACAAGATTGTCTGGTTGAAGAACTACATGAGGGATTCTTGATAATGACTCGATGATCGTTTCGAAGTGGCAACACCTTTCCATGTCGTCAGTTGCTTTTGTTTTGCTTCTCGTTGTCTCGCTGTGATCACTTACAAATGAACTATATTGCCTTTGGCCTCACAGGCACTTCTAGCACCTACATACGCAAAACATGTAACCATCTATGATCATTACAACTTTATATACAATCTGGTGCTATGTCATTTAAGATTAAAGCTCCCTAATGAGTTGGTGTCTGTAAGGAAGGATTGCTATAACAAGCGAAGAACACACGGCTAGTCAGTGAAAGGGAGGTCGAAACAAGGACCGGCACTTTGTCGACCAGTTGGGGTCTTGTCGACCCTGGACATCTCTCGCCATAGCTGTCCCGTCAGTGCTTCCTGGTCTGCAATGCCTGCAGCAGTACTACGCCGTCGAGCGCGATCTTGCTGCTGTTGACTCTCCGTAAGTGTCGAGTCTGGTGTCGAAGGCGACGGAGATTCCTCCAGCATCTGTTGCTGTTGTTGTTCCGATAGCGCCGCAGCGATGCGTTCCTTCCATGTCTTCTCTTCTGTCTCCTTCGCAATGACGGCATAGTGCGCCCGCCGGTATACACCGATAGAGCTTAAGGTTAATGCGATCACTTCGTACGCGAATAGAACTGGCAACGCGTAATCGAGTTGCGGGTTGCAGCCATCGGACCAGATGTCCACCAGCACCTGGAAGATGCTGTGTGCCGGTAACGCATAACCCCACTGATAGAATCCCGGGGACAGTTCAAATGGGAGGAGTATCGATGTGACATTCAAGACTACCCACGAGATGAGCGCCATCGGCACGGCTGGTGGTGGGAGCCAGATCGTGAAGACATCGAGGACAAGAAAGTTGGAGTGGGCAAACAGCCACAAGGCCATCCAGGTCAAGGCGAACTGTCCCCCGTTGACATGCCACCCATGACGAAACGCCCAGATGGCGCCAGTCGTACATAGTGATCCAGATAGCGTGTATAGCCCCGATATGAGCTGGCGGACGGTGGCAATCCGAGGCGCTGCGATGGAGACATAGAGCTGAAATTGCTGATACAAGCCATTGATGTAACCCAAGTAGAAGAATTCCTGAATCAGAATCAAAATAATAACCAAGGTATTGTAGACCAGTCGGGAGCCTTGAGTGGTGGGCTGGATGTTAATTGAGGCCAACGTCCAGGGGTTGGTAAACGCCGCGATGGCCGCGGGATCGGTGCTATTCAAATCCCCGAGCGCCTGCATGCCATTTACTTTGAAGTAGGCCACTCGCGCGGCTTCTGACAGTGTTTGCATATTAGTCGAAATGGCGGAATCCACCACAGTGGAGTAACGCGCTTCATTCCAGACTAGAGTGAGAACGTCACTGTTGTTATACGAGGCTGCCGCGGAACCTCCTCCGAATGCGGCAGCCAAGCGATTCGAGGCACCCGCAGACGTGTATAACCCGCCCCAGTAGTCAATATTACAGACGGCGGATCTCACGGTGCTCGGCTGGGAATATGCCGACACCGATTGTTCGCTCAACGTGGGGAAACCGGGGCCCTTTAGCTGCTCATACGCGGTGCGAATCGCGCTTCCCACAGCTCCTCCATCGTAATCGACATAGACGACGTGTAGGTTATGAGTATGCGTGGTCTGCTGGAAAAGGGAGCCGAACAAGTAACAGAAGAGACCGAGAAAGAGCAGCTGTAGTACTATGAAGTTCAGACCTGCTGCTTTCAGCAATCCCCATCGACGCCGGCGAACGGCAGGGTCATGGATGCTGGGGTGTGGTTGATGTCGCGCTTTGGGGTAGAAATGCATCGGAAACGCCCAATGGGGGAAAAGAAATTCTTACAATTTAGACGGGTACAAAACCTGTGCAAGGGGCTTTCACATAGTACAGTCCCATATGGTCTGGGCCCGTTCCTCAAGCGTGGTATATCCTACTCTGGAACCCACCACTTATATATCTCTCGGTTGAGGCCGAACGCGGTGTCTCCATCACACCCTCACGTGACGCGGGATACGAGAAGATTGCCTGTGTTTATATGGCATGGAGACAATCCACGTTACAGGATTGTCCTGGTTGGACCATGCGAAAGGTTCTATAGATCTGCTAAGCTTCTCGTCAGCATGAGATAATTCTTATCGATCTGCGATCGTCGTTCCTGGTCCACTTGGCGGTCAGGTGACCCAGATCAGGCTGAGTCAGCGGTGGGTGCCCGGACTTGACTTCCTGCAGATTCAGGCATTCCCCATACTTCCCCGTCTCAAAGAAACGTCGGCGCCAACAATGAAGATGCGCCTCACACACGTCCTGATTTGCGCATCGGACTCAACCTTGCCAACTGACGCTTCACCTTTGCACATGTGATGTCCTTGTTGACCCGATCTGCTGATCTGCGCTCGGAGGTAACGTCGACCTTCACTTTAAAGACAGCGGCTCCACTGAGTCTACTCCAAGTCTCCAAATTATTCTCCGAATCCCTGCACTAAGATTAGACCATGATGAATAGGCCTCAGTTCTCTCCGCCCTCGCCAGACCTAACAATGACCTCCTTCCCATCGCAAGTCCCGAAATACAAAGTCCTCGTGAGGATGAACGAGAGCCATTCCTCCACGAGCGCAACCCCACGCAGCCGAATGTGGTCGCAAGAATAATCGAGCATCTAACCGACAGATGGCTCCAGACACGGCAATTCATCACGTCGGAGGAAGGGATCGGAGTCTTGAAATGTGGTCTGGCATACCTGCTCGGCTCCCTGGCCACGTTCATCCCAGTGGTTGCGGCATTGCTAGGACCGCAGGAAGGAAAGCATATCGTCGCCACCATCACGGTCTATTTCCACCCGGCGAGGTCAAAAGGGAGCATGTATAAAGCCCTGATCTGCGCCACCCTCGCATTCCTCTATGCTGCATTCATCTCGCTCACCAGCATGTACGTTACCATATACTTCCACCAGCGGCGCATGATCGAACTGGGCCATGCCCTGGTTTTGATCATTTTTGTCGGCCTCGGGTTCGGGTTTCTTGCGTGGACAAAACAGAGGATGAGCGACCCACTGGTCAATGTGGCCTGCTCACTCGCATCGCTTGCACTGATTGTTGTTCTCACCAAAGAAGGGGCTATTCAGCGGGGCAGTGTCTCACTCGCAAAGGTGTCGCAGGTCCTGAAGATGCTCCTCATGGGGATTGGTGCGACGATGACCGTGTCGTTTCTGGTCTTCCCGGTCTCTGCGCAGAAGAAACTTCGTTCGAATCTCGCTGTTGCCACCAGGTCAATGGCGATCATGCAGTCAACAATCACGGAGGGGTTCCTCCGAAGGACACAGCACGAATTCCAGGGCTTTGACTATACCGGTGCGTCTACGCGTTTGAAGAAGGCCCATTGGGAGCTAGACAAGCTGTTATATGAGACGAAGTTGGAGCAATACGTAGCGGGCTGGGAGGGAGCACACTGTCATGAGGAAAAGCTTGTTCAGTGGGCACATGGCATCGCACATACTACGGGCGCTTTACACAGCTCGGCACTTTTAGCTTTTGAGACGCTTAAGCGACCCAAGTTCGCCGACCATCCCCTTGATGGTCCAAATGCGAATGCCTCCACGGCTACTCGGAACGAACAACAAGGTGCGACATTTGCCGCTGATGTTCCCATACTTCAAGCGGTGGACCTGGGGATGTTGGAAACGAATGCGTCTGGCAACGCTCAACCCGTCTCAGGACAGCTAGACAGAGTTAGCGACGGGCTGGTCCCGGAGAGCTCACGAGTCACGGAGCTTTTTGATTCCTTTATCGACCGACTAGGTCCATCGATGGTACTTGGCCCTGGTCTACCGAGATTTGTACTTAGAGATTTCTTTCCTTACTGACCTATAACAGCGGTCACTAACTCTCACGTTAATGAATATATCCGCGGAAATCCCTTTGGGACTATCGTTGGACAACAGAGTCGCTATGAGCCCCGGCTCCGCTGCGACCCTAACCCAAGCCATCGAAGAATATCGCGAGGCCCAAAAGGAAGCATTCGGCCGGCTTTACCGAGAGAAATGCGATATGTCGATTGACACATTCGAAAAGGAAGCGTACTTCAAAGAGGTGGCCGCCATCTGTGCGCATTTCAGCTACTCGCTACTAAAGTACGGGGAACAATTGGGAGAGTTGCTGACGATTCTCACGGACTTTCAAGTTGCGACCGCTGGGTACCACAGGAAGAAGTCATGGAGTTGGATAAGGTTCTGGCGGCGAGATCCTTCTAGGAGCCAGTATCTGGCCCGTTCGAATGCTCGTGAGTACCATAACTGGGGCCTAGTTTGACTACGTATATTTACCAATACGAACCAGGACTAGATCCCCGACCTTCCCTGACTGAAATAGCGCCGGGCTATCACACGGAGCTGCCCGGAGCGTCTAGCTTTGAAAGACCTTCCCGATTACAACCATTTAGAGATACGATCAGCCGCCATATCTGGAGAACATTGAGCTTTTTCCGAAAAGACGAAACTATATTTGCGTCCAAGGTTGGTGTTGGCGCGGCCCTCTTTGCCTTGCCTTCATTTCTCTCCTTCACACGGCCTATATATCTTTACTGGAAGGGGGAATGGGGCCTGGTCTCGTACATGTTAGTCTGTTCGATGACTATCGGTGCGTCGAACACTACTGGGTATGCGAGATTCCTGGGGACGTGTATCGGAGCACTCTGTTCTATCCTCGTCTGGTCGATTGCGGGCAGCAATGCCTTTGGGCTGGCACTTCTCGGGTTCGTCATGGCCATATGTACCTTCTACGTCAGTCTGCTGAAAGGCCAGGGCCCGCTGGGTCGATTTATCATGTTGACTTACAATCTTTCCGTGCTCTATGCTTTTTCGCTATCCCAAAGTAGCGCCGACGAGGATCCCGATGAGAGAAGCGGGAACAATCCGGATATAACCAAAATTACCCTGCACCGAGTCGCAGCGGTCCTCTCGGGCTGCATTTGGGGAATTATTGTCACACGGGGCGTTTGGCCGATTCGTGCGCGGAAGAAGCTCAAGAATACGTTGAAGCTGGTTTGGCTCCGATTAGGTCGCATCTGGGAATCAGATCCCTTGGCGAGGCGCATAACGAACCCGGGCGTTGCTGCTTTGTATATGACGCCGGAGGACCGACGCAAAATGCAGAGTCTGCTATCGGATCTAGAGAGTCTTCGGGTTGCAGCCCGCTACGAAATTGAACTTAACGCCCCCTTTCCTGACACCGCATATGGCAAGATCATTCAACACACGCAATCCATCGTGGATGACCTGCATGCTTTAGATCTGCAGCTGCAAGGTATTCCTCCCTCAGAGCAGCAACTGTCTTTGCTACGATACACGTCTCGAGAAAGACAAAATTTGGCTGGGCAAATTAGCCATCTCTTAGGAGGTAAGTGCTCCCTATGGTCCAGTGAACGGTGTAATGGAGGAGGCAGTAAATTGACACCGAATTTCAGCCATCGCTTCATCCATCGCGTATGCATGTCCGCCGAACCATGTCGACCTTTCCAAAGCGAAGCATTCCCGGGACCGGTTCCTGGCCACTATTTTCATGTATCGCAGTGGGGATGAAACCTCTTCCTCGGCGCTGGAGGAGACCTACAGCCTCTTGTATGGCTATGGTAAGTTCTCGCGCCGCCCACTTGCCATCGATCCCGTTGCTGACGTGGGTTCTAGTTCTTGTAATCGATCAGATCATTGGCAAGATGGCGGAGATATGTCAGCCGCTTGTCCACTGGTGTAGAGCAAGGTGTAGTGAATTAGAGGCTTACCATGTACATACCATAGCTGTATCGAGATCAAGCAGTCGTCGGCAATTGATTGGTTGGCGAATTCCCGATGATTCATTTCGGCAATCCGGATCCAATGATGATGGGAGTTCACTGAGTTCAGCTCTCCACCATGTCGATCTTTCTCCACCAACACCCTCACTCCAATCAAGACAACCCAGCAACTTGAGATCTCAGCTGTGATTTCAGCCACATTCTCAGCTGAACCCGCTTATTAGGCCTAGAAAATCCCTCTCATCCCGCTCCCTCATCCATCCTTCCTCCTACAATCGATATAGCAACTTCACAAGTCCAAGATCCCCCTTACTTCGAAAATGTCGGTTCAAGTGATCCATGCGTATGTCTATCCACGGCCTCTGTCTGCTTTACCAGCTGGGACTGAAACTAACACTCCCCTGCCAGCGGCGTGGTATACGATGACAAGTGTGGGGAATGCGACGTGTTTGACGATCTGTGCCAGCCTTGCCAAGAAGCGCGCGAGGAATACGTTAAAGCGAGCGAGAAATACGATAAAGCGCGCGAACAATACGAAGAAGCGCGGAGCCAAGCATATGAGAATGGCAGAGGTTTCCTCGTGCATTACTGGGATCCAGATAGTGAGCGGGGACCAACGACGCCATGTGAAGATACACTCAAGGAGTATGCCACGGCGTACAACGGCGACATTGATGTTTGCATCGTGTATGGTGATCAGTCATTCTCTGGCAGCGACACGCGGGCACCCTTCACATTGTTTTACGGCGAGGATGAGGGTGCATTTGTCCTCCTTGAGGATGAAACAGGAGACTGGGTCCTCGGGGTGTGTGAGAAGGCAGGGAAACGCGTGTTTGGTTCCAGTTGGAAGCCAGTATATGACGTGGAGGACGAGGAGGAGGACGAGGAGGAATAATTTTCAATTCAATAGGTTTTCGTGATAGTGATTCCTTAACTCAGACTACATCTGAACAATCTAAAATCCCGAAGCGTTCGTATATGTTCTTCTCGATCAACCCTAGCCCTCGACAAAATGTCGACCTTCCTTCACACACCCGACCAACATGTTCCATCACGAAGCCCTACACTTTGAAAATGCCGTAGGTCACTATCTTTCATAGACATCCGTATGACCCATGAATCTCTACCTCGCTCTAGCCAGTACTGTTTTCGACCCATCATTTGCAAACGAGAAGTCAAAAACGCGCAAAGAGCTAAGACAGCAACGATGATTAGCCCAGAGATTCACCTAATGGACAATGAAATCCAGTGGAGTTAACATTTCAATCTTAGCGCTGGCGGGGCCTACAGATCATAATTGGAAAAGCTCAGCTCGGCTAAAGCCGATTGGAACCTTGTCTAATCTAGATCCTGTGTGATCCTCCGGCTTCTGCAATCTCGAATGTATGTACAATATCAGACTAGGTCAGATTAGGACTATCTATGTAAAACTTAATACGGATATTCCCTATAATACTATATCTTGAAGGTAACTTTATTGTAGTTTACATTCTTCCCTAGATTTATACTTTCTTTTAACTAGTTATTTAATCGTATGGGGATCCGAGTAATTGTGTAATTTCGCCAGTACTGAATGAGTTTTGGATAAAGAAAGTCTTCTGAAGAAAGCAAGGGGCGGATTGATATAGGAATCCTCATGCTGCAAGGAGCGTCTGTGTGCATTAAACTATGGACAGGCTAGGGTTAATAAAGTGTCATCACTATGACAGTTTACTACTCGTGGTCTTGCTATCCTGGGAAGTAGCTCTGTTACATGGAATATCTAGAGCGGCAAAAAGTACAAACAATATCTGTTTGCAGCATCTTGACGGAAAGACTTTGAACAGAAGCACACTTGTAACGCCTTCCCTAGCAAGGTCTATATCAAATATGGGGACCAAGCTCATGCCTACTCCGACATGCTAAGTCACAAATGTGTGTGTTGTAGTACACACGGTACACTGGTGGTGTAAGGCTTCATCCGGAAACGGTTGGTAATCCTGAACCACACTTCGGCAAATGAGAAGAATACAACCTACCTATTGTTGTGGATATGGTAATTGCCTTGACCCATCTACCTCTCTTGCTCATAGATCATTGACTTCTGAGGTAAGAAAGGCAACCACTCATGAGATCATGGCATAGCTGCATGCGCCAGATGCAAAAGACAGGTTCTCTTATGGGACTTGGGAAGGTAACTTCTTGGATCCGGACTCCTGCCCGCGGAGTAGTCATTATGACGGCCAAAAGTGTGTTTATACTCCCCCAAGCAACCACCTTTGACTACACTAGCTGCGTTTTGAAGAGTCGCCCAAGTTGCCATACTGGTTCTATCTCTGATGGAAAAGACTCGCGTTCCCAACGAGAGGCTATTGTGCCCTCTGGTGTTAGACCTAAAGCAACGAAAGGTCCATTTGAAGCTTGGCGCACAGCGACCATGGAAATGATTCCTTGGTTGGATGGAAAGCCTGTGGCAGTAGAAATACATGCAAGTGATGCTAAGACAGGCAGTGGATAGAGTGACTTTGGACTATGGCATGCATTATAATCTGTATCATGATTATAGTTGATTCTCTATGATTAAGAAGGCTTTAATACAATACTATAGATTCTCAAGTAATTCATATACGAGGAAAAGCTCCACCATTATGGATATGGATGTTGACTGGCCTTGAGAATGGACTAAGTTCATGGGATCTGAGATGTATGGTCCAATCCTGGCAGAGACAGCGTTACCTTCATCCAAAAAGAGTTTCTGAGAATGATGTGTTAAAGAAATTGGGCCATCAACAGAATGCTTTCCACCTTATATATGATCACTTGGTAGGCACGCCTCCTTTTTCCCAATGATGATTTTGAAGGGAACCGTCGTACTGGCAGATCCAACAGTTGTGCAGCGCATTGACCGAGCATTTGGTGGCAAGTTTATTGCAGGCAAGGTGGACAACCGAAAGGATCGAAGATGTTCTCCTCCTGCAGGTTCAAGCACCCCTGAAATCTAGACTACTTACAGAGGCCTACTTAGCTGTCATCATGTTCCACCCACTCGTCGTCTTTACGATGCCAGGCTAGCTCCTCCTCCTCGTCGTCGGGATTGTAGGTGTTGCGCCCATTAGGGATTGGTGCATCGAGCCCCTCAATAACTGACAATAATGGCAGTTTTTGTTCTTTCTCCTCTAGAAGCTTTGAAATTTGGGTATCAAGGCCTATATCTGGTGGCGGATAAAACCCATGTCCATCGTCTGATCCGTAACCATAGATTCGTAGCGACTCTAGGCTTGGCGGAAGGTGGTCGACAAGAGAAAAGGGTTCTGTCACTGCAGCACCAAAGCCGCGGGCATAGCAGTAGAGAACACGGCTCCCAATGCTCAGGTGTTTGAATCGAGAGAAGCTGCGTAGCATACATGGCACTGAGGGCACTGAGGGAGTAGGGGGCCTCTGTTGCTCTTGAGACGCTAGTTCCGCTAATTCGTCCGCCCAGTGGGCTTCATATTCCTCCTGCTTATAATCTTCCTTAGGATAAAGTTCTATGGAACTTTCATCAAACATCTCGAGTTCCGAGGTATGGCTTTCGATATCAAGATTTAGATACTCTAGGGCTTTATGATGCGCCAGTAGTGACTCCAGAAGTGGGCGTGTGAACAACGGCGTGTAATCCATCTCGTGGCGTCCTCCTACGGTATATGTGAATCGATTCAAATTTTTGGCAGAGCGAATGATGATGCCGAGGTCCACCTCTGGTATGGCACAATGACACAGCATAATGTCTATATAGTTGGCTGAACGTGGTGGTGGCCAAATCCCGGGCTCTTCGCCTAGGGTCATGGCATCGAAGCGAACAGACTCGATGGATGGGAGCTTTCGCACAAGGTTAAGACAGCCGTAGATATCGTACTCCGAGTAGAATCTAGTATCCTCATAGATAGAGTCGCTGTCCGGAAGAAATCGCACATGCCGTAGATTCTGGAGAGCCGTAGGCTCACGACTGGCAGTCATGCGACGCAGGTAATTGTGGAATCCGAACTCCTTACCGGGGAAATGTTCCCCGTAAGGCCCAAATGCTAACTTCTCCACTTGACCGACAGATATGAGCAACGCAGCTAGTGCCTACGCCCGATAAAAGAGACCTGCATCGCGGAGCCTAAATTGTGAGTATACATCGGTGCTATGGGTCATAGTATAACGTACTCAAAGTAATTAAAATCCTGAAGCACCATATTCAAGAATCTTGCCTGCCCATCCCAGTCCTCGATCCCAATATCTCTAATCGCTTGTTCAAGTCGTCTCAGGTCGTCTGCACTTACGACTGCCTTGGTTGCTTGGATTTTATAACCATGCTCACCACGCCAATCTAAAGACGACGTTCGATCAAGCACGATCTCCTGTAGTTGCCGACCGAGTTCAGGTTCCTTAAGTATCGAAAGTAATACCCTGAACCCTTGCTTCAATTCAATGGAGTACCGTAGACGAGCCCGGGAATAGTCGTCTGCCGCTGGCAAAGTACGAAGCCCACGCCAGGATGTACATCTGCGCGAGAGAGATAGCCGGAATGTATTGAAGAGTCTCGAGGAACTAGTAGTTCTGGCCCAAAGTGCTGAATGCCATCGAACCATCCGCATTCTGACAAGCAAGGGAGAATAAGTCAGAAGAACAAAGAAGCAACGATGCCTTGAGATCGCTTTCGATTTATGAATGAGACCACCCGAGAATTTGGCCCTGGCGAGTCCCTAAGCTTTTCTCCAAGATACTACGATGCCTCTGGCCGCAAGCCACTAAATTGCCATGTAACATCGCGAATACAAATATAGCATAGATCTTTTAGTCCTTGCATACTAAAGTAGCCTACACAATAGTTCATTCAATCTTGAACCTAGCGGAGCCCCACGCAATACATGCATAGTTCCTGCATAAGTTGTACAACACCTTGTAAATCAGCATTTCGATGACCTCTACTCATATGCAGCGGGTCGTGTCACACGCCAGAGACTAGGGAGATTATCGGTGACTGCAGAGCTGGTAGAACCATACAGGCGTAAGTTTCCTCATACGATAGAATAACATGAACAAAGAAAAGGGGCCCAGGGTGGCTCGTCTATCACGTAATTCCCTTAGTAATGTAACCCTAAGTTCGCTAATCCCTGTCTAAGACCATGCATAACTGACCCTGTTTGAATATGCGGCAGATAAGAAGATAAGGAGGAGCACATAGGTTGTGCGTCTCTATTGAACACTGCGATAGCTTCTTTGAGTAGATGTCCCATATATACACACAGGGCGCAATATCCCACGTAGCGATGAATCTCTAGATTACAAAAGAGTACATGATACTCGTTTGTTAAACTGTATCACACATGCAATAATCGTAGCGGACAAATCGAGGTGGAAAGGTATTGTCTATCCTGCTTTCAGGAAATGGAGAATGGCTAAGATAACTCCCTTCGAGTAGAGTGAAAAGCGAATAACAAAGATTTGAAGCTGAAGCTTAGGACACGAACAGCCCAATAATAAGGGCAGCCCACGCAGTGACCATGCAGTCAGCACGTGGCAGGGGATCGTTAAGATAAGCATGCTTTAGCGCATTGTCAATATGAAATTCCCACAACTCTGGCATATATTGCCCAGTGTATGTGGGGATGCAGATCCCGATTGGGTCACGGTGTATGGTTTGGTGAGAGCGTATGGATCAGTCAAACCCTTTTGAACAACGGCAGAGACGGAAATCTGGACTGAAGGGGACGTCCAAGGTAGTTGAATTACTCTGGATAATCTCCTCCAATTGGATTCCTAAGCCATTTCTCCATATGATCATGAGAGTGCTCCCACTGCATTTGAACCTCTAGATCTGAATATTGCCAAGACAGTAATCCCTCAGGACAATTCAGGCTGTGGGTCTCGCAGAGAGGGGAAAGAGTGTCCTTTGGAATTTTAGGGAAGTGACTGCAACCTAGATTTACCAATGCAGAAACATATCCCTAGAACACTTGACAAGACAGGAGGGCTTCGGTTGTCGACGGTGCTCTCATTTTTATAACTGGATCGGGTAATAGAAATCCAGTCGGCTTCGGGTCAGCCGATCGGATGAGTTCCCGAGGCCTGCGATCCACACGGTCAGTGCTAGAGTTGAACTGCGAGAGCCGACAGATGAGTGAATGCAATAGAAGGGCATTCCAATTAAATATCTCCTAGCATCCCCTCCGGTGGCCGTCATTTGAGATCTTCCATCTTTTGTACGAACCCCTGAAACGTGTTATTCGCCCTCATGTTGGACGTTATTGTGATTGGAGCTGGCTTTAGCGGCCTCCAGGCAGCCTACTCGGCTCAACAGGCTGGCCTCTCGACGGCCGTGGTTGAAGCCCGGGATCGTGTTGGGGGAAAGATTTGGAGCGTGCCACTTGCTTCTGGCCGTGGCTACGCTGAGCTTGGCGGAGCATGGATCAACAACAGCCTTCAACCGCGTGTCTGGAAGTATGTGGAAAGATTTGGCCTGGAGGTTGTGACGCAGCGCTTGGAAGGAACGGCCGTCATGCAAGAAACTCCGGACAGTCGACTTGAATTCCCTTTTGGCGTTTCGCCCGATGTGAGTGACGATGAGTTCCTCTTGGCGCCAATATAGATGGTTCTGCCCTAACCGAGAAATACAGTGGTCCGAGGCGGAGAAAAACAACTTGGCATATATTCGCGATCACATCCAAGCTGAATCTTTGAAACCTGGCTTGCCAAGTGCACAGGATGACAGTGTCAGCTTGGATCAGTATGTCCGCAATCTCGGTGCCTTGCCCAAGGTTGCCAACATGGTAAATCTCTGGGCACGGGTCATGCATGGCGTAGAGTCCACCGAAGAGTCGGCGGCCTGGTTTATCGACTACTGCCGTCGCAATAAGGGCCTTCTAGCTATCAGAGCGGACGATTCCACTGGTGGTCAATATATGAGATTCAAAGATGGTACGGCCCATTGAGCTAGTCAAATGCAGGAGTAGGGCTAACTGAACTTACAGGTGCGCAGTCAATTGCCGAGGGAATTGCTCGCTTGGTGGGAGCGCAGAATATTCATCTGGGGTCACCAGTGGCTTCGATAAATGAGCACGGCTCACATGTCAGCGTCATCACCCGCGATGGAAAGACGTTCAATGCTAGGAAGTGCATCTTGTCAATTCCCAGTACCATGTATAGAGAACTGAACATCACCCCTGGTTTACCTAAGTCTGTTCAAGAGGTTACCCGCGGCACCGTCCTCGGTGACTATAACAAGGCTATTGTTTGTTATGATAAGCCATGGTGGCGTAGCGAGGGATTCAACGGGTATTTCGCGAGCTACACAGGCCCCGTGATACTGGCAAGAGACACCAGCGTTGATGAAAGAAACCACTTCTCCTTGACGTGCTTCGTCAATGGTCAGCCTGGGCGTGATTGGAGCAAGCTGTACCCCCACGAACGTCGCGCAGTGGTTCTCAAGCAGATAGCAAAGATCTTCAAAGCCGATGCCAACTCGGAAGCCTTGCGGCCAATTGAGGTCTTTGATCAGGTCTGGAAGCACGAGGAATTTAGCCGAGGCGCCTTGGCTCCTATCCATGCGCTTGGGCATCTCACCAAGTATGCATCCGTGTACGGGAAGCCAGTCGGCAATTTGCATTTCGTGGGGACGGAATATAGCACGGAATGGAAAGGATACATGGAGGGAGCTCTCTGCTCAGGAGAAATGGGGGCTCGTGAGGTCGTGGAAGCCGTGCAGAAAGTACCATCAAAGCTATGATGAGTGCTTTCGATTCAATGTTCCTCAAATTATGTTCTTATTCATATTAGCGCCGCACTACTCATTTTTAGCAGAGATACAATCACACCTGACATCTTCATCAACCTCTTCTGCAGAGCGGTTTCTTGATCCCTATGAATCTCTCGACGTAGATGTGATTTGAAATCGGCACCTAACTTTACAGCCAAGAAAGGACGTGACATGATGAGATGAACGTTTGAACATAATCAAGTACGACAATAACAAAGTCCGGATAGTGTCTTATAAACTAATCGCCACCCTCGATGTTTCCTCTATTGGGCTGTTTAACGGTTTCATGCAGAGGACAATGACCCTAATCGGAAGGCTTCCCCAATCCACCTTGGCTCAGTGCCAATGACATAAATCGCAGAGCACCGGCAGTGTAACTCGATAATGTTTTATTTTATCTATACTTATTCTTCCATACCGATATACCTTGCTGACACGATCGGAAGTATGGGAAAGCGTACGGAGAAGGATGAACGCCGAATCGAAGCAAAGGGGGAACTCAACCAGGCTACGATTTATCCTTGATGATTAATCTAGAAAGACACTAGACCAAGGGTTAGAGAGATCGAGATGAGAGCAGTGTCGCCCGAGTTTGTGGATAGGAAATAAATTGGATACGTTTGATTCTATGCACGGCTTGTCTATCTTCTCTTGTGTACCATACAATGACAGGCGTCAATATCTAATCACGCACCTCGATAAGCTCCTCAAGCATAGAGTCCAAAAACTCCTTCTGCTCAATCAGAAACCTCCTGATTTTAGGGATATCAAATGGGCGATTTGCAATCTGACGGCGTCGCTCCTCCTTCAACATAACTCGAAGGCGCTCCTCGAGGAGTTCCAGCCTGTAGTCTGTATACTGATTGTACAACGTATTCAGCTCACTGATTCCCCGTACACCCGTGAGCACAGTCTCATCTTTGATCATAGGTGATCTGGGTCGGAATGAAGTGACCATACTAATCCGCTCACGGCCACCGAGGGCTTTGAGCGCTTGATGCTCAATGTATCGCCCTTGTAACACCACAGAGGTTCCCTGTTATAACAGTCAATGCTTAATCCCGGTTCTAGGAAACGTGAGGGACATACCATTGCTGGACCGCGAACCTTCATGATGTAGCCGTCGGGTCTCCGAAGGGCAGTCTCTCCACCAACCATGCCAGTGCAGTCCGATAGCATCGTCACGCACACGAAGGGAAAGCTATCATAATGCCAGGCGACAGCAGATGTTCCGTCACCATCCATGGTCGGATTCCATGTCGTAGTAGTACCGTCACCAAAAGAGATGTTGACATTCCCGATCTCAAAATCAATCGAAGGAATGAGATCCACACCGGCAACCTCGGAGATTTTGGCCACAACCTCTGGATGATTCCACGCATCATATATGAATGGAGCTAGCCTGTAAGAATGTTCAGTAACTAGTATTATGAACCCAAATACTAAAGTGGTTTCACGTACGCAGGACCCATGCCTCGAACCATGTTTTTAATGAATGTTGAAGTGTACTGGCAACCCTTGAGGGCCTCATCACTGAAGATTTCCGCTCTCATCTGCATGATAGCCTCCTCGGTGAAGAGTGAAAAGGGCTCTGATGCAGCATTCGGCGAGATCCCATGGCCCTCGAGCCCGATCTCCTTCATCGTATAAATCCTTTTGGGGGGTTCGTAGTCTAAGTGGATCTTTGGGTTGAAGGCCTCCTTTCTCACCATTCGTGCCTCATCAATCATAGATTGAGGGAGCTGGTTGGTCGGGCGTGTTGCCTTTTTAGTTGCTGGTCCAACCACTCTTGGTGGTGTCGTAGGGACATCGATTGCTGCTGGGGCCATTGTGCGATAGAGTAGAGCACACAGAATGCTGCTGGGCTTGAAACCCGCCGACTTTGATGTTTGCTCAAGCTTGGAACTCTGGAGTATCGTTATGTCCTGTGTGATAGAAGTCAGGTATATATACCATTTGAGCCCAGCAGGATCTACCCCGCAAAGGTCGTCGCCAACATTACTGAGGTTATGGCTATATTCGGCTTTCCCGATGAGGTTATTATATTCTATGAGTGGTTTTCTGTATAGGATATCGTCGGCCAGAAATGCCGACCTTACTGGAATGATTTGCCCGGAGCCTTCGCATACTAGCCGACGTCTCGTCGGTAATGGTTCCGATGGCATCCCGTCGAAAGATATCCAAGACATCTCTATACGGAGAGTCGAGTTCAAGGTACCATGCTCAGATATCTTGAAGTATAGGCACCAACTTACACCAGTGCCATCCATCGATCTCTTCCGCGGTATAGAAGGGAAACGTCGTTCTGCAGCGTCTTTCCATGATTGCATAAAGCTGCCCTGCGCTTACCTCGACAACCATGGCACGTAGTTATTCATTTGACACACGTCTTACATCACTCGGGGATAAGAATCCGGAGAAGTGCACTTAATGAAATCTTCCGTATAGCCTCCTGACCCACCCTAAACGATATATGTGGTACTTCATATAAACACCCAGTGAATATGAGAACCAACACGTTTCCATACGAACTTTAACTCTTAGCACCATCCCAGAAGTCCAAGGCTCTGTAGCTATGAGAGGAACTTGACTTTCTGTAGAAGAACTTGTCAGTGACGGAATCACCACAACTGCAGTTTATACGCAGTCTATGAAGTTCTAGGTCGTTCTACTTCGATAACGCCTGTCTTTGGACATAGGACAATTCCCTAGGGTATGTAGTGGCAATAGGCTCCTATCTACGCAGTCGTCTTCCATTGGCTCCAAACACCTATCAAACTACTCATGGTACCGGCCATGCCAACAAAGCCGTCGTTGAGCGCAGCACAGCCCAGACTTTTTCCAGGAACGGTCAAGTCACACAGGTCCGAGATGAGCTGAATCAAGGCATCCGATCGCTCCCTGAAAGACAACGAATTAGCACTATGCACGGCATGCAATGGATACAAAGGTCTAACATACTTAGCACGCTTCTTATCGTCTGAATCTCGCTCCCCTGGCTTCGTTCTCCTCTGCGGTTGCGAGTGCAATAAGGTATAGAGGCACGTCATGATGCTGAATATCAAACCAGCTGCCCAGAATTTATCCGCTAGAATATCTAGGCGCTTAGCCGACGGCAACTTGTGAATACCGATAGCCTTGATTGTAGTAATATTGTCGAAAACCAGGTATCCAGCGAAACTGAGTTGGCCTCCGATAGCCAGATATTTCAACACGGGCTCACTAGAGTTCTTGTGGCTCATGAGACGGGCGACGGTCTGGAGGTTTCCTAAGAAGTTGCCGGTACGTAGGATCCTGCGCGTGGTACCGAGCTGCTTCCGGAGGGCATTATAAGGCTCGACCGCCGACTGTTTGTAATTTCCGCGGGATAGGTGCCAAATGTAGAACTGTGAGAAGTACTGCGCCGTACGTAGAAGCTTGTCTCGGCCGACTAGGGTTGGTAGAAGTTATTCGGGTTGTTTCGAAGATACACGGTAGGATGGCATCGGAGAAGGTGCAGCTCACGTACCGGTTGTCGCGACAAAGCGCAGAGAGTGCGCCAGTGTAGTGTGGCAGTCCAGTGTGTTTGCAACCATTCTCTCTATCGTCGATCACCGTTGTTCGCAATGACTGCGGATCGGGCAGTCCAATTTTGTCGCGCAAACGTCCACCACACGCACCCAGCAAGGGATCACAGGTGCTGTAAAAATGATGAGGAAAGACCGGCGAGAATTGAGAAAGGTCTGGTGCTGCGACAACGAAAATAATCCGCCGCAGATCTCATTCCAAATCGGGTGGATATATCGCTGACGATTCCGAGATTTGGAACAGAAGGTCCTTCGGCGGTTATCGCGTCAGCCATCATCATCTACTGTCGATAAAAGGCACTGAGCTAGTATATCGGGTCTACCGTGACGTTCCTTTCTTGATTTCAAGTCAAACCAGTTTGCAGAAGGCAGTGCGCTGTAGAAGCTATCGATCCAGATCGTCGGCGAGCCCGAGTATAACACCGGGAGGCCTCCCGAAAGGGACCCACTGGTCCACTTAAGGATGGGCATTTTTTTTTTACGCAGAATGATTCTTGGTGGCGGTCTATAATCTCTCTCTTATATAACCATTTCGCTACCCTGCATTCTAAGTTATCGAGATCTCTCGAAGCCGAAGCTACGTTACCTCTCGATTCCCTAAGTCGTAAACCTGTTTTGTTTTTGTTTTTAATTATTTTTTTCCTTGTTCCAGAGATTATTACCTGCCTTGAAAGTTGACTATCAGACCCTGGGATATCTTCCTTGTTTATCATATAGTGTTATGAATATTCCCAAGCGTCGAGAGAGGACGAGGGCCAGGAGATACACGTGAGGCAACTTTGCCCTGGAAAGGCAAGTGTTTCCGCACGAATGAAGGACTCCAATTCCATGTTTTTTTTTGGTGGCGATGACGGAGATTGACCACTCACGTGGGGCGACTGAAAAGGGGAAAGTGTTCCCGGCGTGCGGGGTGTGCTTTTTATTCTGATAAAACTACCAAAAATGTTGTGTCCAGGCAAGTGACGGTGATGTTCCGGCGAACCCAGAGCTCCTGGCCTGTCAGTTCTTCCACCCCGTATCTGGACAGCAGGGATGCAAGTACAGAGTCATAAGCCGAGACGAACTGCAATTGCGTAAGGCAGTCCCTGTATCTGGTACTGGAAAATGTGCTGTGTGAACTAAGGAATCTGACAGGTGTATCGCTTGTCGCCAGAGCAAGGTAAAGTGCTCTGGCGATGAACCCTGCGCCAACTGTATCCGACGATCACTCACTTGTCAGTTTTCAGAGGCAAATAGCAAAGTGCTCGTGTCTGAGAGGTTCGTCGTTTGCCAAGCCCCCGTCGGGTGGCCAAGAGGTAACGGGACGATGGACTAGGTATCTTCGTGATTTGCAGAAGCAAGCCTACAACTGGCAACGTGCTTCCGGAGTCAAGCGCTCGTGGGACTCGGCATTTCAGATTGGGTATGGAGTTGACGAGGAGAGTACCGTCCATGATGACCAGGTCGCAGCAGAAGTGGTAGACCCACAATCCCGGGGGTCATCAGCATCACAGGGGAGCGAGTTGACATGCAACATTTGGACAAGCCCTTTCACATTACCCTCAACCGTCATTAAGGACCCGCATAAGGAACAGCGAAACTGGAGTTCGTCGGCCATCCATGTGTATTATGTTGCCCAAGCTGACACTGGGAACAGTTTGGCTAGCCCCGACCTCGGCATGGTCACTCACAGCTCGACTGGTGGTCATGATGACCGAGAAGCTTGATTTGAATTCGACACACAATATTCCGAAGTTCTACCTGGACGGGGATATCTATCCGTTGGTTTGGGACCGCGCTACCGCTAGCGAACCGTTTGATACCAGTGGTTTGCCTTCGGTTGATTATGCCTTATATCTTTTCAACATTGTCAAGTTTCACCTGGGGCAGATGTACCGATTCTTTGATGAAGATACCTTTGTTTCACAAATGCATGAATTCTATGCGAGTGACGCGGCGGAGAAGGCCAGCAAACCCCGTTTCTGGTTCGTACAATTTCTCTTGGTCCTAGCACTCGGAAATGCCTTCGTGTCACGGCCTCGGAACCAATCTAGCCCACCCGGCGCGAAGTTCTTCGCGCGTGCTATGTCCATCATGCCCAACCACACCTCTACAGGAAAGGATAGTCTCCTGGCCATCGAGGCCTTGGCTCTGGCTGGGCTATATCTGTATGCAATAGACCACAGAGAGGCAGCTCACGTACAAGTAAGGATGGGTGATCGGCTAGATGTTCCTTGCTAACCCACGCGCTCTCTTTCATAGGTCGGTCATGCGGTACGTATAGCACACATGGAGGGCTTACACACCCAGCTTCCTGAACAGGAACTTGGCACAGCGACGGTAACCCGCTGCCGAAACCTCTGGTGGACCTTGTACACCATGGACAGACACGTGTCATCCTCGCTGGGACTGCCGATGACGACCAAGGACAGCGACATTAGCACCTTGATCAACACCCCGAGCATGGGCTTTCATGACATCACATTTAGCCTTCAGGTGAGGCTATCGCAAATGCTGTCTTTTATCTTGAGTAGTGAGTGCGCATTTGCACCTATTTGTGTACCATTTCATCTCTGACGTGCTTGCATATAGCCATCTACAAGACCGAGAAGACCCAGCTCGGGAGGTTTCTAGAGATTACGAGAAACATTCTGCACGCCATGGCTAAGCATGCCGAGGAGATCGAGAAGATGATGCAGATTAGCTTCCAGAGTTCCATGGATAACGTGCCCCAGGAGATGCGTCATTTAATTTTACTATATCATCAGGTACTTGCTTTGGTGTCCTATTTCGCATGTTTGAGAGCTGGTCGTATATGCTAATCAATGTCATCCTAGTGCGTCATCGTCGCCACCAGGCCTCTGCTTCTGTCGGTCCTGAAGGAGCGACTAGAAAAGTTAGGCCGTGCAGAGGAAGACTGGCAGAAGTTTCTAGCTCTTCCCAAATCCTTGATATTCATTGGTATCAAGTCAGCCGAGAAGACGCTTCAAATATTGTCAGACGAGAATGGTCACTTGGGTACGTTATGATGTGGACACATTACCAGAGTAGCCATGTTCAACTCACGAGGTGCCAGAAACTTTCCTCCCATTTGATCTCGAATTTACCTACGCAGCTGCTCTCCATCTGACCATGGCGAATACGCTCTACCCGCCTGGTACCAACGATGACACGTATAGTAAGTCCGCGCATTCAATCCTCGATGAGATGATCATGTGTGGGAATAAGGTGGCAGAGGTACGAAAGGATGAGTTGCGCTGTATCGAGGGGTTATTCCAGGAGTTCGCCAAGCGAGTACAGCAGGAAGGTCTACAAGTCCTCACTTTGTCTGGCCGGGGAGTTGCAGAGGCTGGACCGGATGAGAATCCTAGTCAAGAATGCCGAGGACAAACGCCTGCGACAGAGCCTCCAACCTTCACAGAGTCCTCAGCCCAGTCACCTTCTATCAATCAGTCTCTCACGGCCAGCGTCGATCCCCTCGACAATGTTATCGGCATCTCTTCCTACGAATTCCTCTCTATCGTGGATCAGATAGGCGGTTCGGAAATGCCCTACGTTTTGAATGCAGGCCTGGACTGGATCGACGGCGGTGCTATCGCATATCCGTTTGGTTGAACTATACAAGGGAGTTCCAGCCATTCAATATTTAGAGTAATGGAAGAAAATACTGAGCCTGATTGCAGTGTCTCCATTGTTTCCCACGGAAATACACCCTTATTTCTGGCGGCCCGAACTTGCAACCAGGGCCACTTGTATTTGTACTGTTTAATTCGACCAGTATCCAACCTTCGTCAAAAAGGATGAATTCCGTCAGTCGCTGGTATTTTGGACACATATTACCTTGTGCTATTCCGACGGTGTGTAGTTTATCCCGCCAACGAGCGCCGGAAGGTCATGATGAGTCGACCACTTGCGCAACAACTATCTCGTTGCTTGAAGTACTTAGGCTGTAGCATGAATCACACTCACCCCATGATTTCATTAAAACGGTTGTCCGTCGCAAGCCCTTTACAGTTGATCGTTCACAGACTCTAGACAACTTCACCTAGTCAACCTAAGAGATAGAGACAAACTGATGCCAGGCCCGTATCTATTGGTATCGTTCGCAAGTCTTCCATTTTGTCCTCAAGTAGAGGAGCCCACCGTTCTTCGATACGCATCTTGGTGGCCTATAGTCCTCAGGCCTCGTAGCTTTATACATCATCTTGGATAGCCTGTATGTTATGTATCATATCTTTGTAAGTGTGGAAATTGTTTAATTATTCGTTCCTCTATAGATCTTTGCATTTCTATCTATTGCTTTTCAACCCCAGTCATTCATAGGACGTTAATGGTCAGGCGTATAGTGTGGTTGACCCGCTAGACAGCATGAGTGCCCTTATCCTCCGAGCTCAGCGTCGCTTCCATGATGAACGGACTTCGTGCGCGGATTTGCTTCCCCCAGACAAACATCAAAGTCGGCGCAAGGGAGAGTACCAAGGAGATAAACGCCAATGTCGTGCTGGCCCATTGGAATCCAAGGTTGGTGTACATACTCATGGTTGCCAGAGGAAGCAAAGCCGAGAACAAGTTCTCGCCTGTGGCGACAGCACCCATCGCACTGCCGGCGTACTTGCTATACGAGTCTACAACATAGTCCGAGACTCCCGCCACGACAATCACACTGCCGGCTCCCACCATGGCCAGGCCAATGGCCGGGGCTATCCAAGGGATATGGGCGAAGGAGGTCCAGGCATAGGTAAACATGCCACCCGCAATTCCAAACACGCCTCCAACCACTGCCAAGTACAATCTGGCTTCCGGAATAGGAACACCCGGGGATTCAGTGTTGCGCGAGGCCGAACTAAAGTAGAGCTTCGCGGAGAATAGGTTGATTATCCAGCCGATGATTTCTCCGATCACAATGGCCGCTTGGACATAGCCAGCCTGGGTGTTACTCCAGCCATACAAGTCCACGAAGACCTGCTCTGCGGATTGGGTGAAAAGGAACAGAGTGCCCACAGTAAAGGCGGACCATAGTGTGGAAACCAGGACCACAGATTCTGTGCATACCAGAACCAGGGGTCTTGTCGAGCTTTGAACGAAGCGACTGAACGCTGAGCCCGTCTGCCCCTCCATCTCCAGCAGAGTGAACGCTGGCTTTCCCTGTTTCCGCAATGCCTGGGCTCGACGAGCGAGTATGACAGCACCACGTGACTCTTTGAAGAGGAAGTAATACACTGGAAGAAGTGCCCCAAACCAGATCAGCTGGAGATACCCAATCCATCTCCAAGTCAATCCTTCGAAAATCGCACCACCAATAACGGGGCCCGTACTGCTGCCCGCTAAGTAGGAGAAGATGTACAAGCTCACGGGGATTGACCGTGACCTTTCCGTTTCCCAGATATTACCAATGACCGATGCCGATGTATTAGCCAGAACCGCGACACTGCTGCCAGCGAAGAATCTTGTGACGACGAGAGTAGCGAAGTTCTGTGCCACGGCCTGGGGGACGAGAAAGCACATGAACACTACATATGCCGACAGGAAGATCGGTCGGACACCGTGATCCTCCATCAAGGGAAGAATGAACAGTGAGGAACAACATCCTCCCAGCGCCCACGATGTCACAGGCCAGTAAGAGTGGGGAAACGCATCGTCTGAGACATGAAACTCCTCGGTGATGGCAGCGTGTGCTGTTGTGATAATTGTGCCGTTCATCATTGTTATGTATGTGGTGAATACTGCGAGGAGGGTCAACGTCCATTTTTGAGCAAGCGACCAGTTGTACGGATTGGCCGAGTCGTGTTCTCCATCCCATGTCACTGTGATAGGATTCTCGTCCGAGATCTGTTCGTCTATTCCGCCGTCATCAGTCTTTGTCTATCTTTCGTTAATGGCGATGCTTACCTGAGTCGCTGCCATCTCTGGTTCTAGAACGACCTAAGGCATCTTGAAAGATGGATATCGGCGACATCGCTCACCGAGTCCTGGGGATTGAGATTGAGTCGGCGCAGCGCCTTCGGAGGGGGCTGGGTTTGACGCAACGAGAATAGGAATTGCGACTCCAGTGGGAAGTTTCGATGGTAGTGTCTGCGTAGTGGTATATGTCTCCTATTGTCATCTCCACTCCTCTTTATATCTAGTTGCAAGTTATGGTTCTAGCGGAGCCCTTCGAGAACCAAGACAGAAACCCTTACTAGCAGTCGATCATCGCTAGTCTCGACTGTTAAGCGACTCCTCTTCTCCAGATATTGACCGTTTTTGGACAGGTGGATCGCTTCTCGGAAGGTATCGGGCCCCCGGATCGCCATCAACAGCTCTGCTAGGCGTAGAAACTGTGCTGGGGATGGCGTCCCTGGACTACGCCAAGGATCTAGGCTATAATATCCGACATCCAAGCTATGCCGAAGCTCAGATCATGACTCCGAGCCAAGACATTCAAGCAGTTGGTAAGCCGGATTATGAAATACCGAATTCAACAATCGGGTTCATGATCCGAGCACCTCGGGTCGCCTAATAAGCTACAGATTCTAGCATGGAATGTGTGCACAGACTAGTTTATCCGAATATGGTAAGAAAAATGAGAGCACCTCGATTCGTCATTTGCGTAAATCAGCTATTCTTTACCTCCCTACCGATTATAATGACACTGACTTACACTGCGTAGAATGAGATATGCATAACATCGATTGTGCCTAGCAGAAAATTACTTTAAGATTTGGAGCCGCAGTAAATCTCTTTCTTGGTGGAGCCAATCTTCACAAAGGGTTGGATTTATGAATCCGATGGCCACCAGGAACACACATGGTTATGGTAAGCAAGAAGGAAAAAGGGGTCTTGATTGGCTACCACGCTCAATAGCCCATCTGTCGTAATACGGTCACCGGCTACTGTTCGTTAGATCGTTGGTTGTGGAGGTTTCCAACATATCCAGTTGATGCTTAGTAGGGCTCGGGTTCCCCGGTCGGTATTCCCCCGAGCGGGTCCTCAGCTCTTCAAATCGCTGGGATCTGGCTAGACTATCAACAAGCTTATTCCAAGAACCGCTCTCTCCAGCCTTACCGTCTCTTGGGGGGTAGTTGAATCAAGACCCAATCATTTCAGGGACCTTCAAGTGATCATTAGAGCTATTATCGTCCGGTCGGAAAGATTTACAAGGTTCTTCCGAGCGCCCATGGATGCTATATATATGAGACCTCTTCAGACAAGGAGGCGTTAGTGAAGAAATTCGAATAGTGTCCACATGATCACCATGGAACAGTTCGGTCTACCAGGTACACATGGTACACATCGGGAGTAATGGTTGGCAAAGCCCGACAAGACATCGGGTACGTATATAAACCCCCCCAAGGGTACTTACTTCGGGATGACATCCCGAGATTCCGATAAGATCGGCTCGGCTCGGGATATCAATACATGAGTAAAATAGACACTATTGTATCGTTGTTCCTGTCCAGCATTGAAAAAGCCTTAGTGGAAGGAATATTATTGCCAATACCGTAGCATATCTCTAGAGATGGACATTAGTGACACGGTCGGCAAGGGCTTAACGGCCATGTCCAGGCACTATTGACCTCCAGGTCTTTTTACTGACTTATATAACATAAATGTGACACTTTTCACAATCACAGCATGTTAATTCAGAGGAAGAATGCCAGGCTCATAACCTGGAAGCCGCTGGATAAACCAGCACATGCTAGGCTTTACTTTTCCCCTTTCTTTTCTTTTCTTTTCTTTTTTTTTCTTTTTTTTTTTTTTTTTGGTTATCTAGTGTGTTGAGAATGGATTCGAAGGTGGGGCTTCGTGGATTTTTATGGGTTTAGAGCGGATGATTGATTTTTGCCAACAACCGATTGGTCTTATGTCTTCAAGGTTACTGGTCACTGAGTATACGGCATATCAACAGGAATCATTGTGCCAAAAGAATTGCGGGCTACTGGCGATCCTACCTTACATCTGATACGCGGCGAAGGCATGTGGCGCAAACGCTTAACGTGGAAGACATTGAATATAGAACTCCAATGTCTTATAACATTCGATTCATTCTCTACAATGGTACTAAATCCGCTTTTGCCTTGGGGTCGTCGGCCAATAAACAACCCTCTAGCCAGGAAGAGTACGTGATATTCCCGTTGACAATCGACACATCAGCGAGCTCGGGAAGTGCTGTCGGTGAGACATGTAGAGAGGGCAAGTATCTAAAGGGTGGACTATCTTGGTAGTAGCATTCCATCTAAGCATCATGCACAACGTGTATATAATCTTCGTCCTCGATGACGAGCGTGTCGTTCAGGTTGTCACACATTCTGAAGAAGCTGTTGGCAATAATACGTTGGATGTGAAGGCACAATGTCAATATATTGCACTCGTTTGTGGTGTCCTATCCACTAAAGCTAAGGCTACATGAGCTGTCGGGTCATCTCAAAAGGTGTGGGACAAGTTCAGTGCCTGTTAAACCCGTGACCGATGGCGGGCATGTTTGCGAAAGCCTGTACAAAATGCACAGAATGTGCATGAACGAAGCACAGGAAGATGATGGCCAAGAGCAGTATTCACAGGTGGGCTGACCCGATCAGAGGAAGAGATATCGTGTCCCTGTGAATTGGACGATAACGGCTCTTCGCTTGATATGGATACCCTCGCAACTTGGATCAGTTTCCCCAGGATGGCATATTCCAATTTGAACTTGACACTGTATGCAACCGGCTTGAACATCACTTGCAGAGCGTAGAGGCCCGCGTACTCGATCCCAACGACGGCCACATCGAGGATCAGAATGATGATATTGATGCCTAGTAATTGGGTCAGAATCGTATGGTGGAGTCGGTCTGGGCGAAGCCGTAGTAATTTCGAGGTTTCCCATATGTAAATAGAGGAGATGATGCATTCTTGCACGGCGAAGCCAATGAGCTGAATGTGTTCCATTACTTTATATCCCTTCGCAAACCGGGCTCGGTTAGGATGGAGAGAACCGTACAAGAGAACCGTTGTAGGAACGTGAAATGCAACGGCATCGACAAGAATCATAACGAGAAGGAATCGGAGAAGCTTGCGCGCCTGCACCACAAGATGGAGACGTGACCATAATATGAGCGAGTGGCCGGTTACCATGCAGACCCAGCTTATAATAATCAATGTGACGGCAACGTAAGGGCTAACTCCAAGTGGATAAATAAAGAAAATGAATCCTAGGCCATGCGGAATAAGGCTACAGGACGCGATGAACAAGCTCCAGAAATACCAGCCCCTGTATCGCTTGAAGGTTGTTAGACAGAGTGCGATCAACTCAATCGAATTGTACCAGACAATGGCTGCAAAGCTTGCAATGACGTATTTTTGTGTCTGGTCAAGTTCCTGGCTTGTCACCTGAGTGACGGGGCTCTCGGCGGAAGACATGGGCAGGACATGATTATAGGAGCGACAAGGACCTCTTAGAATCGCGAGCTTTTAATGAAAGCATCAGAGGTGGGTGAACGAGGGTTTAGTGGTGTTGTTAAGATGTCAGGAGACTGATTCCAGACGTTGAGGAACGGTGTCCGAGGAAATGCGGATATAAATCTAGGGGCATACGCACTATTAGTCATAATTCCATATGCTACCAAACGCTAGACCTACACACCGTAACGTACAGTATACTAAGTTAGTACCAGAAGGTGGAAAGAGGCTTGAGCGGGTAGCCTCTACCGATGTCGCCCAACTGTGTTGTTCAAGTTAGGGTTCATCCCACATTCTGGGTCTGTCCATCGCTCGTGTTTTGTGGACCCAACTCAATCCTTCTGACGTCAAGACCACATTTAAATTTTACCGTTTGTTGGGATATCCACTCTTTCCGTAGCATCCTTCGAAGCTAGAACCATGGACCTGCTGCCGAGGCCCATGAATTCTGGGTATATACAACTTAATAACCATACGGTTACCACAGGTCACTCGAGAATCAATTCCAATTAGCAACACCTCTCGCACATTGCCAAGGCTTGGCTATCGGAGGAGGTGCGCGAACGGTATATCTATTACGATGACATGACCCTATACTCGCTGCATCCGAACGACTGCGGGACCTTACATTCCCTGAAGCACTTAGCCAGGCATCCAATCCAGGTTCCCACCTCAACGTTTTGCTTGCGTAGCTTTGTGATTACTGGCCTCCGGATGTTTGAAAAACTTCCAAGTTCAAGGGATGGGAGGGCAATGCTACTGTTGTTGCTGGACACAAGACTTTCTACCAATGGGTCTATGCTCATTCTTCTAGCTGTGTCTAACTCTTTATATAGGAAGATCGGATAATGTCTACGGAGAGACGAGACCAATACTATCAGATTGGAGCGGTAGCCACTGTTGTTCCCATTCATGCCTGATCCCAATGTCCATGATGCGGAACCCATATTTCTCCATCGGTTGATGGCTCGTAACCCCCCATGGATCAAGCAGCACCTTCGGCTCCATCATTGAGCTGCTGATGCGCTCCCACGGGATGGTGCAGTCCGCAAACTCATCCCAATTAGTGTGGATAACTAGAGCATGGCATCCCCGACAGGCGTCCTCAATACCGGCAACCACCATTTCCGATGTTGCAGAACCAAAGATGCACTCAATCTGATCGAATCTTAAACGGGGGTCGTATAGGCGAACCTTTGCACCAGACTGGCGGAGACCTTGAACAAGACCAATAGCTGTGGAATTTCGCGTATCTAATGTATCCTTTTTGAAAGTCAATCCGAGGATAGCTACTTGCCCACGGGTGTTAAACTCCTGATGCGGAGGTAGAAATTCCACGATGCGGTTGAGGATCCGCTCATTCTGCCAGTCATTGAGACGGACGACAGCCTTCCAATAGCCGGCCACCTCCGAAAGCCCTAATTCCTGGGCCAAGTAGACCAGGCAGCAGACGTCCTTGTAGAGACAAGAGCCGCCGAACCCGAACCCTGCACGAAGTGACAAAGGCCCGACCCGAGGCTCAGTCCCAACGACCCTAGAAATATCATGGATATTCGCCCCGCTGGACTCACACACCGCGCTTAGTGAGTTGATACTGCTAATACGCTGTGCGATGAATGCATTGCTTGCAATTTTGGATAGCTCGGATGACCACGTATTTACGGTGATAATGCGGTCCGCTGGCATCCACTTGTACAGAGACTTTATTGCACTCACTGCCTTAGTTGACTGGGTGGCATCCCCTATGACAACACGATTGGGGAAAAGGAGACCCCGGATGGCAGATCCCTGCGCCAGAAATTCTGGGCTCGAGATCACGTCAAAGGACGCCGTCGTATTAGCTTTGTTCTCTAGCTATTTCATGAACAAGCATTACATCAACTGTCAATTCTCGGTGGGGAACGGCTAGTACATACGTACCACCTGCTTCACGCCACCGACCATGCCGCACGGAACCGTGCTTTTGAGGACCACTGTTTGATGGCGTATGGATACTGCCGCTATCCTCTCAGCCACGGCCATGATATTCGTGAGGTCCAGGCCTTTCCATTCCATGTCGTGGTTAAAGGACCCCTAGGGAAGCATCTTGTCAATCCATTGCAGGAGCTGCCCTAACGCTATGCTAAACCGGAGATACTCACGTGGAGGGGCGTATCGACGCAAATGAAGATCATGTCTGCTGCCATGATACATTCGTCCATGGCGGTGGAAAAAGCTATATTTTGCAGTCTCCTTCGCCGTGGACGCTCGCCGTCTGCATGAACTTTCTGCTCCGATTCATCGAAATATAACTCCTCCAATCCAGGTTCGAAAAGTGGGATATGGTTCGAGTTCCAGGAGCTGATTACGTTTTTATTCTTATCAACGACCGTGAATTTGACATCTGAGTTCTTCGACGCAAGAACAATTGCAGTCAGACCACCTAAAACCTTGGTGCATTAACAGCCTTTGGCCGGTGAAGTAACAATTGTAGAAGGAGCCAGTGTTTACCTACGTATCCCGCACCGATAAAGCAAACTTCCTTGACACTCATCTCCACTCTCTGCCTCTGTGTCTCGAAGCCTTTTGTGATACTCGAGTGGGTACTAGCCTTGGATGCCCCCTCAAGATCTTGGGGGCTAGCCTGGCCGCTCGACCACCATCGGCCAAAGCAGAAGCCCACTCCAGCCATTAGGAGTGGAAGGACTGGCGAAGTCATGATGACAGGGAGTGGTATCTCACCGACTCAATATGGTCACGCGTATAGAGATGAGGGAAAGGGTCAGGAGGAGGGTAGTATTATTCTGAATGGTTTATGGCTCTAGGACGTGCGCACCTTTACGCTAGTATTTTGAACCGTCGCTCATGAACGTATAACACCTTCCATTTACCCCTCCTCTTAAACTCAATACTGAGTTTGGCAGCTGAAGTTTAGTGGCTATCGCTTTCTACGTGATACGGGTTGCATATATTAAGTTGAAAGGGCCCCTGATGCATTCAACCAAACTCAATCGGTGTCAACACGTAATCTACCCGACGATTCTACACTGCTCTGGTCGAGTATAGCTGATTGCACGTCGAGTAAAGCGTATCAAGCATTATATATCTTTAAGCCGTTGTTCTCATCTTCCCTGGTTCTCGGTTTCCGCTTTTCCTCTCTTCCGCCATCTCGCTGGGCTTGTGGCTGATATTACTTTTGGACTTTTTGCCGTTTATGGGATAAAGGGATCCAGCTTAGGTGCAGGCAAAGACGATGTTCTTCTCATTCAGCAACTCAAATGACAGCGGGAAACCGAAGCTGGTCATGTCTCTATGCAGTGTGCATAAAGGACAACCCTTATCCAGAATCTGACCGCTGCTTGGGGCAGTCAACTAGAGCAGAATAATCTGATCTATCATCTTTTCTTCGAGGTCAACCATCCTATTGGCAAAATATGTTTGAACCCCCACGCCCCCGCGGAATTCCTGCGATCCATCACAGACGATCACTTCCTTACTCGGAGTCAAACTCCATAGACGATTATTGGCCATTTGCTGTCCTTCTTCAGCTCGCCTCAAGCGAATTCCCCGGCAATGGTGGTCTTCGAAGACCAGATTTTGGCTGTCTTGCGCTTCTTGCATGTAGATTATATATGGGGAACTACCCTCGTGACTTACATACATTATGAGATATACGCCCATTCTATATTCTATACCGATCTATCATTTCCGCTTAGACTTCCACAGGACCCATTCATAACCGAACCAAACCCGCCATAGTATCTTTGATGCTTAGACAAAGCACGTTGTCAAGTCGTCAACCTTGACACAGGGGGACGCCAAAGGGTTGTTTCAATCTGTGTTTGCCATTGTGGTTGCCATGCATGGTGCTTTTGAGACTTCCTCTCGTCTTCCATTGTTGATTTGATCTAATTGTGTTTTGGTTTCCTTGTTTCCATACTCCGTACTGCCTGTTGCTTTCATCCTCCTTTCGTTATGTCCTATTTGGAGAACTTGTCTGACTCATGTCGTGTATATATTTGGGGCCTTCAAGTCACCCAGCACGATCCATACCTCTATCTCGTAGCTAGAGCTATTGATTAGACTGTATCACACACAATAATGCTAGGCCAAATCAATACTTACAGGTTATATGTCCACCATTCCTAAGCACGCAACAGGGAAAGCCCTCGCCCGGGCACATTTGATTTGCACCAAGAGTCTCCGATTCACCCAAATATTCTTCCAGCCGCCGTTATTGTTTTGTTGGCGTCCTTCTCCCCTGGTCAAGATTTGTAGATATCCCCCATGCTTCGTATTCACTTCCATTTGACATTTTTCGAACCAATCGATTCCATAGCCGCCCTAGCTTGGGTCTCTTCCCATTTGTTGTGCTGCTCGAGCGCCTTGACACGGTGTCATAATCACCAGCGCTGAGTTCCAGTCCCTCCTGCTGCAACCCCCCCGTAGAACCTCCCTCGGCTTGAGTCCTCAACGCGAGAAATCGAGTAAATGTCTCCTGTGACGCCCATTCCTGGATATCTGACTCCGACATTCCCTCCCCGCAGACGGGACACGCGATCGTTCCCTCCGGGCTGATACTGTCAAGCTGGGAGGTAAGATATAATCTCAGGCATCGTTTGCACGTTTGGTTTTCATGGGTGCATGTTTCTGTGATTGACTCCGAGGGGAAGTAGGTCGATGGTAATCTCTCAAAGCAGGCGACGCATTCCGTCTTTGGTGCGGCGGCGGGAGGAGGTTTCGGTCGGTCGCTGGGGTTAAAATCGATGTGACGGAAATCGATTTGACTGATTCGTTTTGCTTTCGAAACTAATTCGTCATATTGTTGTAGCTTCCAAGCATCAGCCGAGGGGGTGGATATCACGCGGAGGGGTATTCGTGGGGGTTTGTAGCGAGACTCGTTTGAAGAGGTCATAGAGGTCATAGATTTGCTGATTCAGCCCACTGTGGGCTCATTGACTCCTGAGAAAGTGATCGTGGTTAGAGGAAGATTGGGAAGTGCTGCTTGTCCCTGTGAGATATCCGCGGTGATCCGACTTTGGCCCTGGGCCACCATGCTGCGCCCTGCAGCCCAACCTCAAAACCAAAACCAGGGTCACATTAAGGAGTACACCGAGTCTATACGGGAGTACAAGTGTGGGAAACACACAATAGTTATTGTCGAAGAGCAATGATTCGCGAAAAAAAAAAGGGGGGAAGCCCCTTATTAATCACTAGATCTCGCTTATCCACCGTTCATAGACTCCACTTGAGCTGTCTAAATGATAGCATGCCTCTTCCTCTTGAATATCCCCGAATTTCCCATCTAGCGAACATATGAACTGGGCGTGAGAGTCAATAAAATAGGAATTATTGGTCTTCCCAATGCCATCGAACTGTAGTCGGCTATTACCGGAAAGGCGGATTGTGGGGGCTGTCAACAAGATAGAACATAACATGGGAAATGAATGGGAGAATATTAACACCCTCCTCTGGTGTGGAAAGATCGGGCCGATTCTTGTGGGGGCTGTCGTATATCTTTTCCCTTTTATGAATCTGGTGGGCTGGATATCCAATCTAATAGGGCTATCCTTAGCACACTAGTTCTAATAACTCCACTTATTATAATCTGTAAGCGAAGCGCTCCACAGAGATGAAACAAGATCTTTTCGCTCCCCTATCTGAGTAACCTACGTCACCTTGCCTCGATTGTATATAAATAGTAAAGGGTTATGTATGAGGTTGTGGTCGTGAAAACCAGCTGAGGGGAGTCTCGTACTTGGAGTCGTAACAATTGGCAGGCATTACTAGCAAAGCTCTAGTCCTATTTTTCTTTCTATTTTCCCCCGAGTGCATGCATATCAGACAATAGATGATAGATCACATTTGCCCCTCTGCTTCACAATGCCCCTCTTGCATCAATTTCCTTGATAGCCTGCCCGGGAATTCCCCCGGCGTTTTGGTATTCTATCTTGCCTTTCTCTTTTGAAGTCAGCTTGGTGTTGCCATGTAACAGGGAATTGAGTGGGAACGATCGGTCTTTTTAGGATGTTACATCTTCTCTATCAGTTCAACAAGTACACGGTTTATCCTCCCGTTGATATCAATTTGCCCTTCTAACGATTCATCCAGTCTAGTGCGGTTGATTCGGTTCATCTGGATTGTAGTCTTCTACTACGGATTTTACCGCATGCGATCAATCGCGAGGCGAACCCCAATAACGCCGTCTAAATCATCCTTTTCCCCGTCCGACGTTACTATCGTGTGCCCATGTGTTGACCCGGATGGCGATTTCATCCCAGCCATAGAGTCCTGGCTGCGAGCAGATCCTCATGAAGTCCTAATAGTCACCACAATCGGATGGTATGAACGCGTCAAAGAAAGATTGGAGGCGGTTGACGACCCAAGAGTCAAAGTCCATGCCATTGAGGCGAAGGGTAAACGACCAGGCCTTATAGCGGGTATTCAACGCACGACCACCGATGTTGTCGTCCTTCTCGACGATGACTCGATTTGGTTACCTGCCACTCTCCAGGGCTTACTGTGTGGCTTATCCGCAGGGCCAAGAGTAGCTGGTGTTATTAATATCAAGATTAATATTCGAAGGGCACTGCCAGCATTAGCTCCAGACGCACCGAGCATGTTTGAGGCCATGGGTGCGGGAAGGCATGACAGACGTGTCATTACAAATGCAGCGATGGCTTACTTTTGTGATGGCCAGATTACGTGTTGCACCGGTAGGACCACTGCGTATCGTTCTGAGGCTCTACAGAGCCCTGGGTTTGTGGAGCACGTTGTCGAGGATTTCTGGAAGGGCAAGTATAAACTGGCAAGCGGAGATGACAGGGCCATGACGCGGTGGCTGTACCAGAATGGTTGGAAGACGGGCATTGTAGTACAAGATGAATGTGCAATGGTGTCGCGATCAAAGGAAAACACCGATTATCTCAAGCAGTTACTACGGTGGTCTCGCAGTGAGCTCAGGCAGCTGGTGCGAGATGCCTACCTGCTTCTACCCTCCACACAGACACCGCTCAAGAAGGTGTGGCTCATTTCGTTTGTCTATCCGCTTTTCCTAGAGGAGCATCTAGTATTCCTGGACCTCGTGGTAACGAGCGCAATTATAATCAGTCGGACTCTCCTTGGGGACATGGTGTCAACGGCTGGTACCCCTGGAAACTGGCAGCTGGTGCTGCAGTATCTCGGAACCTCCGCCTTCCTTGAGCTTGTTTTCAACCTCTGGCATTTCACGAGATTTCCAGAGATGCTCAGGTATCTGCCTGTCTATGCAATATGGGGCCAGGTTCGGATGGTAGTGAGTCTGTACGCCTTGTCGACGTTGGACCAGGTGAGTCATCAATCAAAACTCGGAGATTTAGTGAGAGGTCACTAATGCGGTTCGGGCTATATAGTCGAGTTGGCTTACTCGAACCGGAGCGGCTTGATCAAGCTCCCAGATCCTCAAACCTTCACTTGTCACTCGTCACAGGATATTTCTATGTAGTTCAGATTGCTGTAGCAAGTGATACAACGGCTATGTAGAAAGGGGCCTGAGTGAGGACTCGTATAGCAAGCATTGTTGGAAGTAGATGGAGAAAGGTCACGGCCCACGCCTCGTCAAGGTCTTGTGTTGCAGCTATGAATCGGCTTTCTTGTGATTACATCCCTTGCCCTTTCTTAACAGCTACTCAGTCACTATTTGAGCCCAAGGATATTACTATATCGGTGTCCATAACAAGTGTTTGTAACAAGGCTCGAGAAATCAGATTCCATAAATGATTTATGCTAGAAATTAGAAGGTGACGTGGCCAATATCAATTTAATCATACAGCTAAAAGCATCAGAGGTCTTTCTCTCATCCACGCCATTGCCATCTGGTATGGATCTTGTCTGCACAAAAAGAAATATTGTGTTGTCGACTAGACAAAGAGAGTTTGGAGGGCTCCGGAAAATATACGTACTAATGCACTGTATGGGGAAGGAATTAAGCACCAGTAACTTCAAAACATCTCCCGGTCCCAGAAATATTGTTTATACTTGTCCCCTGCCCAGTACGGTGTCCCATCCAGAACAGCTATTGCTACCCCAAAAACGGCCGCGGTGTGATGCCTATTTTCGTTGGGCCTCTTTAACTGCAATCGGCCATCACTGGAAAGAGCACATCAACAACACAAGAGCCAAGGTATAAACACTGCTAGTATTAATATATGACACAATATTAAATTGGAATAGGTGACTTACTGGGGCTCTTTCCATACAGAAAGGCTTTCGTGGTTCGGCCTCTCCTGGCATGGTGACCTTGCATCTGCCATATGGCCCCTTTCTCGGTCCCCTACTGCAGGTCTTTTATTTGTTGGTTAGTTATACAATCAAATACTATTTTACATGGATGACGCTTACACCATGTATATATCGGGGACCTTGGACGTTGCCAGCTTTGGGTGAAGGGGAATTACCCTGACCACCGGAGGAGGGCATGTCTGCTGCAGTAGGATGTTGGGCTTGCATGGAGTCAGAAGTGCCGCGCTGGGGGGGAGCTCTCTTGACCCGAGCTTTTATCTCCACTTCACTGCCGGGAGCCGTAGTGGCAGTGGCTGGATCGGTATCTTTAACATCCTCAAGAGCATGGGTATCTGTGCCGTTCTCATTCAAGTTGTGGGATGTCAGGGGTGCCTTGGGGATTGCCGGTATGGCATTGTCGGTCTGAGCAGTCGCATCGGTAGTGGCTGCACCGGCATCCTCATGACCCTGATGGACATGGCCACCTGTGCAGTCATGATCCAACTTGTGGGAAGGTAGGGTATCATCGGCACTTGCTGGGATGGCCTCGCCGGTTTGAGAATTCGCATCGGTAGTGGCTACACCGGCATCTGCGCCACCCGGATGGCATGTGCAGTCATAACCCAAGTTATCGGAAGTCAAGGTTTCACCGACACCCAGTAGAATGGCATCGTTGGTCCGAGAAATCGCGTCAGCGGTGTCATCTTCGGTATAGTTTTGGTGATGCGCAGGTGTGTAGACATGATGCGACTTGTCGGAAGTCACGGTTGCACTGGGGCCTGCCGGCATGGCGTCATCGGTCCGAGAAATCCCATCGGTGGTGGTTGGGTCCTGGATGCTGTCGATGGGTCCTGCAACTGCAGGGCCCACGGAGAGGAAGGCAACGGTGAGGAGAGAGACAACAGTGAACTTCATGTTGAGAGACAGAGGAAGATACATATGGCTAGCACAGAAATGAAACGGCAAAGCGATAGACTAGTGCATGAATACTTTTGGGTAATTTAGAATAGCAGAAGTGCGAACCGGCCGCAGACTTCTGGATTAGAAGAAGTGAATGAGCTAATGAACGAGTGAGTTGATCTGGGAAACAGAGTGATTGATGGTGGAAGATGTGATCATTTATATACCTCCCATGCTAAGAAGCGGTCTCGTAGAGACTACTGGTATTCCACTGCGTCTTTTCCTCTCAATTCTTGCGAATGACATATGTCAGATTGCATGGTACAAAAAGCAGAAAATAAGTTTCAGGGAGACATTTGTGTACAAAGGAAAGCCTTTTAGTGGCTAGTGATGAGTCACTGAGTCCTCTAAAGATCGCCACAAAGTCCTCCTCTCTAGACATTACGCGCTTAATTTACGGCTCGGCTCTTCCTTGTCATCATAGTGGCTTTGCCAAAGCATGCCGAGTCAATTATACGCTTTTGGGGCAAAGGCCTAGAGGCTTAAAGTGCCCTGTACAACACTATGAAAACTGGAACTCTACCCATTAGACTCTCGTAGTACAGGGAGGAATAGACTCTTGGCAGGCCAGGCCTTAGCCTATTAATCTGTCCCATTCTATGGTCACATTAGAAGAAGAAGTTAGCATCCAGAATATCTAGTGTTGTGCGGGCAGTAAGCGCGCCGATGAAACAGTATACATGAATTTGGTAATACGACAAGTCTCAGAGACTCCAGGCTAAACTTTTACTGTAGGCGGGCGATGGCAGGGTCCAAGATATTAAGCTAGCTTCGGAAACCCCTTCAGTCCAAAGTATTTTATTCAAATAATCTAGAGGCTGCGTAGGTTTGCAAGATGCCATTGGCTGTGGATGATAACGATGATCAAATGTAAGATCGATGATAGCCTCAATGGTATTGGCTACCAGGACCTTTCACAAGTTCAGCTGAGCGCTGGATATTGTATAGTAGGAGAAGAGAGCTATATTTGTACGGAGCTCAAAGCGTTAGTGCGCCCCGTAAGACACATTGACGCGTCCGAGTATATCATATCTTGCCAAGACTCTGTTAAAAGGGCCAGATGTGCGCAAGGGCCCTAATCATACCGAAATACGACCGATGCATAATGTTTCTCCTGTGGATCCTCACGGCTGCACCGGCTGAAGTTCAACCAGGTCTTTCTCGAAGATCCAACTCTTTTGGTCTGTAGTCGGGCGATAGCTCATTGTGCCTTGCGTGTCAGACTTGGTGCCTCTATCAGTTTTTCGGTACGTGTTAGGGGCTAACTACGCCCGACTCTACGCTTAGCCGAGTAGCAACCGAACAAAGGTTCTACAGTGCCCTTACAAATTCCTGTTAAAGACCGCTTCAGCAAGCCACCCATCCTTGGCAAGCAAGCGCAAGGGTTGTGCCTCCCGCACTCGCTGGTCCAAGGGCTCTGAAAGGGGTGATGGGGTGATGGGGTGACTACAGATACGCTCAGATCTTAAAGTCATCAAACAAGAATCATCTCGGCAGGATGACACTCTGAAAATCTCCTTAAGTCTTAGGGCCGTGGCGGCGTATGCTACGGTTCCACCACGTCGCGTAGACCCCCGGGAAGCATCATGAGCAATGGTGTTACGAATACTAGGATCCGGTAAAGTCGAAGGATGTACCTGCCGCTTTACAGATGGTTGCCATGGAGATTGTGAATGAAAGACTGCTGCAACCATTCGAAGGAGTCACGCAGAGAAATGGATTTTTTCTTGTTGACTGTCTAAGCAGCAATGGATTGATAATGCCACACATTGATGATGAACCCATTGATACATTGGTATCACTTGTTCATTCTTTAAGCTATGCTTTGTAGGCCCCTACCGACTATTGCTGCCTTGGACCTCATCTGGGAATGTCAATCAGCATCGATATGTATTGGTCAATGAGGTACAACTGTTACATCCCTTCAACTCATCTGTCGCATTCTGTGACCCAATTATGCTGCTTTCACCTTGCGAAAATGGAAGGCTTCTCTAGCCGGAGCGACACCTGCCTTAACCTCCTTGCCGATGCTCACCCAGGTCTTGCGCACATCACCTAGTTTACCAGCCTTTTTCATTTTTATCCCTTGCTCTGTCTCTGGCCACACATCCCATCTGCCCCCAGATCCGCAGGAGCATCGCGGAATTGGAGCACCAAGTCATCGTCTGCTAGCGGCAGCGAGCACACATCCAAGTCCAACTGCTTTAGCCCTCTATGCTCGACGAGTTCGAACATACGAGGCAGGAAAGCCTTTGCGTACGTCCCGTCCGCTGCATTGTTCATCTCCTGGGAAGGTTATCCCGTTATCATCAGGAGCTGGTCTGGGTTCTCGACGCTGTGAAAGAAGCCGTGCATGGGGGGTTGTTCGGGATTCGATTCGGGGTTGGTGTAGCAGGAGCAGTGAGTGAGGATTTGGGAGAACAAGTCGGTGAACTCGCTCGATTCAATGCAATCTTTGGCTTCGAGTCTGCTCAGCCATAACTTGGTGATGGGTGGCATTGTCGCGTGCGTTAGGTTCCGAAGAGTAACGGTGTATGTCTAGCCTTACGGGGATAATGGGAAACGTGTACAAGAGACTGATTCAGCCTCAGCCTCGTCTAGACGTGGGGGCCTAAGTGGGGGGCTTCTTAGACAAAGAGGAAGACCCTGCAGCCCTGACCCTATATTCATCTAGATATAGCCTAACAGTACTGCAAGGGTTACACTCTTCTCTAGTCCCACTTCCAAGAGTCCGACAGGCCGCAACAATTTGATAGGTCTATAAAATAAGTCCCTAGAAACTATAGAGGGAAGACTATTGTATAGACAGTATAACCCCCTTAGGGTTCCTACTGAGTTCTCCGTCAAGTACAATGTATACCCCTACCATCGCCATCTCATAATGAAAAAGGCCAATGAACGGACGCGAGAGATGGAGTTCCAGGAGCGCCCAGTCGTCCTTCAACTTCTGATCGACAGACTAAGAGAGCTAGGTTCGCGGGTGTCTGAATGGAAGAGATACCACGACGGGGTGGATCCTTGTTATCCAGCGCTCGCGGTAACCCTTCGAAAGGTTCTGTATAACAATAGATCCGATGTCATAGCCCGACTGAATAAGGAATCTTTGCCAACATTATACCATGCCGTGATCTTCGATTATTAGGAGGTTGTTGAATTTCTTATGAACAATGGTGTGGATCCCAACCAAACCGATGGTACCTTGTCAATCCTTCAATACATGGCAAAATGTGGATCCGAAAGGTCTGCTCAATTATTGATTGTAGCAGGAGCGGACGTTCACGCTGTGGATAAAAATGGTTATTCAGTTATATACTGTGCGGTGACTGTAATCTCAGGCAACGGCCCAGCTATTATCGACCTTCTTCTCACTAACGGCGTGAATGCCAACACAAAGTTCGGCCCAAAATGGCAACAGCACTTCACTATGCGGCAGAACATGGGAACACCGCCGTCTTACAACTCCTGTTTTCCAGAGGGGCTTCTCGAGATGCAATTGATAGTTCAGGAGAGACGGCATTGGACTGGGCAAAACGGAAGCACCGTGAAGCAGCTATTGACCTACTAAATTGCGCATAGTGTACCACAGATTGAGAATCATTCCAGTCTATAGGGAAAGTTAATGGCATCAAGGCCAACTACCTACGGCTCCAATTTCCATAGGCTAATACTACTCAATGGTATGCCTCCAGTAGTTGAATACTAGTGTTCTTATAATCTCAGATAGTTTTATAAGATTTCTATATAGATTCAACGTTATTAATATTAGGTAAATAGAGCTAATATAACAAGTAAATTGGGTAGTAAATTCTGTTATATCCTGACCTAACCTTATCGGTATAGACCCTAGTTTTAGACCCAAACCCGACCCATGGTTCGCCCTGAGATATTGCATCCTAAGGTTCTCATATGCAATAGCAGCGTCACAGACTTAGCAAGGAGAGCATCCTGTAGTGTCATATATTCAGTCTTCACTCCTCCAAAGACGTAATTAAGGGTCAGATATCTACACCAGCCGGTGCATTCACCACACAATTTTGACGGAGATCAATGACAATTACTTCTTGTCTCTGTAAGAACCTTGATCAAATAACTATCTCAAACATACTATATTTGAAAGACCACATGCGGTAGACTCTGTCATGGCTTCACAGCAACACATCTAAGACTAGTATATGTGATCCATTGGCTCCCATCCTCTCTCGTAGTGCCAAAGCGCAGCATACGGCACATTTGTTTGATTGCATTGTCCTTCTTCTCCTCGTTATCTAAAAGGTCTAGCATCTGAGCGCCGATTAGCCTCAAAAATCCCTCCAGCCCACCATTCTCATTGGCAGTCAGCTCTACCGGTTGCGGGTTCAATGCAATCATCTTAACCTGAAACCCAACACTCTCGAGAGCTTTCTTCATATAAACATCTGAAGGATAGAACAAGGCCCACGCTGCCTCTACTGTTTCAATGGGGACTCCATGATCCACAAGAGCAAACATGAATGCTGTCGTCATTTCTGGTGCATTTCCATGTCCACACATCTCAAAGAAAAATGTGCCTCCAGGCTTCATTGACCGGAAGATATTTTTTAACGTGGACATTCGTGTGGTTGAATCATTTAATATCCAATGTAAGGCAGCGTTCGAGGTGCTATGCGAGTTTTAAAGACTGCACTCCAAAAGTAAATGCCGAGAAGTCTTACACTTTGTCCCAGTTTCCGTGCATAACTTCTGCACTCTCTTCCAGATGTCTGCAATCAACAATGCGGAAATCCGTGGCCGTACCACCATAGTCCAGCGTCTTAGCTTGAGCTATCATGGATGGAGAAGAGTCGACCCCTAGCACATAGCTGACTGCGGAAGCAAAACGGGAAGTATACTTTCCATCACCACATCCAATATCTAAGATTCGATCGGTAGGCTTGAAATCTATGCTCTGGACGAGCGTGTCGGCAAAGTGGGGAACAAAAGAGGCCGCGGCTTCGTAGGTCTGGGATGTCTCAGCGAGTATAAACCAAGCATTCATTTGGGTCACTCACCTCACTAGACCAATAGTCTTTCTGGCCGGCCTGTGTCTGACTCATTTTAGAAGATCGTAGAACACTTTTGGTGAGAGTGACTTGCAAGACCAGAGTAGAACAATGTGCAGCATGGGTTAAATAAAAGAGCTACATAGTAACATTGGCCCCAGGCAACGTGAAGATGTTACTATATCAAAATAGGTAGGTCGGCTACGATACGTGGCTTTTATGCAATAGGAAACACCTTTGCACTATGGAGTACAATCACGTAAATTCCGGCCAATTAACTGCTGCTTTAGGTTATTTTCTACTATGATAGGGAGCAAAAAGATGTGTTGATCCTTGTGGAGCAGCTCGCTTAAATTATCAGAACCACTGCACCAAGGAATACTTTGTACTCAGCTGGCAAACACTGTAAAACTGGAATGATATACAACAACCCCACAGGGATCAGCACAATTTCTTCACACTCTACCATAGTATTGGATATCGCACAAAACATGTGGGGCATAAAAACAAACTAAGGAGGTCTGCAAGAGTACCGAACCCAGCGGGCCAATATTCCTAGCGTAAGCGCAAGGATTTCTAGTGCACTCCATAACTCATACATTTTTTGTTCACTTGAATGGGATAATCCAGTTTGGAGTTAACGATAGGTCGAAAAGGGCGCTTCCCGGAAGTCCCGGGACAACCAGAATTTGGACCGTGATCTTCCAAAGAATTCTTCAACTCCACATTCCGTACTAAGTAAGATCGACCTAGCTATTGCCAATGATTCGTGCTGAAACTAGCCATTTTCGGTGAAGTCTGACGATTTCCCCCTTGATTTATACACACAGCTAGCTAGAGACATACTTATATCCGTGGGTACGTCTTCTCCTGCATATCGAAATTTCTATTGAACCAATGGTATCCGATCTTACTGCTCCTTCTTCTACTTTCCTTTGACCTTGACTCAGGTGATAACCACTTCGAATACCCACCATAGCGAGTCGTGCGTTAGCGAGGTAGATCGCTTTCGTCAGAATAGCATTATCTGAAATAGCTCGTCATAGTGTGGGGTAGTGCCCTATTCGTTTGATCGCCGTATTTCCCAGATCACAATCTGTATGCACGGCGATGGAAAGCTTAATCAATAGATCTCGCGGGTTCCGGTGTGCTTTGTAAAGTTTATGAGATAGGCTAGCTGCGCTCCGTTGGTTTAAATCCATTTCAAAGGAAGGATAGGACACTGAGGTAAGGCGTTAGGATCGTGTTGATCCCCGTAAAGCGGTTCGCTTACAGATCGTCAGTGAAACTATTGGAACCACTGTGGCAAAGGTGACTGAAGGGGTATAGATACCCCACCGGCCTATTAGGCTACGATCTGATATGCCTACGCGCTCTTAAACCATGGAGGCTACTTGCCATGGCGCAATTCTTCATCTATCACCACGCCCCACCATCAGCTATGGGCATTCGTATCTAGATACAACAGCTAGCATTGCAGTGAAGTGGTGTGCAAGACCAAAATCCGGAATCCACCCTGCGTCCTCAATCAAGATAGTCACCGATTGGTATGGATGGATATCTTCTTTCTACACACTCAAAGCCTCAGCTGGCGGGTCTTGGACTGAGTCCTCAGCTGTGGCATTTCGCGGGCCATGGTGCAGGTAGGCTCTGTGCAAACAAGTCGAGATGGAACGCTTTCAGGGGTACAGTACATACTACAAAACTGACGTCTTGCATCATCACGCATCCGGGATTCTACGATATCGAAATTTACTATGGAAGTGACGACATCCTATAAGCCATACCCGGTGGAACTCACCTCACTCAGCTCCACGTTACAAGAAGCGATTTCGCAATACTCTCAAGCTATATCAGAGTCAGAGAGCAGGTTGGCTCTGCAACAGATTGAGTTCACCTCTTAAAAGCTGGCGCAATGCGCGGTGGAGCCAAGACAGTCTTTGATCGCGTTTGATTTCCAATCTCACAAGGTTCTCTGTGTTCGGCTGGCCATCGAGATGGGTCTTTTCGATGATTTGCCTCCCTCGGCACCCTTCACACTACAAGACTTGATCGAACATGCAGGGACAGACCCAGAATTTACTAGCCGTATTTTACGTGCTCTAGGGGCATTGAATATATTCCAAGGGGTGGGCGAGGGAACCTTCAGGCAGACCGCGCTATCCCAGCAATAAGTTCATGCAATCATACACCCGTCATTTGTGGAACACTTTTATTCGATATATATCCCTCCCTATACGTTGATTTCTTCAACACCACGGGTTTCGTGAGCCCCCTCCGACCCAATGAACTTACCCTACGCATTTGCAAAAGGGAACCCTCAAAAGGTTCTTTATGATATCAACATGTTATTCATGGCTGGCAAAGAATACAGTGTGAAGGAATGGTATGCTATTTTAGAGGGCACTGGCTTCCGGATTGAAAGAATCGTTGGGCTGGATAATCCTCTTCGCAGTGTCATTGAAGTGGTCTTAGATGATAGTATCTGATCTTCTAACATTTTATCGGGCAAAACAGGTTAGAAACTACCGGTCAGATGTATTGCTGTTGGTGGATCGAAACATACCCATCCGGTGGGGAGGCCGAATTGGATTCTACCCGGGCGTCAGCTCGCCTTCCTTTACTGAATTGTTATGCCGATATGATTATCGAAGTCTATGCCATGGGTCGGCAGCAATGAAAACCCTGCCGAATGGTTGTTCCTGCTTACCGATTGATATCACAACATCTACTCCTTTATCTAGGGGATCGCCTGGTCCGTCCTTTGAATTTAGCTTCAGTAATCTATATCCCATTAGCTACCGATTCCTTCTCCGGGTGAAACAGAAGTGTTAGTTCCCTCGGGTTCACAATGGCCTCCGGCTTCGGAGTTGTTGGGCTAGCCCTGGCGGTCTTCCCTATCCCTTGTGGAAGGATTCAGCTTCTTGGTATAAAGGAAAGGCCGCGTGCCAGACTTGATCCATTACCGACATGTGTCTAAAGATACTGAATAGAGCCTTCACATCCGAACTCTCCACCATTAGACAGTCACGGACTGCCTGGAACAATTCTTATCAAAGTCATCTGAGTCCAACTCTGCTATTGATTGCACATTTTTAAAGGGCAAGCTATACTTTCAGCGCACTTGCGATTCATTACAGGGTAAACTCGAGGTTGCATGGATGCATCGTTTCTATTGCTTTGCTCACACGGAGCAGTGACCACTATCAGATGCTAGTATTTCGAACACACAACATATCCAAGTGAGAAATCCGGCTATGGGCCGCTTCCTCGACAAATGAGGCCTGTGGACATATCCTGCTCCATGCTATCCATCAACAATAACTAAAATCAGTTGCAGATGTTCCTTCAGATACAGTACTCGGGGCTATCAACTAAGTGACTATCCAGACATGAAATACCTAAGGCTTCCTAAAGAGCAGCCTTCTCGAGATTTCCTTGAAAGGTTGCATCCTTGAAGGGGACGGTGGCCTTCCCAAACTCAGCACTCTCGAGTCCCTGTCTTGCTGCCTCAGGTAGAGACTCCCAGGCAATGAGTGGTAGATCGCGTCCAAGCGTATTGGTGAACTGCAGCTCATGGTTGGTTGGGAAGTTGGTGAAGTATTCAACCTTCGGCCTATCGCCATCTCGTTGTGGGTTGTCCGTCTTCTTGTAGCCGCCGTGACCCGATGCTGCACCTCCTAGCAAGGTTGGGTTATCGTTGGCTGGGTTGTTTACCCAGATAACAACATTCTCCCAGTCGTGACGGTGCGCACCCGCGGATACTCCGCTGTTGGGCATGTCCTTTGGCATGTACCATGCGTACATGATACCGTAACGGCCATTGTGCCAGCCACCGCGGACGTAGGTCTGGCCTTTGCTTTGGTCGCGGCACCCGCCCGTGGCGCTACCGGTGTCTTGGAGGCCTCCACTATACGAGAGACATCAGTAAATTTGCATCTTTCATCTTGTTTACAATAGTGCATATGGGCTTTGGGATATGCGACGTAATGTTAACGACCTACCTCACATCACCGTTCGCGGCAACGGCCGGGTAGGATTGACAGCCATGTGCAATGTGTAGATATGGCTCGAACTTCTTATAAGTGTTTCCAGTGGCGGTGTTGGGGACAGTCTCGGGGAATGGTGTGATAGAGTCATGGTTTACGACTGCGCGTTTTTCCATAGGGCTGCCCTGCACTGTGACGGCAGCAGCCAGAATGGCCAGCAAGTTCTTAGGAACCATACTGATAGCTTTGAAGGGGGGTTTGTTGTTGACTGTGAGTAGACACTGGTTTGATTCCCTCCGTTTGAACCCGTTGGAGATGGGATGAGTACTTGCTTATATCCCGTTTGAACTGACATCGGCTTCTTATATAGAAGCTAATTACCGACGTTTGCCAAGATGCATCAGTCAAGAGGAAGGATCCATGCCTGAGATACCAAATTGATACGGGTGAGAGCATCTCCGAATGCCGGCTGCAGCAAAGAATCCACCATGGTTGTATGCTCACTAGCCCATCCTTCCCGCAGTTTAGCCTGATCCCGATATTCAGTCACTATCGGTCTCGGTCTCTGTCGGGGTCTTAGGACAACAGCTAACGAACTTTACCAGGGCGAGCAGATCAAACTCCGAAACCTTTCCAACCAAGTGTTCTACTTGGCCTATTGTGGTTAAGTCCGGATTCAAGAATCCTCCTCTTTGGAGGCAATGCGCGTAACCACAGGGAAGATGCCATTATTGATTTGAAACCAGACAACGGCATGAGCATATGCAGGTGCCGCCGATCAATATCGGAATCGGAAGTAGCCAAGGCCGGTTCATCCGTATCAACAGTTGGCCCCACTCGAGTTTGATGGGCATAGGCCTTAGATTGAGAGGCTTTACCGCATGATACGTGGGGATTGCTGTATGGAATTGGTTTCAAACGCCGAGCATATCCAATCGTGCATAGCTGCGCCGCTACCTGCAGTGACAAAGCTTCCTGAACAGGTCAAGGCCCCAACTCTTTAGCCAATGCTGGTAGTGTGCAGGATGATTATTAATCGTTTAGATCTTGGTGAATTAATTTCATTATCTATGTTTTACAAAAATGCCACGCGTATGTCCGATGAACGTATCTGTATCCGAAACCCTTTCCTAAGTAGCTATCAAAATACCCCGGAAAAGCTTGCGGAAGGAGTCAATCACAACGCAGGTGAGTCTTTTAAAACAGCAATATTGTTAGTGAGGTCCATTAACTGTGAGAATAGTCACCTCAGTTCAAGGTTGAGTCTTCAGGGCTCATCCTCGGAGAAACGTCGGGAGAAGGTGTAATCTGATTGCCATGGCAGGGACCTGAGATCCACTCGACGATCCTTCGTGTATGGGAAACTGGCTGAATCTATCCAATGTCTGAGTGGACCTACTCTGATTGGGACTGACATTCTGAAGGATCTACGACTGTTTTAGAATAATCTTCAACCTTACCCTAACCACCGTACCCACCGGATGTGCAGAAGGATATCCGGCAGCAACCGGGACTTGCTTCCGGAGAGAATTTTCCACCGAGTCCATTCCTTCACTTCAAAATCTGTACCTTTCATCTCTTTAGGCCCTGGGGTGCTTGTGTGCAGAGAGCTGCACTGCACGTCTTGCAGCGCTTGATGTAGGAGTTCTATCGTCATATGTACAAGATGGTCTTTAACCACTTTATGTGAGCTTGATGTTTTGCCCTAACGATGTGATATTTGTGCCTGCTCGGATGAAGCTATGACGAGACTCGGCCTATGTTTATTATGTGCGTTTATACTCAATGTGGGATGATCCTATTGCACCACTGCTCGAACGCTGTAGAGTCCACCATGTTCGTCCCCTGGCCAGAGAGGACGTTAGCGATAAAGGGAATTTGAATATAGCCGGGTGGGCAGGAATCACTGCCTAACACCTTTATTCTCTCCTCGAGATCTCAATCCGGGCATAGGATCTGTGGCTACGGTAAAATGATTTGGAGCTTGGTCACCCAAGACGAATAATGCTGTGACTTGATTCAATGTGCAATAAACGTCTACCAGGGTCTCTATAGGAAGGCTAGGTATTGAACCTTACTCGTAAAATGTTTCGAGATAACATGTTCTTCCCGCTCTATTTACATCTCCCTATCTTTATTTCATCTCACCCGAATTTTGCAGTCATCGCATATAGCATAACATAGTGCTATACGATAGCCTCGACCACACATGAGGTTCAGGTTCAGGTTCAGATTCTTCTTTAGTCGTTATGCTCATATCACTATGTGGACCACACCTCACAAAAAGAGAGCTACGGTCAAAGACTTTAGCAATACATTCAGGCTGACACCAACGCACAACCACAATAGCCCCTTATTCACTGTCAACTCCCCTGTACTCGAAGAATTTGGAAAACTCCTTATCGTTAATCAAGTCCTGAGCCAGCTCTTTCTCGTACATGAGGGCAAACATATTACCCTCGTCCGAGTCCGGGTTCTCGTTGAGCTTGGGAGGGTACACCACATGGACGCCGACAGTGACACCCGTCCCCTGCTGCAAGTGACGATGGCACAGCGGGCGGGCGAACCCAAAGTCGGCATTGGTGACTTGAGCGTCGCGGTGGTCCGTTGTAATAATGGACATTGGCGGTTTCGAGTTAATGCGGATATTGAGGTTCGTCTTGTCCTTAATGTGTGAGATAGCGGTCAAGGCAGCATCCAGGTTCTCCTGTGTTTGAGTATTGGTAATTTTGCGGATATAGGCCGCTAATTCCCAAAGTGGCTTGTCTGAGATGACGTCCCCATGGGTGAGCGGCGGGAACTTCGCCTGGTCCGATAGTGCCGCCCAAAGAACATTGTGCTGGACTTGGGGGTGCACAGGGGGGTTCTTCATTCGGCGACGCATGTCCACGGCTTCACACCAGAACATTGGGGTTTCGAGCGGGATTCCAAAGACAGGCTGGCGTAGACGTGTTGTGGTACGCCATATGAAGGCGGTAAAAGCGTCGTATGTTGAGATCCACGTTCCATCCTGCGGTGTCGCGAGTCTCTTTAGCTCAGCAGCCTTGCTCCTGGGAAGGTGGAAGAGAAGGCACTGTCCAGGCCTCTGATCCGGGTGTTGCTGCGGCGCAGGGGGTCCGTCAACGAGCTGCTCAACGGGCGGATCCGGCTTTGAGACGATGGAGACATCATTGCAGGCTGGGTCCCACGTCGGAAACGGCGTCTGGTTGTCCACGGCGTAGCAGTTGTCAGCAAGCTGCTGCACAAATCCCCTCCAGCCCATGACATCGTTGGCATAATGGTGCATGTGAGTGATCAGAACGAGTCCCCCACGGACAAAGTTGAGTAAGAAGGCTGAGGTGACCGGAGAACTGTCCGGATGTGCTTCTGGCTTCTCGCCGTATGTCATAGGCTCGATGCTCCAATGTTTGAAATCACCCAGCGTAATCCCAGCAAAGCTCGAACTTTCCATGTCATCCAACGAAGGGAACCGATCCGAGTCGCTCGCAGCGTCCAGCCACTGTATGACAAACTGCACAGTGCTCTCCTTTCGTTTGACGAAGGAATGTCCCCCTCTGGGGTCTTTCTCGATGGTGCTGCAAAGGTGGCCGGCTTGACCGAGGGTTCGCTCGAGACCCTCCTTGAGGACTACAGCAGCTTTGGGCTTACGGTCATCATTCAAGCGAAAGTAGATCGCGAAGTGGGTGTAGCAAAGGCCCGTAAGGTAGTCAAGAGTGGAGATTTTGTACCGCTCCTCCTGTGGGCTGGTCTCCCAGCCGTATGGGTGCAAGTGGTAGACCTCCTGATGAACCATCTTGTGACTCACAGAACTGTAGCTTCGAAAGCAGGATCGTGGTTTTCCAGAGATAGACAAGATGTGCCCAGCCAGAGCTCATATTGTAGCGCGCCTTAAATGCGGGGCTCTCATCCTGCTGCGCCTCGTCACGTTTAGTATACGGTAGGCGGGCGATAGCACTCAGGTTCGTAGTACCCACCGGTCGGTTCCTATTCGCTGTCAGATAGTACCTGCAGTAGAGTCGGAAATTTCAGATCATGCAATCAGTGGAAGTCCTAGCAATTGCTGCCACTGAAGTGCTATCACCCAGGTCAGACTCTTCAGAACCATGGACGATAGGTGGGACGGCTTGTTAACGTGGGCCTCCTTTGCGAAACTGTGTCGCCATCCAACACGCGTAGATTCATTAGGAGGCCCACTCCTACGCAATGTTCAGGACCTTGTTCCACGTATATACATTGACGAGGTTTTCTCTATATACATACTTGGAGAAATATCACACATACCCGTTATATAGGGGATATCAGAAAAACGTATAAGATGGTAAATTAAGTTCCGGGGCTTCATCATATGTTCAGCGATCAGCATTCCGGTTATGCGACCGCGCAAGAGACAGCTCAGGCAGTCAATTATCCAGTGATCAAACCAAAGGTTCCCTTTCCGGGCGTCAGGCGAAATTCCCATTTCACGCCGGCGAACTTGGACGTCTCGGAGAATTTCACCTCGACCTTCTCCACCGCGGGAGGCAGCGATGCGGCGACTGCCTTCGTGTTTCCCTTGGGTTCGACCCATGTGCCCCGAACGGGACGAACGTCAAATCGCACCAGGATCATTGCAACCAGCGCTAGGATCTCGCCTGATGCGAAATGGCGTCCAGGGCAGATATGCGGGGATGAACCAAAAGACATGAATCCAGACGCCTTGGATCGCTTTTGCGCGGGATCGATCTTGCTAAACCGCTCTGGGTCATACGTGCCAGCGTCCGAGCCCCAGACGGAAGGATGCTTGTTAATAACTGCTGCGGGCATCAGGATAATGGACCCGGCCTTTACGAGCAAGTGATCGTCAAGTAACGTATCCTTCTGTACAACACGCAGCTGCCCTGAATTTGACCGAGTACGGAGGGTCTCTTGAAACGTCGAGACGAAGATTGGACACCTCTCACGGATATCAGCCAGGTCTAGGGTGTGGACGCCCGCCGAATCCACCGAGAAGGCACCGTCCAAGATCTCATCCCGGATTTTATTAAGGAGATCAGGGCGAGAGAAAATATCAAACAAGAAATAGAAGCAGGTCGGGACGGTATTGGAGAGAATGCCCAGAGCTGTGAGCGCTTCCAAACGAGCAATGTCCTCAATAGCTGCCCCTGCCTCGTGCTGAACCTTCCATCGAGTATATGCCAACTGCGAAGAATCCAAATGTCCATCCGCTTGATAGTATTGGATGAAGGCTTGGGTTAGTTGCTCTCTGCCTTTCCACGGTTTCCGTGCGGTGATCCACGGAACAACATTCATCATTAGCAGACTTAGGTTCGATTCAATAGCCCTATACATTGTTTAACTCCAAGTTATATCGTGGATAAGACAAGTACTCACCAAAATGCGCGACGGTTGCTTTCTGACCGGTAAGGATTCAATGGGCCATAAACGGCATCTGTACTGGCGACTGTAACGGCATGCGAGCACCACTCATAGAGGTCCACTACATTGTCTGGTTGCGATGCCAACTCATCAATAAGAGTCTTAAGGACAGCGATCATTTTCCCATTCATTTGATCCAGTCCACTACCCAAGAGAGCTGGATGCATGGAGTCTGCGGTTTGCTGCCCCACGCCCTGACCTCCATATTCCTTGTCCCGAAGAAGCTGCATTCCGCGACCATTAATACCTCCTCCATTCTCGGCAACATTTGCGAACAGCGGACCAAATGACATTGCGTTGCGGCTCCGTCGCACCGCCGAGACCAGCTCCGGCGATGCAATGATGTAGACCTTCGTATAGAGCATGTCCATCGTGAAGGCTGGAAGGCGATTTTTGCGACTTTCGCAGTCAGCATTGTGACTCCATCCAATGAAGGAATGGTGCGAGTAACACACCTCGCAATGGCAAAATACTCGAGGCCATAGTACAGAAATGACGCCAGATGGCCGACGAGCGGGATTGCGCTGGAGACCAAAGGTGGTTCACGGGGATCCAGTTTCCTTCGCTGGACGAAGAATACCACGGATATCAGAAAGGCCACCAAGAGGGTGAACCCTATAATGGAGGGGATATCCGACATTCTTGCTCTGTGATGCGTTCGTCGGTTGGGATCTTGATTATGTATTGATTATTGTTTGTTCGTTGGGAAGTTTGGCTGGCAATTTCCCATCGGGCTTAGCGTGGTGCTATACCTTTGCTGGACTAGCGCATTAATCGGAGAATAGATTATCCTTCCCCTTTCGGTATGGCCCGGAGACGCAGGTGACCAACTTGGATATCAATTACAGTAGGAGTTCATAGCATTTCTTATGCATACATACATCCGTTGCATCTCTGGGGACTTAGTCTACAACAGTCAGTCCAGGCAAAGCATGTTTTGCATTCCACAATACGTATCTTGCGGTATTACCCTTGGTCGAGAACCGGTACTATGTAGCGTTACCAAACACGGTCGACTTGCTTCAGTCCGAATAATTCATTCAATGTTCCTCAAATCCACCCAACAGTCTACAGGTCACGTATCTCGAAAGATCGAAGCTATAGAGTCGTTTTATGCCCCACTGGCCGTTTTCTTGGGCTGTATGATCTATATCCACAATGGATGCTGATCCAGTGGGTCTATATACCCAGTCCGTGCGTGTGATCTGCATGGGTCGCCACGAAGAATGGTCTCTTCCTGTCATCGAACAGTACGGAGGAAAATGGCCTTGGAGACATGTAGAAGTTCAAAAAGGATTATTAGTCGCTATAGCAAGATCAAGGGCGAAGTTGTAGCTATCTCATGCCTCGTTTGTGCGGATTGCTTGAAGATTTAGGGTTAAGTATGCCGATATATATAATCGTCATTGCGTCTTGCGACAAATCCAATTTGACCCCAATAGTTCACAACGATAAATAAAGACAGGATAGGCTTGCGAACCATTGCACCTTTAAAGCCTCAAGGGATGTAGTATTAAAATACATTTAATTTACATTTGATATTTGGGCAGGATAAAAGAGTCTTCCAGCGGATATTGCGAATCATAAACGCCGCAGAAATGTGAGTACGATGGACAACCATGTAAGTATCAGCCGCTACTCTACGACCAGTAGTAATTACATGGTAAAAGCCTCGGAATGGACCCAGTATGCAATCAGACAAGATCAACTTGTTGAGAGACTTGAGTAAAAAGCGAAGATTATTCCGGGATTCGAACGCGTGGTCAAACAGGAGTGGGGGAACGAAACTAGGGTAGGATGCAGCACGTGGGTAGATTTGATCATAGAACCTAATCAAATTAAATTTTCTTTCGGATATTACCGCAATTTATTTCGTGCCCTCGCTTCATGGTGGTACGTACCATTAATTGGAGATTGAACTTGGAGATTAATTTGCAAGATACGAGATGTAGAGTACGGGGTATATGCGCCGAACTGATTACAATAGGATTCCCCCGGAAAGGGGGTGAGATGGCATATTCGTATATTCTGCCACCATAAGGGCTTACTCGAGGTGGTTGAATCTGTGGTCTGTACTGTCCTAGAGGCTAGAAGGCTTGTCTCAGGATCAAGGACCTAGGTAGATATTAAGCACTAGGATTGGCGGCCAAAGCGTCTCACGATCTTAGATCTCTTGGGATGGATGCACTCCATCCGAGGCAAGTAATTTCCGGCCCCACATAGAAGACTTTGCACCCAGCACAAACCCAGCGAATAGGATTGTATGATGAATGATGGCTCAGCTATGGAATGACTCGTGAGGCGTCCGAGCTCGCCGCTTCCGAGAGGGGCTCACAGAAACCACTTGCTTCATCCACCCTTGCGTTGTTACAAAGAGTATGGGATCCGTGAGTCAGGATGAAAAAGAGGCATTGCTGGCAACCTGGCAAGAACTTAAAGAGGTAAAAGAATAAAGAAAGGACAAAAGTCATGGCCAAAAGGATGTCGGTATTAGGCTTCGGCATTGCCCTAAATGCCTCCCAAAAGCCTAGGCCCAAGGTTCCAGAAACCAGGATTGATTCAAACGGCTCACGGTAGCGAAAAGCCGGGTTCCATGATTGATTCAATCAGCTTCTCATTTTTGAGCCACATACTCCACTTACCACATGGCCTCGAAGCTGATGAGGTGGATCGAACCATGCGAGACCTTCCAATCGTGGGTCTTGCCCCCAACGACGTAGACGTTGGATAAGAATCTTTTTTAGCAACCGACAACCCCAAAACTCCTCTTTCTGTTCTCTTCTCAGGCAACACCTGTGCTGATCAAACCACCAGGGAATATGACTTCATGAAGCCCGAAGTCTTCGGCAGTTGTTTACCTGTGTGGCGCTCCAGATATTGAACCAACTGAGCGTGCAACCTCAGAGACTCAACTAGACAAGGACGAACGTCGGTTGGATTCATCATGGCTGAAGATCGAAGCTTGGAGGTCCGTGTAGTTGCGGCGGTCTTCCTTGCATTAGCTACAGTGGCTACGGCCCTCCGATGCTATGTACGTCTGGTGATTGTGAAAGCGTTCGGCTGGGATGATGTCATCATGTTATTGGCGTTGGTGCGTCTTTGTCCCCGTAGTTGAATAGGTGTTTCAAAATGTCTTTCTGACCTTTTCTCTGGAACAGGGCTTTTTTGGCATGTTTTCTGGGTGCATGATTGGAGGAAGCATATACGGGACCGGAAGGCACCTTACTGAACTTACGGATCATCAGAGAACAACCGCCATGGAGGTAAGCTTCCTTTGCTGGGCTTCTTAGGGTGAGAGGTATCTTATGGTACTAACACAATCATTAGTACTGGTTCTTGTGCGATGTTGCCTACTGCCTCTCGTCCATACTGTGCAAGATCTCTGTCGGCATATTCCTCCTGCGTGTTACCGTCGACAAACTTCATCGCATTGTGATATATGCGGTTACCACTTTGGCGGTGGTATTTGGATTAATGTTTTTGATCCTCCTTCTCGCCCAGTGTAAACCTATCGAGTTTTTCTGGATGCGATTATCCACAGAAAACCCAGTTTCTGGGTCCTGCATCAACATGACTGTGATCATCGTGGCTCTCTATATCTTCAGCGCGGTGTCCTTTATCTTTGACCTGACTGTTGGAGTTCTGCCCGTGTTTGTCGTTCGCAATCTCCAGATGCGTCGTGATGTAAAGTTTGCCGTCGCTAGTCTTCTAGGCATGGCCTGCATGTATGTCAAGACAATTTTCCCCCCAGTCCACCAACATAATCTTCTAACACGCATATCTCAGTGCCTCAGTCGCAGTTCTTGTCCGGATGGCATACGTCGAGACACTCCGGAACCCAGATTTTCTATGTGAGACTTCCTTCAATCTCTCTTATCGTGCCTTGTCGCATGGCTGGAGCACTCTGATTAGAACACCTACTGACATTCATTCTACAGACGCCACCGTCGGTATCGCAGTGTGGTCCAACATTGAAACCGGCCTGGGAATCTTTGCCGGTACCCTGGCGACCCTCCGCCCTCTACTACGAATGATCCGTCCGGGAACCGGCCGATCATATATCAAGAACACCCCATCGACTCCTGGGTCGCGTACGTGGCCTAACTCGACGTTCCACCGGAGCAACGCCGTACCCCTGTCGTCTCTCATGACCACGGAAGAAGAGCGACAGAATAGGCTAAAAGGAAATGTGCGTGCGAGTACACCCATCGAGACTGGACCGGGGATGACGTCGTCGAGTGTTGGAACTGAAGATGAACTATCAGATCACGAGTTGATCCTACCAAAGGATTTAGATTACCAGTATCATATCAATGTGCGGCGTGATTTCCACATCACGAGCACCGAAAACCCTGTTTGAGATCGACAAGCAAATGCCATGAAACCATCAGATACGAATAATAATGAACAAACATAAAAAGAAAAGATAATGCTGGCGCTTATAATAAATCATGCTCACACACATAATCTAGAGGAGAGTCCTAGGGATGCTTGCCTGTGTCCGCCGACAACAACATAACTACCGGCGTTGCGTCGAAGCCACATACAACAAGCCACTACTTGCCCCCATCACCGGCCATGACTTAGTGAAGGTATTGGACTATATGAGTGGCTTGTGGTGGTATGAGTATTGCTACAAATCACATGTATATATAACGAGGACTTCTCTTGGCATACCCAAGTAATGAACTAGAATTATAGAAACGCAGATCTTATATCCGTTTCTCAACAAGGATATTTTATTTCACACTAGATAGAAGTTGGAGATGTTAGTCGCATGGACAACATCTAGAATACGCTAGAAATGACACAGTCTTTTGTCTCGTCATCAGTCGAGCGTCGAAGTCTCTATGGATGAAGGCTACCAAGCCCCTATGTTTTAAGAGGGTCGATTCGTAGATGTACCGGTAAGACAGAGTTCTAACTAGCATTACTCAACCGTTTTAGAAACTAGTGAATTACTCCAGAACGTTGGGATAACAAGCTCGGGCGAACGCAGACCGAAGCTAACCACGATCACAAGAAGTACCAGTATCCATGGGGTAGCAGGTCTTCTTTGCTTCCGACTCCACTGCAGCCATCCAGGTCCACTGCGCGAAGGGAGTGGGAGAAAGCTGATGGTGGGACTATCAGCAATGGACTTCGAGGCCAGATCTGCCGGGAGTCCTGTCATATAGGGGACAATATATCGTGCAAGGAGAGACTTAACGATTCCGTCTCGTGCGTGGAGCCGAACCAGGAACCGGGAATCTTGGTAGATTTTGTTGACACGGCTAAAGCGCTCGAACTGGAATTCCCGAAGAAGCTGCTCCAGCGCTGGTCGTGCAAGTTTCTTGTGTCCATTCCTCGAGAGTCTATCATACAACAGATTGGTTAAGACTGTCGCGTCTTCGATGGCAGTATTCGCTCCTTGTCCGATGTTTGGCGTCATCTGATGCAGTGTTAATGCGAAGCTCTCCAATGTAGCCAGGGTTATTAACCCTACCTTGTGAATACTATCTCCAATACAAACAATGCGGTCCACATACCAGGTATTAAAGATATTCTCCTCTAATGCTGTCATAGATGTAACCTCCCTGTTCTCCCAGACGTGGCCAAAAGTGGCCCCATTCACTAGTGGGAAGTGCGCGATATTCTCACATGTGTGTACTGCATCAGCGTTAGAAAATCTCACCGTGTTCGGGTACGTGTACTTGTCGTCCAACTTCTTGATCACGAACCAGAACACCCGTCCGTTTTTTCCATGGATGGTGATAATAGTCAGGCCGTCATGAAATGCGTTTACTTGGTCTCCGACTTTTAAGCCTGGAACGGGCGATGAGATGCCGAAGACACAGGCGTATTCGACCTTCATGCCTTTTATTGAACAGGCTAGTCAGCGATTGACCCTGAAAAATCAACTAGGTAATGGATGGAGGATAGGGCTACTTACTTCTCTTTTCCCTTTTCGACACCCGTCCAGGCTCCAGCACGTCCGCCAATTTCCACATCTCAGAGCGGATAACGCTATGGACACCATCAGCACCGACCACTAGGTCCCCAGAATACTCCTGCCCGGAGCTTGTAACAACTTCCATATGGCTGTCGTGCCGTCGGATATGCGTCACCCGGCAATTTGTATGGATACTTGATGGGTCAGGGTACGATGTGTGCAGAGTCTCGAGGAATTTTTGTCGATCTAGGAATGCAATGGGATACCCGAATCTGATATCCACCGGACCTATTTCGTCAGCTAGTTCTACTGCCTAACACTATCTTTCGACGAAGTACTCGCTGTATCACTGACCTTCCATTAACAGTTTTTGGATAATTGCTACGGAAAGAATATCCGTCAGGGTATATGATAGTAGCCATGCTCAGAGGGTAGGTCATCTTTTCCACAGCATCAAAGAGACCCAATTGATCTAGAATACGTCCCCCATTGGGGATAATGCCGATTGATGCCCCCACCTGTGGAGAGAGATCTGATTGTTTCTCAAGGACAACGTGGTCTATTCCTGCCCGCAGGAGACAGTGCGCCAGAGTGAGTCCAGCAACAGATCCCCCAACAATAATCACTTTGAAGCGATCTTTATCACACATATCGGAAGGTACACGGGAGGTATTGACGCAGAAATGAAAGCCTTTCGAGGTCAGAAAATACAGAATACTCTAGACCTAAGTTTCGTGGGACAGCGAACAATGAGAGGGTAAACAGGAGACAAGGAGCTAACCAAGCCGACACCTAGGGGCTAGCTGTGCCTCATAGTGTATATTAGATATGTCCGTAATAAATGTGACACGAGGATGCCAAGTATCCAAGACATGTTACAAAACCCAGACTATCGTTTCTATGAATCTATTGTTGGAACTCGTAGTAAAATGGCAACCACATCGCTTACTCTGGCACATTTCAGCTCTCACTCACGGTCCCCAGCCAAGGAAAGTACTCTTACGTTTGTCCAGAAATAGTCATTGCAAACGGGCCCACCGGAGAATCGCATCGGCACGGGGTCACTGGATCGAATACATAGACACCCTGTCATTGGACTTCAAGGTTTCCTATCAGCACGTATTGAAGGGGTCACCGTGAAGATAAGATTTAAATCAGGCTCAGGATGGGCGCATTGGACGAGCAATTAAGAGCCACATTCGAATACGACTACCTTTTGACGCTTTATCTACCGGCCCAATGCGTGTAGAACAAAATTGGAATGCGAGTCCGGGGTTACGAAAAAGAAACTCTCCCGAATCTTCCGAGACCGAGCAGGTTCTTGAAACTACTTTTGTCTGATGAAGCCAATTAAACTAAACGTAGCTACCAAGGATCATATACATACAGCCCAGCGATTGAAGGTGAGGCAGCTGGTCCAAATGGCGATGCCTGTACTACACAAGATATCTGGCATCCTATCAACCGTCAGCTTCCACTCCATAGACTGACACGATATGAGCGATATTTTGAGTGGGACATGGGTTCGACCACTTTTAAATCTGTCCAAAGTCCCACAGTAAGCAGGTGACCTATGCTGCGCCCATTTGCTCACACCGTTGGCCTCCTCAGTCTTCCGTCATAATGGGGAAAAGCACTATAGGGCCTATTCAGGGAGAAAAAGAAAAGACAGTAGAGGGGGAAAAGGATAATTCAATAGACAACTAGTGTGATTGCTCGCCACGCGATCGCGCATCATCAGTACGGGTGACGAATCCAGCCAATTCCATTGTTCAACCAGGTCTAGGCATTAGGAGATCTGAACTAACATTAGTAAGGCGTGGGCATAACGCCCGCGATAATAGAGGCTACATATACCAAAGCCTCTCCTTGTGACGAGCCATGCGACCCTGGAATGCGGCTGGGAGAAATTGCCCACGAAAACGCCACTCCTAGATGGTCCTCTATTCCGAAGGCGAGATGTTCAAAAAGGCATCATATAACTCCGAGTACGAAAACAATAAAGAAATTTGGCATTACCAGAGGGCAGCATGTGCCCACTCACTCAAAGAAAAATAGATTGCCAAGTACATCACAATCAGGTCCATGACCAGTCCACTCAAACTCATACTCCTGTGTATGTGAATGAGACCGTATAGGATGCCCCTGTAATACTGGTGCACGGTGGCATTTTCGCCATCCCATCCTCGGTGTCTCGAAACATTGTAGGCCCATCCAGCTCCCATACCCTTAGCCAAGCCATTCACTGTCTATGCTACCTTGTGGCACTTGAATGTTGCTTCAAGGGTTATCACATACGTCCATGGTACTGGCTGAAACGACGCAGCAATACATGCCCCCTATTGTAGCTTTCCTGTGGTGGAGTGGTTCGCGATAATGTCTAAAAAAATCATGGGTGGTGCCAAGTAATCATGGTGAGTATGTTAAGGGTCTATGGTAATCGAAGGATCCCTAGTTCGATTGCAGCGTATTACCTTTTGAATTTGAAATAATTAGATGTCCACGGAGGATGAGGTGTGCTGATGTGTGATCCGAATGGCCGGGCCTATGTTGAGAGCTGAACCTGCTTGATCTGCGTATCGAATCTCACATCATTCCTACACAGGGTCTACGCTGTATTCGCATCAAGTTCCAGTCGGTGCCTGAATCTGAGTGCCACTAGCAATAATGTGCCCCGGCGATGGCCAGTATAACAGCTAGACGTTCGTATTGGCAATGCAGTGAGATAGATGCAAGGTGCAAAGCTGGCCGACATTGGTGTTACATCTATCCAACACACCACCGTATAATCAGCGAACCCACCGCGCTGGAAAGCAAGACAAGGAAAACTGGAATGTCTTTACTCTTTGGCTTTCATGCACAGTGATTCTACTACAATCATTGACATCGTTGCCATCATGGGCTTGCTTCATGACTTCCTCTCTCAGCCTACAACCTATGCTATACTGGCCGTGCTGGTTATTCCAGTCACAGCCCTGGCGTGGGACAGGCTGCCGCCTCTGTTGCCTTCTGCAAAGAGGTTATTGGTTGGCAAAAAGAATCCCTCTGAGATAACATCACTGGAATGCCCTTATAGTTACATCCGACAGATATACGGAATGCACCACTGGGCACCATTCGTTGACAAGCTCTCCCCTAGCCTCAAGACAGAGCGGCCGGCGAAGTACCACATGATCCTAGAGATCATGGACGGAATACATCTTTGCCTGATGCTTGTTGATGATGTATGTGAGATACCTCCATGCACTGCTCTTTCCCTCACTGATATTACCTCGTAGATAAGTGACGGTAGTGACTATCGGAAAGGACGCCCCGCTGCCCATCACATCTATGGTCCCTCGGAGACAGCAAACCGAGCATACTATCGGGTAACCCAGCTACTCAATCACACGGTGCACGAGTTCCCAGAGCTTGCACCTTGGCTGCTGCAATGTCTCGAAGAGATACTAGAAGGACAAGACCTCTCACTTGTTTGGCGGCGGGACGGCCTCTCTGCCTTTCCCGTTCAGCCAGAGGAGCGAGTAGCGGCATATCGCCAAATGGCATATTTGAAGACAGGTGCCCTCTTCCGCCTAGTGGGCCAGCTTGTACTCGAGAATCAATCCTACGATGATACTTTAAGTACAGTAGCGTGAGTCAATTAAGAGAGTGAGTCCTCTGATAGTATGGTATTAACTCATCGCCTCTCTAGATGGTATTCCCAATTGCAAAATGACTGCAAGAATGTGTACTCCTCTGACTACGCAAAAGCCAAAGGAGCCATTGCCGAAGACCTACGCAATGGCGAGCTTTCTTACCCAATTGTTGTCGCTTTGAATGCCCCTAAGGGACAATGCGTAGTGCGAGCATTGGAGTTTCGATCGCCACATAATATCCGACAAGCTCTGCGAGTTATTCAGAGCGATCAAGTCCGAAATACATGTCTCACGGAAATGAAGAAATCGGCAGTTTCTATTCAGGACTGGCTTGCACTCTGGGGACGGAATGAAAAGATGGACATGAAGAGCGAGAAATGACTGGGGATAATCATTGCTACTGGTCATTAAGTCAAGACTACTCAGATAGTGGAGAGGGGTGATTTGTGTCTGTCAATGAGAAGCCCGTAATTAGTCAATGGCATTCTATTGCATTCCATGACAGAGAGGCCCCATTATTTCCATGTAGAAACCAGTAGCCGTTCCATTGTTGATTGGAGGGCGTGCAGAAAGGTTGTTTGAGTTCAAGGCTGTCTATTCCAAATAAACGATACACAAGGGAAGACCTAGTAGAACATGAATGGAGGCTGACCGTGCCCGCATACGCCGAGCTATTAGCTGAAGCTACTGGTGTCAAGTATCCTGTCACCTGTTCGATACAGCTGACGACCAGACCAGGAGATCCCATCTACCACAGTCCACCTGAATGACCCTTAGGCCAAAGATATGCAGACCGAAGATAGCCTGTAGGGTACCCCATATCTGATCCAGTCGTAAAGCGAATCGTAGCCTCCTGACAACGGGGGTAATGGTGTAATATTGCCCTACATTTCCCCTTAACCTACCCCACATGGCCCTTACATATAAGATTCTATCGTCCTTCACTCAAAGATCTTATACCTACCGTATTTCTGTAACCCTACTTACCTGGATTTTACCCTTTCCAGAATTCATATTATTTGCTACGATATCGCCTTGCAGAACCCTGAGTGCAATGATTTCAGGTGTGCCCGACCGCTGGAAGCTTGTTGCATCCTCATTCTCCTCAAACCTGGATGCAAGCTATCCCACCCCAAGTTCATTGTCAACTGAGCCCATAGATACCAGAAGTTCATCCCCCCAGGGATCCGCGTCCACGCCAGTCGACAAAGAAAAGGTACAGATACTCACCGGCTGCTACTCAGAATGTGGCAAGCTGACGAACGCATGTAGATTATTCGGGGACCTGTTGATTATCTATTAAAATGTCCCGGAAAGGATATTCGTCGCAAGCTCATGCAAGCTTTCAATGAATGGTTAAGAATTCCAGAGGACAGGCTGAACATCATCGCGGAGATTGTTGGTTTACTACACACAGCGTCTCTCTTGTACACGCCCCCTTTCGCTTTTCCCTTGAAAGAGAAAATATCATTATGACTTGTCAGTTGCACTCGTGCTAACTCAACCTGCCGTGTGGGATTATTTGCAGGATCGATGACATTCAAGATTCGTCAAAACTGCGACGAGGGATACCAGTGGCTCATTCGATATTCGGTGTCGCGCAAACTATTAACTCCGCAAACTACGCCTACTTCGCTGCCCAGGAGAAGCTCAGAGAGCTCAACCGCCCCAAGGCGTACGAGATCTTTACTGAAGAGCTACTCCGTTTGCATCGGGGACAAGGTATGGATCTATACTGGCGAGACTCCTTGACGTGCCCCACAGAAGAAGAGTACATCGAGATGATCTCGAACAAAACGGGCGGTCTCTTCCGGTTGGCAATCAAGCTAATGCAGTTGGAAAGTGAGGTAACAAGGTAGGACTCTCTCTACCCTTTCCGTGCACTACAAGAGTTGCTGACTGTGACAGCGATTTCCTCGGGCTTGTCGATCTTTTGGGTATCATTTTCCAGATCCGTGACGACTATCAGAATCTCCAAAGTGACTTGTACAGCAAAAATAAAGGATTCTGTGAAGACCTCACGGAAGGGAAATTTTCCTTTCTGATTATACACAGCATCAATAGTAACCCAGGTAATCAACAACTGCTCAATATCCTCCGACAGAGGAGCGAGGAGGAGTCGGTGAAGAAATACGCCGTGGAATATATTCGGTCCACAGGATCCTTTGCCTATTGCCAGGACAGACTGGCCTCATTGCTGCATGAGGCAAAGATGATGGTCAACATACTAGAAGAGAACGTTGGGTTTTCCAAGGGGATTTATGATATCTTAGCGTTCCTATTGTGATGCAGTCTCTCATCGGAAACCGGGGAAAGCTTTCGGAGGAAACTAATGTACCCAAGATAGTTCTAAGCTACTATCCACGATCGTTCGTCTGGTTTAGGCCTTCTTCGTATTCAAATGCAAAGGCATAACCGGTCTTTCCTATCCGGAAAATGCTTCTCCTCCTCCCAATCTGGCGCGTCGATGGTTATCCAGGTTTATCGCCCGACCATCCTCGTCACGAAGAGTCCGAACCGAATGTATGTTACACGATTGTCACGAATAGAGAATGTTACTCGAAGGGCTTGGACCTAACATGACATCACCTAGAAGGACATAATTCCTAGAAAGTAGTTCTAAACTCGCCCGTGAGGCATTCTCCCTGAGAGGTAGCTGACGTACAATGGGATTCTGTTATCAGGGTCTCCTAGGGATCGGAGGAGAGTTCATATTGAACCGCTCATGTACAACAGAAACAGGTTTCATAATCCGCATACACGAGCTGGCTGGTTTTAAACTGGTCTATATCGTGGACCCCTAGGAAAAGGGCACCGGGAAACGGCCGTCTTACATGGGTGCTTTTCCCCAAATAGGTAATTTGCAAGGTAGTTCTTGGCTGGCTGAATCATGATAGAACCCTGGCTTTGTTGTATTATTTTTTCAATCTTCAAGTCTTCGGATAGAAAGTAGGATTGGGATGTCTCAATAATGTGGCTAGACAAGGTCCTCATACATTTGCTGCCATTCGTCCACCATTGCGTCAAAATCGGGACTATATAACCATTCCAAATCAAACCCTTGGTGCACATCTGGTTCATTATCTCCATCTTGCTTTGGCATACGGCGCTTATCAATTTGTGCATTAAGCTCCAAAACCTTGTCGACTCGTGCTTGCCGTCCCTGCTGCCACAGCCTTAGGGCCTTCTCTAGCGAAATATCCTCGCTCTTCCTAGCCAGAATCAACGAATACGTATAGACATCTTCAAAAGCCTGATTGACCCCTTGTCCCGCAGTGGGCGGAATCGCGTGTGCGGCATCACCCAAGATAACCACTCGGCAGAGGCGAGAGCTCCACCGGTCTAGCTTCGGGACAACATGAAAGGGCCAGAGGTTGATTTTGGCTGGAGAGATCTGCGACACCGCTCGTTGTACAATCTCTGGAAAATCATTGGCCCCGTCACGGAGAAAGTCAATACACCATTGTTTATCATTCAGGAGCCTGTCCCAGCCTTCTCGTCCTAATTGCGGGGCATGCTTCTGTCTCCCGATTAAAACCTCAGATCCATCCTTGAGCTGGGGTGCGATCACAAAAGCACCGTGCTTGGGGTTCATGATCGTGACGGGCAGCCCATACTCATCAGGGACCTCTAGCTGACTAGTAGGAACTGCAGCGGTCACTCCAACTGCGTTTGTAAATCGTGGTTCTAGGTCTGGATAGAGATATTTCCGCACCCGGGAATGGATTCCATCCGCGCCTACTAGACAGGCTGCTGTCGCTGTGGTGTCATCGTCAAATTGCCAAGTGACGTCTGATGAGGTCTCGGAAATGACTTGTAGGAATTTCTTGTTGTAGTGAACGGGGATGTTGGCTTGGGCCACCATTTCCGAGAGCTCCTTGATGAGAACATGTCGATAGACCCGCAAACCATGATAGCCATATTTCAGATGTCCGAACTCGAAGGTATCTATCAGCTCGTTGTCGGGAGAGCGAAAGTACAAATGATCGAACTCATATCCCTCTGGTCGAATGCGCTGGTATACTCCGAGGATATCCAGGATGCGGAGTGCATTGGGAGAGAGCATGATAGCACCGCCGATGTCTAACGGGGCAGATCGTGCCTCAAAGATTGTACATGGGATGGACTGTCGATGAAGAGCAAGAGCGAGAGTCAGACCGGAAAGGCCTGCGCCGATGATGGCAACGTTCTCTGCGGTCGACATGGTAGTGGCAAGGCAAAGCTTCGTTGGGTGGATTGGTTCCTTGGTGTTGGTACTGCATGCAGCGGGGTAGAATTCGAATGCAGAAAGCTTCTTTTATATTCTCGCAGAAACTCTATCGACATCGCACGAGCCGCCGGAGATGCTGTCCAGAGGTCCATGTTTATTCGGATCCGAGCCCCGGATCCGATAGCATGCAGCATAGCCACATTCAGCGTTTGGATCGGCAAGCGATAAAGTTCCAGTCCATTTTAGTTGTATTGCGAGCTTACATATCCTACATGAACACTGGGTAGCGATAAGAGCAAAGCTACATAACACCATATTGACAGAAACGACTCTAACTGACCAGCCATCTGTCATGAAGTCGATGGATCTGCATATAAACGACTATCGGAAACCTAGAAGCAACAGCTCGTATTATGCTTATGGACATCACGAGACCTTATCGTACGTTATACGTCCCATGTAAAAGAATTGTTCTCAAAGATGAAGGGATCCCCTTGGAAGTTACTAAACTCCATCGCCAGGGCTGACGATTGTGCAAGAAAGTCTTCGGGTAGATTGAGCTGATCGGACGAGGCAAAAGAGCCCTGACCGTCGGATGTGAACATCGGCTGTGTAGTTTGAAGCTGCTAAGTGTTATTAGAGATCATTTAGTGGGAATGATAAGCCTACCATTTGAGCAAAATCAGTGAGACTTAATGCCAAGGAGTTCTCTGCTACCGCGGGAAGCAAGTGCTGTCGACAAGCCGACAAGGCCTTACTGACTCCCTGCGACATTCGCTCACCTTGGACCTGGGTCGAGCCGCGAGCGCGGACGGATTGCAGAACCACTGCGAGAAGCAAAATATCCTTGAGATTATTTCCTGCTTCGCTGATCCGTGCGGTTAGGCTGTCCAAAGTAGCTTCAACAATGCGTATCAGGGACGCTTTGCTATGCATCGAGCCTCCAAGTGCACGGCCTGACTTGTGAGACTCGGAGATGTTTCTTTGGCTGGACAGCCTGATGTATCCACATACGCTGAGGGCGTCCCATAAGATATCATTTTGGCAGAAAGTCTGGAACAGGTCCCAGTATGCGCCCAGATTGCACACCTCCAGATCGGCTACGCTCGGGTTGAAAGTATCCTGGTAAGATAGGTTGGTGAGGGATGACTCCAAGCAGATCCGGCAGATCTCTGGGAAAACCGGATCATCGCGGAGATCTCCAAGCACGAGCGGCCGGTAAAGACACAGGAGAGGCCGACGGGTATAGACATCCAGCAGAACACAATTGAGCAGCACTGCCGGGTTATTATTGTTCATGGAAGCGTTCCCTGGTTTCAGTACACGCGGTATCTGCTGCAGATGCTCTACAATTCTGCTTCCTTGCTGGGCCAGTTCGCTCAAATCAATCTGCTCTCGGGCTATTCTTACTACGGACATTGCCCGTAGACGGTCTGCCAGAGATGTTGCTAACGAAATTTGATAAAGTGAATCTGTCAGATCAGAGGGTCCCTTTTCCGGTGGGAGCTCAGATGTGGATTCATCGAAGTCAGAATCATCAAGGTTGGCCGGCGGCGATCCAACGTCGTGTGGGGACGTCATCACCGGCATGCCAGAAGCGATAGATGCTTCAAGATCCATCTCCACAATCGTGAACCACAGTCGACGCCGGACCTGTGCCTGAAAGACAGAAAGCTCAGTACACTTCGCAAGATTCAGGTGTAGACCCGTCACCATCGCCGAGCGGACTAGGGTGCCTGTGGCTTTCCACAGTTCTTCCGCAGGCACAAGCCGCAGGCGACGACTCAGCAGAAGGAGTGTCTCGACCTGGAGTGTTGCGAAGTCCGTTCGCTGCTTACGAGTCAGGTTCTGAAGCCAGAGTTGGATCAACGTGATTGCCGGCCCGTTCAAGTACTCCCAAAGGGCAGAATCGTTCACTTTCGTACGTTGGCCATCCAATGCGAGCGATATGGTACATATCGCGGTAAGTTGTGGTATGAATGCAGACGAGGACTGGTAGAGTTCATGATCGGGTTCGGCCCAGAACTGCGCGTACACGCCAAGAAACGAGGGAACATGTATAATCCGGAATATTTTCTCGAAGTTATTGGTGTATGTGCGTAGCAGCAGGTCACATATGCTTTTCGCTGGAAGAGACGCGCGGAGCTGCACTAGCTCAGGCGAGCCCCTGCCATCCACGGTTGAAGCTGGTGAGTCCAAGTGGCCGGGCAATTTTCCTTGGAGGAACCGCACTTCTCGAGCAAGATCGACAATAGTCGAATTCTCACTGCACTGAGCGATGAATTCCTTGGCTTTGGGGAACTGTGAGAAATATCAGTCGGGCTACCAGCATACGCCGAGTCAATGGTAATCCAGCGTACCTGGTTCAGAAGGGTGATCCTGTTGTTTTGCCCATGGTATCGTGTTCGCGTTCCCTTAACGACTAGAGTACCGAGAAACGGACGTGCAGTGTCCGATTCGGAGACGACTTCGTAAGGTTGCAGGTCACTGCTATCCACGGAGTTAGCCTTTAGTGGCAGAATAAATCAATTAGTTCGCTATGTGTCTATCACCTAATCTGAGGGACCGAGGCATCTTCAGCCAGGTCAGTGTTAGCTACGCGTGACCCAAGGGCAAGTCGCTCTTCTAATCTGATGACTCGTTGCTGCAGGTCTTCGATGATCCCTATCCCTACACCTCCTCCAGACTCGCCCCGCGGTGCAGATTGCTGATCAATAGTAGCAGAGCTCAGGCGGACGCGCTTCGCCTTGTCAATTGAATTGGAACCTTGGTTGTAGACGCAGTCCGCGGGGCATCCAGCTTTGGTGCAATTCTCGCATGGCGTCACTCGATCACATTTCAGTTTCTTCTCTCTGCATCGCAGACAGGAGATCACCGGCCGTGGCCGCTTACGGGGCTGACCGCTATTCGGACCTTCCACTAGGCTCTGTGTGGAGGTAACTTCCATCTCGGACATATCAATTCGCATGAGAGATCTGGATTTGAAGCCAAGTCAGGAGGCGGCGATCGAGATTCGGCCCCCAAGTTGTTTCTATAAATAGTACTCGCTAAGTCCCTTGTATCTTTTAGTCAACCTATGATTTGGTCCGTTGGGTTGCGCATCTGTTCGGTTGAGATATACAAGTCTTCAAAGCCAACTAGGGTACATGGCTTATTGTTTGACGCATCCATGGGACTTTTACCATAGGGAGACTTACGGCCTTGGCCCCTAAACCCTCTTGAGGCCTTGCCGCCAAGATAGGCTATCCTGGATACAGCTAGCCGTTTCTGATAGAGCCAATTATATCCTTCACTAAGATTGGTCTAGTACCCATCTGTCACTAGCTCCTCTACTTTAAAAATATTGAGAATAATAGCACTCTCTATCTATTCATGATCTCTATAATACGCGAAGTAAGCCCTATACTTTGAGCTAAATACACACACTCTAGCGAGCCTCTGGATTTTACTAAGAGTAGCTTCATTTGTTCATCATACACTAACTGTAATACGGATCTCAGCACTATTAGCATATCTACAACAGCCTACAACTAACCCAACCGTATCTACAGCCCAACTGTTATTGAAGGTATTCTGCTAGACATTTTCTTTGACAGCTTATTATCTGGAATATCCCAGCTGTAATTTGTTTGGCACTAACTCTGTCCCTGTAATTAGACAACCCCCCAGTAGCCATTGGTCTTCAAATCTTGGCTAAAGATGCCTGCTTTCTCCTTCGCCATCTCTTCCTCGATGGTCCACGGCGTCCATACATAGCCCGGGGGCAAGTTAGTATTCTCAAATACAGTAGCATTTTCAAGGCATGAGCGAGCGCGATAGAAATTGGTAGTCGCATAGTGTTCTGGGTTATGTGACCAAATCCATTTTCCCTGACGCAGAACATCGTTAGACATTTTGCTATTGATCTCTCTGCGGTTATTCATTCCCGTCTGCTGCACAACCGAAACGCGTTGGAATCTGTGTAAAAATAAATCAGCCAAAAGCTAGGTCGAAAGGTGAAATGTATATAAAGGGTCCTTACCTTAGAAGCTGGTGTACTCGAGTTGCCATCCCCACATTCTCTGCGCCCAGCCGTAAACATTCCGCAATCGATAGTGCATCTTCGATAGCCATCGTTGCTCCGTTTCCGGAGGTTGGAAGAAAGCTATGCGCACTGTCCCCAATCTGGACGACATGTCCGTCGGTAGATGTCCATTTTGGCTGGGGGTACGCATCGTCAATGGCCAGCGGACGATCGTATTATCCGGTACATTGCGAATAATCTCGGCGATGATAGGTTGGCATTTTTGTACCTCCGGATGTTTTGACAGAACATAGTCGCTCGGCACAGTAGCTGACCAAGATTCCGTCGCCGTGCCATCATCCTAGCAGAGATATTGGGTTAGAGACGTTCAGGATGGATCTAGGTATTGTGAAGAAATTCTCAATAATTTACCTCGACTGATAGACCCAACGCAACATAGTCTTTCGTCATGGTCAGGGCATAATGCAGATGACCCACGGGGCCAAGTCGAATCTCCGCTCGTCCCATCTTCTGGTAGAGCTGTTGGAATGCGGGAGCATTTTCAAGCCTCGATATCGGACATCGGAGGCGATAAATAGCAAATCCAGTGCTGATAGCTTTGACATCATCACCGAGAATAACCTTGTGCGACTTGGTTCCAATTCCATCAGCGGCTATAACAACCTCACCAGTGAAGCGTCGACCGTCGGTGGATGTCGCTGTCGCTGTTCCATACGATGTGTCCTCCTCGTAATCAACAATGGAGACATTGAAAATTAGTGGAATACCAAGCCTCTCGCATTGGCTAGCCAACATGTGTGCCAATGCTGAGCGAGCCATGAGGGGCTTTATGCGGAGAGGAAACGAAGCATGCTGCGCGACTCCCTCCGAGTTATACTCATATTCCGACGGCGGAGCCACAGCACTACCGTCTTCACCGCAAAAGTACCACAGGGGATCATCAGTGATCTGGTTCCACTCTTGGACCATGGATGGATATTTCTGCAAAGTCACCCAAGCAGACGGTCCGATTCCGACAACATCGCCTAGAGACCTATGAGCAGCCGCCAACGACACCGAGTAGCGAAAAAGGGCATATAGCACGGCTCTTCATCTGAGCTGTCCTTACCTGCATCAGAAACATTTGCTCCCCGTTCGAGAACTTGAACATCATGGCCCTTTCTCCAGCATTCAAGAGCAGCGAACAAGCCTGATATCCCACCGCCCACGATCACAACTTTCACAGAAGTTGGAGGGTACCGGAGAACGCCGTCTTTGATTATATTACCCCTCACAATCGGCGCAGCGAGCTTACTCGGGAATCCTTCCATGCTGCCCATTGTGAATCTTTCAGTTCATTCCCTGTTGCCTTTGTACTCTGTGTGCCTAGTTATTCAATGAATCCTTCTTGGTGCGGGAATACGAAGGCTTTTATAGAAAAGGTTCCAGTGGATAAAGACTTTATCGTCATTGATTAGGATCATCGTTTCATTCCTTGTCGAGGCATATTCTGGTCGGGTCGTTCATCCTCCAACAAGCCTAAACTTCCCGAGATACTACCCCAAGAGTGACTATTGTTGAGGCGCAGTATAACGTAGTTCACTGCCAAAGTACCCAGCGGCTCAGAAGGTTATGTGGATAGCTTTTACCCGGTCTCGGTCGGGCTGTTGTACACTTTTATCATGCTCCGAATGAACATTTTTGGGGCAATGTAATAGATCTACGTGTCAAACCGTCCATTCTCAATACAGATTTATGGTGTACAACTCCTGAATGGCCAATATTCCAGTGGACCTCCGTACTCGCCAGGGAATTGTGACCTGTTCTAGTTTTATGCATCGGGATCCATATCCGACGAGGTTACCATATGTCGCTCCGACGCTATAGAAAGGTGAACAGAACTCATTCTTCGGCTCGGAGTCTACGTACACTTGCAAGTGCCGCTTATTCAGCGGAATGTTCACAGCTTCAGAGATTAGTTCAATTCAAGGTGGATTCCCAACGTTTCTAAAACATCCCAGGCTTTATATTAGATCTTATTAATTTTAGAAAAGCTTATCAATACTTAGATTCTAGACAGAACTCTAGATCATTATTCTTCATCTGTGACTATCGCGATATCTTAGAGTTATTAGGGTAATTGGAATCTTAATTTCTTAAATCCTTAATAGAGAATATTAAGAATTTGAGATTATATTATATTCTATAAATGTACCAATTAAAAAGACTCTTTGTTTCTTCTATTATTATATGAGATAGTAAAAAAGGCCATCTCTAGAATATTAGAATCTCCAGATACATCAGGAATCTCCTGCGTATCACCGAAGTTGTTTCTATATTCAGATTCCGACTCACTCGCACTTACTTCTGCATGACTGTCAACCCAAGTCATTGAGACAAAACTGATTATCCTCTGTCAGCACTAATACAGCGCTATACGTAGTAACTAAGGGAACGTGTGTATTTAACGAAACTTACTGGATAACAAAACATCACTCGTTCAAGTTGTGCGGGTAAATATTAATCTAAGAAAACAAGAAGCTATAAACTAGATATACTAATGTTAATTGAAATGCCAACGTTGCGGCAAACTTATATAGTGAAATTCAATACCGGAAGGCTGCAGGCTGCAGCAGATTCTAACAACGTTAACACTTTCAAATACAGTATAAATTATAATAGTTAGATATAGTGATACATAGGAAGTGTGCCATGTATTTTCCCTATAGAATATTAAATACCTCGGTTTCCCGCGTATTCACCATTTCCCCTTGCATCATACCATCGATGTAGCAATCCCCAACCAATCCCCAATCATTCCCCCTTGGCCGGAGTACAGCTGGTGCACGCAGTCCAGGGAAAACACACACCACATCGTTTACCTGGACATCTCCCGGCCCAGTACCAATATACCCGTCATCGATGATTATGAACCCGTAGTTCTCCGCATATGTTCTCAAAGCCTTGGCTTGACGGACTAGCGCCAGATAAGAGACTGTTTCAGAATACCCCAAGGTAAATAGGACGGCAAGAATAGGGTATATAACACTCATGTTACTCTCTCTAATGGGCACATCACTTATGCCAGTGTGTATGTTTCTGCTCTTCAAAGTCGCCAGTAGGAGATTCGTTATATTCATGAGGTGGGAGGGAGAGTGTTGCGGTGCCATCGTTAGATCAAACAGTCGGTCTAGAAAACCCGGGAACTGGCATAAGACTTCTGCGAAATCAGAAAGAAACTGCCATGTATCTGTGGGGTAGTCGGATAAATAATGAAAGAAATTAACGAAACACCAGTAGAGGTCCGGAAGCCCTTGGCCATAGTCAGGGGGACCGTCCGTCTCCGGATAGGAATGCAACAAGGTGCTCTCGAAAAAGACTGTCCGGAATAGAGCTTGCACCAGGGAGACACCATTGGCAGCTGGTGCTGCGCATTGTGTGAGAGCGAGTGCGTATCTTCGGTCGAGGGCGCTATTACTATATCCCAGCCCAGGGGGATCAACATGGGTGACTTTTCCACAGCGGATACCAACCATTCGCATTGTGGTCTTGTCCTTATGAAAACTCACGGACAATGGTAGACCACGTCCAGCCTCAAATTGTCGATATTGAGAGAAGCCTCTGACTGGCTTCACTTGCAAGTCAGGAACCCAGGAGGGCAGTTCAGGTGTCACCCTTGCTGCCATATTGGTCTGTGACAGACAGACGATATTCACTTGATCGGTGCGCTCTATTTCCAACAGAACAAAATCCCGATACAACTCTGCAGGTGTCAGATGATAGTCTGGAACTAGATTGAGAGGCTGCTGCGACGCAAGATTGATGAAGCCATATATCCTGTCTAGTGGGTTGGATGCCAACGAGCCGTCGGTAAGTCGATAAAGAGTGTCTAAATCAAGATGTATCTCCTGCGATAGCATCAGCACGTTTCGAAGACGTGAATAAATATTATAGTACAAATTATTGGCAGCTTCCACCACGGACATGTCGTGTTCCGGGGAAGTAAACCTTTCAGAATCAAACAGCCAAATCAAGTGTCCCAGCATCTGGCATATCGTTCTCCAGTTTACATACTTCGTTCCTGGGCCGCAGTAAATCCTCACCTCCTTGGCCCGCTGAATTTCTTGGAGAATCCAGAGCCGCTTCCAATACGGCCGGGAACAAAGCTTCTGCAGAGATGTCTGCTTGCGTAGTGCGAATGGATCGTCCATCTGCTTCAGTAGTTCGCTGAAGAATTCGTATCGAATATAAGGTCGAGGCGAAGAACGGTATATTTCCACGACCTTGGATTTTGCACGTGCCCAGTCTGCAAATGTGTCCATGGCAAGGGCACTATCGTCAGCTTCGTCGCCCAGACACACCAGCACAAAACAGGCTCCGGAATAGATCTGTCCCATGAGGGGAACCTGGTAATTCTTCTCGAGTATATTGCTCTGGTCAATGCATATTGCGTCGATCCAGATGTATTGGACATCATGGAGACGTTGGAGACGTTTCAGAGCGAAGTGGAGGTTCCTTGTCACCTGGATTTCGACGCCGTTGAGGAGAATCGTGGCGGGGAATGTTGGGTCGCCCCAGGTATAAGACAAGGCGTGATACGGGGGTGCTTTGTCAAGCTCAAAGACTTGATATCTGCAGTTGATCAAGTCAGGGTTTTCTGTTGTCAATGAGCCATCTGTGACCGAGACAAGTCGGATCTCGCGGGTGTTCTGGACGAGGGCTTGGTATAGCTGGCTTTTGGATGTCATTGATGAGGGCATTGTGTCTTGTGTTTCTCCACAATAGTGATGATGAATCCACTGAAACGTATATTTATAGCAGAGTTAGTGAGGCGAAGCAGCTGCCTCCTTCGTATTTTGATGCATAAAGCACCGCCTCCATTTTGCCCAATGCCCGCTGCGCCTCAATTACTAAAACACGCAACAGTGCATCTCTCAATTCATTCTTTAGTTATTACATCGATATTAATATTGTATTTATGGAGGTGTGTTCCAATATTTATCGGATTACGCTAGTAAGCTTGGCAATCAGCCTGATAAGGGCCTTGCCATACAAATTGCCATACAATCAACCTTATATAGTTGATATACACTTTTTATTTGTTCTATTTCTTTGTTCTATATAAAAGAATAGGATGAAGTTATTCAGAATAGGGGTTTTGACCCCTATTCATGATTCCTGATGTTTTGATATTCCTACTGAACAGTATGCCTGCCTACCTGATAGTATTAGAGTGGGTTTTGGTTCAAATGTTTAATTTTGCCTTGGGTCAAGCCTTTGGGGTAGAGTTAGGCCCATGGCACCCCACGGGGTGACAACATATCGGGAGTCGTCCGAGCGAGCTTGACTCTGGAATTACTTCGCTCAAGTGTTTTAAGTTTGTCGGGAAATTCCCGAAATCCCCCCCCCCCCCCCGGCGCGACCTTAACGTTAAGGAAAGTCGGTGGTCTTCATTTAGACGAAGGATTACTTGATTGTCTCTCCACTCGTATCTTCTCGCCCACTGGTCGGCTATTCAATAGGGATTCTGCCGAGAATTGCATACGTACCCTGCTTTTATTATTGAGTACTGCCACCTTTTTGCTTCACTCCAAGACTGTTGTTGCCTTTAAGCCTCTGTTACGGTTCTTGAAGGTAGGTACTAGGTAGTATTTTGTGATAAATTGATAATTCTTTCAGTATTTCTCACTACTCTATTTAGTATTTTAACAATTTCCGCGGCGTTTCCACGAGCTAGCTCCACCATCGACCAGTAGATCTTGACCAGTTGTCCATGTACTAATTGCAAGGAATAAGACTGCCGGGTTCGGCTCATATGGCTCAGCGACACGTCCAAACATCGATTATTCGTGGAATTACCACTAAAGGTCTGGAAAGGTTCGCTCCACCTGCCTCGTCATGTCTGTTCTGGTAGAGCCAGGCGAGAGGAAGAAGAGCTGATGTCACTATGTAGACTTGATATAACTCTGCTGGGAGCCCAAAGCATACTAACACACCGTGCGGTGGAGTAACCCGAATATAAATAGTATTAAGTATCAATGCTAGTAAGAAACAAAATGAAACATGCTACATGTTAAATCGAGTATCCTATGTACACACCGTATCATGGGTGAACTCAAGAAACTCCGCAGAGACACAAACCACGAGCCTCACTAATTTCCAGCACGTCGACATCTCACCTAACCACATCCTGGCCACTCACTAATTCGTAATCACCGGAGCACTATTATCCCAGTCGTTCCTTTCAGCGGCATCCACGAGCCAGCGGGCAACGCTTACACGACTTGCGCTGGCCATCAGTGGAACCCCTCTCCCGTCTTGCGGCCAAAGCTTTACATCCTGGACGTCGGTGTCCACTAACCGCGACGGACGGACGAGGACAAAGTTGACACCGCTTGCTCGTACTTCCCGGTCGGTGTGGTTGTGGTCCTCGTACTGGTAAATCATATTGGACTTCTTCATCAAGAGCTGCAACGCGCAATTCATGTTCTTCCAGGAATCCCCCACTCCAAACGCTTGTAGAATGACAACCTTCTTACCCCCAAATTCTTTCATTGCCGAGACGACATTGGCATTGCAGTCGGCCATAAGGCGTGGCGGTGAAATTGGCGCAGCAAATGGGCTGTCCGAAGCCCGGGGAGCACTGAGGGTTACAATAACCACGTCCGGCACATGGACTTGGAATGCAGCCCTCACATCATCTCTGGTCATTGGAGTTCCTACATATGACTTAGCCTCCACTAGTCGCGGTATGATAATGGTGACACAACTTACCTTGTACAAGTTTGAGACCAATTTGCTGTTTGATGGTGGAAGGCTTTCGTACCAATGCCGTCACTTGATGTCCTGGTTGCGAAGGTCAGTCACTATCAATCACAGCAACCACAGCTACATACCTCGACGAAGAAGCTCTTGAATAGTCAGCTGACCAGTCCGGCCGCTACCACCGATAATGAGAATATGCATTTTGAGTGGGAGACTGTGATGAGACTTTGATATGGTAATTCTTGTCATTGTCCAGCACGTCGTTGGGCTTTTAGGGTTCCTCAAATATAAGATGGACATGTTGATTCATCCTCGGATTTGTTGTTCGGATCCGAAGATTTCGGATCCGGGCCGGACCAAAGTAAGTCGATGGACTAAACAATCATTTTCTTGTCACAACGATCAAAAGATAAGCAAAGTAAGATCGAATGGAGGTAGAAGAAACATTGGGCGATCCAAAACTACCTAGTCTGTCGTTCCTGGTTTTTTATCTAGTTTCTCTTTTTTTCTTTTTCTTTTTTTATTTACTTCTCCAGTCGGAGCGACTCCATAGTACTAGAATATATAGATAGTTCTATCCTACTCCAACTAACATCAACTACCTCTTCATGGATGCAAGACCCATATACAGCTCTAATACCAAGCTCGTTGATATAATCCTACATACTTTGTAAAGATGGACTGAAGTAATCTAAATTCTTTCGGGCAGGGGGTCGAAAGATCGAATAAACGACTTTTGTGGCGATTCCCGATCGTTGCCTGTCTTCCGAGATCTCGAAAACATTCGTCCACGTCTACCAACACGATAGTAACGGGACATATGACTGTACGTTGCTTCTAACACGATCGAACATGGCTTTCCCTCATGCTTACTGCCGCCTAATACTAGTAAACAAGTGTCTTCTCTACAGGTCCTGATACATAGGGCAGCTACATCCTGGCCCTAATGCAGGCTACATCACATGAGCTCGCACGGCCCTCACTGACTTTCCCTCCGTTGAAGTTGGCCTGAATTGCCCAAGCCCTCTGGTCCAAAGGTTATACCTATGCCTATCTCGACCTCGCGTTTAAACTTCTCAAATTCAACAGCTTAGCACGGAGCATCCTAATCCCGATACGCGACGCCAAGATCGCCATGACCCCACGCCCCAAAGAACTCTACCCACCACGGGACGCGTCCGACGCCGAGATTGACGAACGGACCCACAACCCCGTACCGGATCCAGGGATCAGAGCGCAGAATTACCCTCGCCGAGAACGTCTTTTACCCTTCCGAGTCCGGAAGAGATGGATAGGATGGCGCGTTCTGAGGATCCTGCTGAACGGGCGCGCGGTCAGACCCTGCAATGCTATCAGACGCAGTTGATGTTGCTGGAACAACAATATAAACGCTACAAGATGGTGATGGAACGAGAGAGGAAAGATCCCGAGTCGTCATCTTCCTAGGGAATGGTGTTTTTGTGTGCTGTGACGGGATGGTTTCCCTCGCGTTTACAAGCAATTGAGTTGGGAGGTTTGATGTGGACTGGAAATGGGATTATCGTCCATCATGATGACACCGGGGTACATAGTGTTTGATGCTTGATACGGGATTTGCTCGGCAATCGTCGTGTGCGCTGATATAATGTATGTCATGTGGATAATAGTAATGGATGGGTATATATGTCCATGGTTTATATGTGTTTAAAAGTAGCCCTGGGTGGAAAGTAAAAGGATCGGTCGGTGACCTGACATCCTGCATCTGAAAACCCACCAAGCGCCATCTGCGACTGAATGTAAAAAGGACATCACTAGTACAAATTCTCCACCAGGGAGAAGAATATCAGGAAGCAAAGGGCAAGATCAATCAAAAGCCCTCGGGAGAACGGAGACGCTGCCAATGACTACTCCGGAGGCAGCTTCTTGGTCGGGACTTCATGTTCCTTGACTCTCCGTATGCTTCCAAGAGCAGAAAACGCATGATACAGAGTCTGGGCCTGTTGAGGGATAGCTTGACTCGGATAGTTCGACCGTAATACCTGCTGAAACAAGCGCATTACGGCGGCTTGATTGTCGAGGTAAGCAGGACTACTTCCAGATGACAGGGCAGGGATTCCTTGTCCGGAAATAACAAAACGACGCAGTGCACCACTGGGACTGCCTTCTCCATCCAAGAAAAAAGTGCCGTGTTGAGGCGCCGATTCAGTCCTAAGTTCTCGACCCGAAGGCCCCTCCGGCGCTGTCACCGTACTGTATGTCCAAAGAGCAAGCGCGGCAAAGTATAAGCACGTGGCGCAGAACCCAGTTAACAAACCTGGTGGTATACATCTAGCGATGCGTAGTATTTGCCCTGCGTGCCACGCAGCCTGCCGTAGATGACTCGGATTGATGTGCTGGATAAAGAGCTCGTACACATCGGCAGACCGTTTCTCACCTTCCTTTCCAGCATATCTCTCAAGCTTACCAAGTGGTAGGTACAAGGAGAGGCAGGCAGCTTGATGAATTAGGGACACGGCAGGGACGGCCCCATGCAGTGGCTCTACGATCGCAATATTGAACTGATCTAGCTCTTGCTCCAATTCACGCTGCCACGACTGGAAGAGTAGACCGGTCCATGGACGCTGTAAGCTATGGCGCGTACGATTGCAGTCGGCTACCATAAGCGACATTCCATGTACTGAGATAAAAGCTGCCAAAGGGAAGTCGACCTGACAGGGCAACAGGCCGAGCGTCGATGGGTCTCGCAGAACACCTGCAAGGGATGGAATGGCCTCCACGGCGTGAGGAAACTCCTGCACGTAGATATATCCCCACTCGGCAGCTGATTTTGCATTCCACAGTTTGCGAGAACATGGGAAAGGTAGCTCTAGATCGCCGTATGACAGTAATGCGTGCGTGGACAGCCGAAAGGACGATTGCACGTCATGGAGGAAGAGATGGTAAACGACTCTATGGACATACCGGAGTAAGCATCACTGCTATCGAAGCCAATGACAAAGTGCCCAAGAATGATACGCAGATGCGCTTGCTTACCGTTTGTGAGATTCGGACTCGACCCAGTGATGCCACTTCTGACTCAGGGTTTCTTCGTCATCTACCACTGAGGGTGAAATGATCGGATATCCTTCGCTTCGGAGGTGGGATGCTCGGCGCAGCATCTGTTTGGTTATTAGCACTACGCGTCTGAGAGGAATTTGAGCGCGATGGGGGAATGTGCAAAGCTCACCGTCACGATGGGTTGTGCAAAGCTCTCCGCGATTTCGACACGTCGTTTGTCACCACTCCAGAGCCCAATTTGTAAGGTCAATGCATATGCCTGTTGCTGACGCAAGTTACGCGTGTAGGTGTTGTCATTTTCGTACTGACGAACTTAGCCTCTTGTGCCTTACTCAAGGTTACGTGAAGCACTAGCTTACCTTGCTACTTAGTTCAAGACGGGCTATCTCTAACAGGGCATATCCTAGGCGTTGAATTGCGTTCACTGAAGACAGCACTGCTCCAGCAGCAGCTAGAGCTATTATCATCTCCGGACTTTCTTGGTTCAGGTCGATAGTGGATTCGTGGATCCATGAGTCTATCTCAGATCTCTGATGGAGAAAGTAGTCTTGGATCAAACTATCCAGGAGCTCCGCACTTGGAAAATAGTGCATCATGCGACCAAAATCGCGTCGCTGGCATACCTTAACGAAGATTGAAAACGCTTTATCGCGACTTTCCTTTGACAGGCACTCAGAAAACACCCTCGCCTCGGCAGTACCGGACGAAATCGACCGGTCGAGATGTTTCGGCACCGACAGGTACTGCTGATCCATGTATGCGTTGTCTTCGCTGCGAGGAGTCCAATTGGACAGAGGGGAGTTGTGATATGCCTCCTTGTCCATCAACCCCAAAGCTTCGGGGACACTGCGCTGAGTGTGGTATTGAGCCGCGGTGTTTGGTCGTTCATGAGCCAGGTCGTGATTATTGAGAGATGCAAGAAATTCCAGGTCGGCCTCGGTTAACCCAAGCTCGGGACTGACATTCCCGCCAAAGTAATCGTATTCATTGGGGCTCTGCAGTCATATGTAAGCGCAACGTCGCTGCTACAGACACTAGGACTATTTTTACCATTAACGGTAATCTGTTATTCTCCAGGAAGGCCTGGTCGATCACTTCCTCGGCGGCAGAATAGAAATCATCCATAAGACCGACTGAGAATTCTTGTGGAGCTGGTTCTTGTTGTGGTTGAGGGATGCCAGTATCGTCAACCTGCTCTCCTGAGTCGGAAGACTCCGCCACGGATCGTTCTGGTTCTGCCATCGCAGCGTTAGCAGTAGTTTCTATGACCCAAGCGTCGCGGAGCAGTAAGGCCAGTGCCGCTACTAAGCCCCTTCTTCCATCCTCGCCGGAGATAAAGTGGACTTGCTTACCCTGTGGGTCCACGGCCTCTGGTGTTCTCTCATCCTGAGGCCAATGACACTCGAGGTTTCGCTTGACACATCGACGACAGGGCTTTTGGTCATCACACTTCAGCTTGGACAGAGCACAATTCTTGCAGGCTCGCGACACGCGTCCTCGCATGGCTGAAGCGGTGGAGAGTCTGGAGTCTCTTTGACCCGCGAAATGTCCTCGGGCATGTCGGCGTAGGAGATCACTATCGGCAAAGGGATTAGCAGGATAAACAGGCTATTGACGGGCAACAGTGGACGAACATTCTCCCAAAGCCCTTTCCACACTTGTCACAAACAAACGGCTTGTCGGAGGTGTCTAGAAGTAGCAATTGCAGTGAGTTCTTCTGCTATAAGCCCATTGATTCCGCGCTCAGGGTCAATGGACTCACGCGATCGGACATGGCGGATAAGGTGATCAGGTCGGGCATAATGCTTTCTGCAAACACCACACTGGTAAAAGCCTGACCGAGACTTATCCTGTTTCTCTGAGGGACTGTTCATATCTACGGATATTGCGATATATCGCAACAAGGCGCTATACCGTGGTGTTTGTCGGCCCCAGATTTTGGTTCGGGGAGATGATGTCACGGGTTCAGGGATCGGGAAATGTGGACTGCCGACGTGCGGAGTCGAAACCCTACTATGTTGAGCCTCGGCAAACACAGCGGCTATTGGAAAAGTAATTTGGACATGCATAATGAGTATCTGGTGCATAACCATGGTATGCATTGTGTCTATGTAGTGCGGTAAATACTCCAAAATAAGGATACACGGGATTTGGGATGGCACTATTCACTGGACTTCACACCCATGCCATTCAAATCCTCCCCGAGAACGCCCTTATTTTTCACCTCCACAGGTTGACAGGGAGTCAAAACGTATAACATACGAGACCAACCCTCGTTGGGGGTAACGTTGCGCCAGGCATGGTTCGTAGCTCGTTGCACGGCAACATCTCCCCTCTTTAATAATCGCTTCTCACCACTGTCGAGAAGAAGTTCGACCTCGCCTTCCAGGACGACACCGTAGTCTAGCGAGACGGTCCGATGCATTGGACTGATTGTGTTGGGTGGCATATCCACAATACGGCAAACGGTGCCCGTGGAGATGCTCAAGCCTGGTGGGGAGGAAAGACGGCGTTCGTAGCTGGCAATATCTGCATCGCCCGACAACTGAGAAGGGAATTGCTCCGAGGTGTAGGCAAGACTGAAGGTCACCTGATCGACGTTCTGGACGGGCATATCTTCAGATAGTCGGTTGGAGAAGATGGCTTGGCCGTTGTCATCATGAGTAGTGACGAAGCGTTGGAGAGGACGGATATCCTTGTTGTGTTGGGACATTGTGTAGGATGGGTTTATAGCGGAAAAGAGAACGTATATGATTGTGATTAACTTGAGATTTGAACAGCGATGACTTCGAGGTCTAGTGGTATCTATATATTAAAGGTTCCGCTCAAGAGATTCTCCTGGTGGATCTATCTTCGGGTTCCTGTTCGGGTCCACCGTCGTTGTCCTCGGGCGCAATGGGACGATGCCGAAGAATTGTCTTATCATTCATATAGTCTATGTTTACATAACAGAGAAGATTGATTATTCGGAAGTGGCTATCCGAAAGCGCCTCTATTTGCTTGGAATCACAGGAAGAGTCACATAGTTCTCGTACGCCGGCCCGAAATGTATGTGGTTGGTGCCTTGCAGTTTCTCGGGGGAGCTTCACCCTATTAGCTTCGAAATCACGGAAAACATCCAAACGGAGAAAGGGAATGACATACCGATCATTAGGGTCATTGTGTTGGAAGATTCCTGACCCCTGAGTGTCGCCCGATGACACCTCCAGGATGATCTTACCACCTTTTTCGACTACTACGTTGCTCGGCCAGATCTCTACATCTACCGGATAGACCTCTCCGGGCATGACAGGCAACACATCCGTGGAGAAGTAATCACGGTGCGGCAAGTATTCACGGTGCCGCAGATGCTTCTCGTTCACCTTGCGCATACTGACGCGCAGCCAACCTTTAGCCAACGGTACAGGATCTCCAGCGGTACCAGTGTAGTATACCTCCTCGCCGGTAGGGGAGATATACCGCAGTGTCAGGAAGAGATCAATGTCGGAGGGAAGCGGACCTCCCTTATCGGGACTGACAGACACGTTTAGATGAGCGACAATATGGCCGGTGATCTCCGTTTCTTGTTCAAAAGCAGGCGTGCTAAATTGGACAAGCTGAGGGCTTTCCAGAGTACCCAATGCGCGGTAATCAACCTTGACTAATTTTGACTGAGGCGATTGCGTCTGCAGCTGCAGATCTGGAGTGAGGAAGAACTTTGTGTACTTGGTACGAGCGATGGGCCATTCGTTCTCAGTTCGGCGAGTATAGGCTCTTTCGGCCTCGGCGTTGTCAAAGCCAACATTTCCTTTGCGCAGCAAGACATCCACCTTGGGAGCCTGGCCAGTGCTCCATCCCTCTCGATCCTCTCCCTTGAGGAACGCATCAAGGAAGCTTCTCTGCAGCTCGACCTCTTCATGATAGTAGAATGGCAAATCATGGCGTCCGGTTATGAATCTCAAATATTTGTGTTCGGAACCTGCGTTCATGTAGCCGATCACATTGCCACGGAGGTGCAGGAGAATACCACCCCAGTTCGCGACGGAGAGCAACGGGACCTTAATATCCTCCATATTATACTCTTTGGAGGCATAGTATGGCTCGTCGCGGAACTTATGGGTGGCATTATCGATAGTCTGGTCGTTGCGATTCGCCAATAATTCTTCTTCCGACAGGTCGCCTTCAAGAGTATCGGGACCCCAGTTGCGGGCAGCGCGTCCAGGCCGTCCATATTGATTAGTGATCACCTGGCGATTCCACCAGAATTTGATAAACGAGTTCGACAGAATACCCCCATGACGGCATCTGTCACGGTAATAGTCCGACATGCCTTCCCAGGGAATTATACAGGCTAGGCCTTTGGGCTGGCGTGCAGCGACACGCCACTGGCTACCAGCGTAGTAGCTGATGCCTAGGAGACCAACTTTTCCGCTTGACCACGATTGCTCAGCGGCCCATTCGACTACATCGACAAAGGCCTCGCTGGTGCCCCGCGACATGGTATCCAGAACGCCGGGCGATTGACCTAAGCCACGCTCGTCGGCTCGAACAACGGCATAGCCATGCTTGGTCCAGAAGCCAGGATCCGGAGTCTCCCATGCAGAATGGTCGGAGTGGTGCTCTGGATTTACTTCGCTATAAGACTTAGCGTGGAAACTGCGTATAGTTAGTGACCGAGCTTTCTGTGTGGATAATGGAAAGGACGTCATACTCTTTGTAGTGGATATCTTTGCCGTATGGCCCATAGGTAACCAATACCGGAGAGTTGTCGACGTCCTTGGGCCGATAGACATTGCACCGAATTAATCCGGCGTTGTCCTTCAAGGGGATTGTGACATTCTCCTCGTAGATGTATGGAAACGAGGTCGCGTCTACGCGGGTAATGTCCTTGACGGGATTCGGCATCTTGACACGAGAAACACACCAAAAAATTACTAGTGAATAATTTGGAATTGGAGGATATTGCCGCTGTAGTGGTATTAGTATTCACACTTCTTGCACAACTTGCCTGCTCTAAATAATGTCTCTAGCTGTGTTCATACGACCGGGATCATGGGCCCCCGACCGTATGTGGAGCCGAAATGTTCGATCCGAACGCATCGAGGCACAGGAGCTATAGCGTGACAAATGATATGGATATGTCGATCAACGCAATAGCCGAGACCCACCAGACTTGGGCCTTGGGGGAAGTAGCTCTAGTCCATACATATTGCAGATGCATGCCGGCCATGGCTTTCTCTCTTGTCTACTATATTCCTTGGTTAATTGCCTGTGCTGTGGTCATTCCGCGCCATTAGTTTCTATATTATCCTGAATCCGATCGAGATGCAGTCTAAACCGAAGGGCTTGAAAGTCCTCATTGTTGGCGCTGGTATTGGAGGACTAGCTGCAGCCATTGCCCTTCGGCAACAAGGGCACGAAGTGGAGGTGAGAGGATAGTTTGAACCCGAATCCCTAACTCCGAGACTGATATAAGGGTGTAGGTGTTTGAAAGGTCACGATTTGCAAACGAAGTCGGAGCGGCAATTCACTTAACTCCGAATGCAAATGGGCTCCTGAAGCGAATTGGAGTGGATGCGCGAAAGTACGGTGCGGTGCTGACGGAGCAAGTATGTCGATCCATGTACAGTGATGGATGAGAGGAGTGATAAACTAACTATGGATTTCCTTCATCTAGCTTCGCGATTATACCTCTGATGGTGAGCTTCAGTACACCTTAGACACGAGCCTAATCTCCGGCAGCTGGCAACATGTAAGTTACGATCATATCCCTATTGGGTTTATTGTAGTGCGACACCAGCTAACTCTACTCGTGTAGGAATGGGTTTTAATCCACCGCGCACATCTTCATGAGGCCTTGAAAGATAAAGCGCAGGCTCCGGGACAGGGAACGCCTATTGTTCTCCATACCTCCGCCAAGGTGGCGGACGTGGATGCTCAGGCTGCAACCATAACTCTGGAAGACGGACAGCGCTTCGAGGGAGACCTAGTATTAGGGGCTGACGGTGTTCACTCTGTGGCCCGTCGGCATGTCTCAGGTAAAGAAGTCAACGCATTTAGCTCGGGTCGCAACGCATTCCGGTTTATGATCCCGCGCAAGGAGGCACTAGAAGATCCTGAGACAGCTCCTATGGTTCAAACAAACGGAACCGTTCTTATGTGGCACAGTGCCGACAGCAAGGTCGTCATTTATCCGTGTGTGAACAACGAGATACTGAACTTTGTCTGCATCCACCCGGACAATCTTACCAATGAATATATCACCCAAGGCTGGAATTCAGGGGTAGGCAAGGACACGCTCCTAAACGCCTTCAAAGACTTTGAGCCCGGTGTTCTCAAAATGCTGAATAAGGCAGACCCTGAAACGCTGAAGATATGGCCACTTCTAGACATGGAAACCCTGCCTCAATGGGTTAATGGGCCACTAGCGCTGATGGGTGATGCTGCTCACCCCTTCCTCCCTTATCGGGCTTCTGGAGGTGCTATGGCCATCGAGGACGGTTTGTCATTGGCTGTTATGCTCCCTGGAGATGTCCGCAGGGAGGATGTTCCCACACGCCTGGAACTGTACGCAAAGGCTCGCCAGGAGCGAGTGTTACAGATACAGGAGTACACACGAGAATCTGGAAGAAGGCACGTGGGTGGAAAGGAAGGTATGTAGACACTCAGTCAACATGCAAGAACGAAGCTAAGAGACGTTATAGCCGCTATTATCAGTTCTTACATCTACGACCATGATGAATGGGATCACTCAAGTGAGGTATTGCGCCAGCACCTTTGGTCACAAAACCAACAGGTTTACTACCGTCAACCTACCGTCTTCGGCCCCATGCCAGGGCCCCGCCAGGACTTCTGGGGCAGAAGCCGAGCAGCTGCCTCGACTAAGGCAAAGTTTTGCACAGCTTCCATTCGGTTTAAGACGAGTCGAACCCTGCTTAAAAACCTGCTACCGAATTCGTCCTACAGCTTTACCGGTATGGGAAGTGTAGCTTACGCGACGTTCTCCCAAACTACTCTAGATGGACTAGACTGGCTCGCTGGTGCGGGATACAATCACTTCGGTCTATATATTCATGGTGTCCAGTATAAGAGTGCTGATGGTCGAATCACGGAAGGATCTTATCTCCCGGTTCTATTCGAAGATCTGGTAGATCCTATCCTATCTGGCCGCGAGGAGCTCGGATTTCCGAAGGTCTTCAGCAGCATCGATGTGAACAGACGCCGCCATTCGTACCATGTTACCGCTAGCTGGCGGGGCGGAGTATGGGGTCGGTTGAACCTGACAGGGCTGGAGGAGAAGTCAGAGGAGGAGACGCAAACCAATGGATCGACTAAGCCACCACCAAACCTTCTGCTGCACCGGTACATGCCCAGCGTGGGTAAGGACCGTAAAGGGACACCCGAGGCGGAGTATCCTGTTGTGGTCGATTCCGCGGAAGACTTGACGGTTGTGCCTTCGAGGATCACACGCGAGCTCCGCGCCACAGACGCCAGACTAGACATTGATGGGTTGGACTGGAACCAGCTTCCTACTCTGCATCACATCGTTTCTCGTCTGGCCGAAGTGCCAGTTTATGAGGTGATAGAGGCTAAAGTAGTTGAAGGAGAGGGAGTACCAGACGTGTCATCTGCTAGAAGGATTGAGCTGTGAACTGTAAAGTAGAGAACATACTATATTTCTAGACATCTAAGGCCGTTACATTACAATTAGGTGCTTTCATTTAACAAATACACCGAGTCATGAATAAGTCTTTTCACCATCTTATAGGTCAAGAGCAGCTTTTCTCTTTGCTAGGTCAGGCAAAGCTTGGTGTCCGTAGTGTAACGTGCGCAGCTGCGATATAGCCTGTCGCAGTCAACTATCGTACGCAGCTAGATGAGGTCTGCTAAGATTTAGTGAAGGTATATCGGACGGACGGTAGGTAGGTGATACTAACACAGCGTTTAAGCAGCTTACAGCGCGCTATTCGCGATTTCTAAGCGACAAAGCCCTCTGCCTCGAACACCTAACATCCGATTCGACCGACTGCTTAGTGGCTATACAGCTAATGACGTTAGCGAAGCAATGTGTCGATATGGTTAGACTCCACCCTACCAAAGTCCCAGTCCACTATTTGAAGAAAAGCTTCAGCATGCGGTAATTGGGATTCTATTAACATGTAGAAATTGTGAGTGCATGATGTAGAAAAACAATTATTCTTGTATGCACCTCGAAATGTAACGATTCTCTCATTTATTCCAGGCTAGTCTTAATACACAGAAACAAGATACGCTATTTATTGCGAATGTTCAATTGTTGAGATATAACATTCCACACATGCAACTGACAGCTCGATTTACCACTCGCCCCCAACCTCATACCTAAAAATCCTATCATTCACCCGCCCTAATGTGTTATGCCAGAGTCGCGACGCAGCCTATTAATTTGATAGCGACTCATTAGTATTTGTTCATTTGCTCATTTCGGGTGACTTTGACATGTCTGCGTACCGCATTGATCCAGACACCGTGCAACATGATCTGAATGAAAGCCATTTCGGCAGGGTGGGTTCCCGCAGTACGCTCGTTCCAGTCGAGGTTCCGATTAATAGGCCGATAGGGAGGTACTCGAAGATGGTCCACAGGCCAGTTGGCAGGTTGTTGGACTGAGACTTGGGTGGGTGTTGCGTTCGTCGGGGCGGGTGCTTGTGGCTCGCTGTGGTGCAATTCGTAGTCCGTAAGAACGGATACCGTTGTACGCGTAGTTGCGTTTTCGGTTGTCGTAGTAGACATGATTGTGGATAACTCGCTCGTAGTTTGAAATCAGTGTGCCTGTCTATGTTTGTCTGTGTAAATGACCACAGCTTTAGTTGAAGGCCGCAGGGCGAGAGCTAGGGGATGGATGTAGGATAATCTGGGGTAATTCCTAATTTGTCCACCCCGGGCGCAGCTCGGTCATTCTAAGAGAAGTGCCGAAAGTTAATAGATCATGTGGTATACCCTTGGTATCAAGGTCATATCATGGCTGTGATGTGGTCCCGAAATGTTCGGGCCGAGTGAGTGGGCCGAAGTGGACGACCAAAGGTGATCCACCGCGAAGCTGGGGTATAGCTATGCTGATTTACTTGCTCCCCGCAGAAGGTAAAATCAGGAGCTTCCTTTATTGATCCGTGACTTACTGCCACTGTGCAAACGGAGCGCAATTTCCCTGTTCCATTGTACCTTGTGTGCAATTCGATAATATCAAGATGGATTCTAAATCTGACTCTCCATCGCATCCGCGACAGTTCTCCGCCATTATAGCTGGAAATATTGATGGACGGACGGATAATGTTCGATACCGCCAAAGACAATTCCACCGCCTCCAAGCGAGCATTCTCCAACACCTGACGGAATTGAAAGAGGCTATCTCCCAGGACTCGGGTCATAGCGAAGAAGAAGTGCAGACGGAAGTCTATCTCTCGTTGAAGGAAATTCGCTCTCATTACGCATCCCTAAACTTCGAGAAGAGTGTCCAGGTAGAGTACCGTGTGGCACGCGGAGAAGACAATGTGGACAGGAAGAAAGGTGCCGGCATTGTCTATATCATACCCTCCACCCACACAATCTTTTATTCAGTCATCGCCGCGCTGAGTGCAGCCCTCGCGGCAGGGAACTGTATTATCGTGGAGGTATTTAAAGCCCTTCCATATACTTCGTTTTCGACCTTTGAGTGAGCCCTTTGTGCTAACAATGGAAACAGCTTCCCAAAACCACCTCAAGGGTTACTGCTCTACTTCGCGGAGTCCTCACCGGAGCGCTAGATAGTGATACATTTGCTATCAGTGAGAGTCGCCCCGACGCAGAGTTCCTTAGTACAACTCGTGTTTTGAATCAACAGTCGTCTGATCGCCTTACACCCTCAATCCTCGAGTCTCCGAAAACTTTGCGGACGGTGGCCGTGGTAGACCGAACGGCAAATCTTCAGGAAGCAGCGATTGACCTTGTCCTAGCGCGGTTTGCATTCAATGGCAGCTCTCCGTACGCCCCGGATGTAGTGTTAGTGAACCAGTTCTCCATGCAAGCCTTCGTGGAGTTGGTGATCAAACACGTTGCCAAACATGTCGGGAGCGACAACCGTGGCTCCAACTCGCTTCCTAAGCGCCCCAGGCAGTCATCGGTGCTTGACCAGATAGGTTCTGAGAAGGGTGCTAAGGTAATCGTGTCTGGCACTGGATGGGGTGTTGCGTTGATACAGGATCGGTAAGCTGGTCTCCTCCTAGCGACGGGCCTCATCGTCTCCCTGGAGCCTTAATCTAACAAGGCATAGTGATTCTCCCCTTCTGCGAACCAAAATCAGTGAGAAGTTGCTATTGTTGCACCCTGTGTCGAGTCTGGATGATGCGATCAATCTCTGTAATGCGTACGTGATTTGGACCACCCGTGATATCATGATCAGTAAAACAACTAACGAGGTAGATCTTCTAGTTCCGGTACTCATGCTGCCACGTACACCTTCGCGTCTGCAGGCGCTGGCAAATACGTGTCGGAGTCAATTGACGCGCATACATCATGGATCAACCATGTTCCTTATGACATACTTGGTAAGTAGAGATTCACATCGCCATCCTACACTATTGGTCTACTCTCCCACAGACGCTGATTATATATTCTTTCCCCAAAGTTGGACCCGTCGTCGCTCACAGCCATCCTGTGGATCTCAACACACGGTATACAACAGAACATTTTGAGGTTCCCCGGCCTCAAGTCGTGAGCCGAACTGTCAACACGACGATCGCCAAGGCTCTGTTAGAAGGAAAGTCGGTTCAGTCGGATCGCTCGCTGCAGGAGATTCTTTCTCCTCTCCCGGCCATCCAACAGCGACCCGGGTATAAGATTGGCTATTTTGAGCAAGGTATTATTACAGGCGGGCTAATCACCCTTACCTCGTTGATTACGATTGTCTCAGCTGCGGGATATTGGGCTTTGAGAATGAGGTAGCTGTGGTATATTTGTATATTTAGCGATACGCCGTTGATTTAGCCAACGTTATACTTCTTTAACCTGTGATCTATCTCTGTACGTTTGTTTTGTGGAAAAAAGCCTAGGGATAATGTACTCGTAATACTGTTAAGTAAAATATATATTTACAGTCTGCCAGCCAAAGTCTCTCCACGATAACGAAGCGATGCAAGCCTCTGGATGCACCCGTGGACCCAGAGTCTGATAATGAATATATCCTGCTCTATGGTCTCTGTTCCGGATTTCTACTCTTATATAGAGTATATCACTAACGTAATAGCTTCGATTGAATAAGACAATCATGCAAATGATGTGTACTACTATTACACATTCTTGAACGAATTGCTGATGTTTTTGATGTCGGCGTATGTTTGGGAACCCGTGTTGGAAAGAATTAATGTCAATCTCTCATACAGCGCTTTGGCAGTATATATCAGCAAAGTGCACACAGTAGCGGCTCATATGCAAAGCGCTCTGCTAGTTACTCCCGTTTATAGGCTAATGTTTATTATCGGGGTCTTTATGCCGGAATAAACTAGGGATAAGATATGTTGACGAACTAGTTCAATAACAAGGGCCATTGCAAAAGTAATTCCAACTTCAAGGTGACTATATACACAAAGTACAATAACAATTATGCTGCAGCCTTCGGCCAAGAGCCAATCGTAAACTGAGAATTACACATATTCGTAAGTTCCCACGTCTCAGTCGCCAAAATGGCAGGGGTTCCCTCATCCTCGAAATCACCAGCTGCGCCCGCAACGAACATGGCAGCCATGAAATGATCATCTGTCGCATGCGCATCGCGGTACTCGGGATGCTTCATCAGCCGCGTCATGGCGCGCCTTAATTGCGGACCAGAGGTCTTAAGGAAGACATCCTCGACGGATTGTCGGAACTCCAGCGCCCAGTCCTCCGGGGGCGAATCCTGTGCGAAGTTGTCGCGGAAGCGAAGCATAGGGGCCCAGCGATTGCGATAGAGGTTGTGAACAGCTCCGCCGGTTCCGATGATAAGATAGTTTTCCTTGCGCAGCTGGCGGAGGGTCGAGCCCACCTTCATGTGGAAATGGGGGTCATATCGGGCGTTCATGGAGATGAGTGTAGATGGCGGGCAACCGTTGGGGAACATACGGATCAAGATAAGATATGTATCGTGGATCCAGTCGAAGGTGTCATTGCCACTGACATTGTACCCGGCCTCGTCGAGCAGGTCAATGCAACGTTGTGCGGTCTTCAAATCGTTGTTGATCTTGTAGTCGACGTACTTTGATGGGTGAACGTACGCGACGGGACTTTTGCCCGGGTTAGGGTTCGTAGAAACCTGGATTTGATCGCCAAAACAATCCCAATGGGCGCCCTGCCAAAGGTCAGCGATCACATATTATCAGAAAGCAATGGCCGGTTGGTTGCCGCGAACTCACCATAATCACAACTCCCTTGATGCCATTTTGGAGGGCTTCGTCACCGCATTGTTTCCAATAGTCGGCAGAGGAAGACTCCTCGCCCAACATCATGGTCGAGCCATGGGAAAAGAAGTGTACGGGGGTTAACGCTGCTAAGGGTCAGCGTATGAATCCTAGACAGGAGGCGACAACTTACTCATGTTTAGGGACCTTCTATTACGGATATCACTGGTTCACTGCTCCAAAGAGGTGCCATGTTCACGGTCTATATCCGGGGCTGTGATGGACATCGGATCGCCCATTCGGAAAACAGAGCCACGGTCCGTATCATTTCTCTTCGGCAGGTGGTCCACATTCCGAGCGGCCACTCCGTCAGCTTCCCCGCAAACCCCCATGATCAATTATAGTAAATAGGATGCCGATCTCGGATAGGGTGGAGTGGCAAACTGAGGCTTGCACAGAAGTTCCAGTCTCAGCCATGGTTTGATATCAGGTGATGTTGGGTTGAATTTCGGATCGGGTTATCTTGCCTAATGATAATTGCTACTTGGCTTTTTATTACTTAAGACTACACTAGAATCTTTAGATCGTGGTCTGTGAGTCCCCGAAAGCTTTCAACCGCAGAGTATGCCAATCACTACGGTCCTTTGGTACCTTTGTCAGGACGCGGGCTTCAGTCGGCTCGAGAAACTGTACCTTCGCTTGGAGGCATCTCGCGGGTGGGTGCGGTGGATCGGGTGACAGCTTTCCAGGGATCCCTTCTTTAGCTTTTCAGGTTCTTTGTTTAAATATCGGTTGAGGGAAAGGAGTTTTCGACCATGACGGCGACGATCGCAAAATATGAACAGATTGGTCATTATGCCCGTGGCCCGATGTTTATCACGTAACTGGCACTATCTGTACCCTTCCGCACAGAGAGTGTTTGGATATTGCTAGCTTTGCTCTTATCTTCTGATATTTGGAGACTGCAGGCTCACACTTTAGTTTGCCATAGACGCTAATGCAGGGAAATTAAAATGCAGAGAAGGCTGATGCATTAAACATTTAACGGCCCTCGTGCATTATCGTGGGGAGAATAATTTGGGTTAGAACGGCCTAGCTCTAAGAATAGAGATCGGCAAAGATTGTGCTGTATGCCGGCTGGACTATCAACCTAGTAACAAACTAGACAGGAGACGCCAAAACCTGTCTCAATGCCATGAAACCCCTTGACCACGGAGATGCTTCGAACTAAGACCCACAAGCTTAGAGAGGCCGTTGATTCAGGTCGAATTCTTGAACGCTGGACTGATGATACCCAAAGGAGCTCTATGCAAAATGAAACAAAGAGAATAGGCGACCATGGCTGGAACTAACTTTGATCTGAGCTTAAGTCGCCGACATTCTAGGGAAAGAGAAGCGAGATCGGAGTGCCAAGGAGATAGCAAAATACGGACTGTAGGATCAGCTGTTGCCCTTTGTAGTATAAGCTTTCATACTAGCTTCGAGCCTTGCAGTCCCGATTGCCAATCATCGTGAGTCGAGAGAGCAACGTAGAAGGCCTATGATCACAACCAATCAAGATAAGAAAAGGGGCTCGTGTTCTGGCCCAGCTTAGTTTGCAAAGAGCTAACTCACATATCGCATGCATCGTTAGCCGAGAGGGACTTTTCCTTTACTCCTCGAGAAGCAGATCTATTATAGGAGCATTCTAATGCGTAGTGGCTGTCATCATGGGATTCAAGTCCCCGGTCACTAGGTTTTGATTGGATTAATAGTGCACCTGGTATCTACTGGGCAACGGTCGCTATAAGGTTCACCTGGGTAAATTACTTATTTGAGCTATTATACATGTAATAGTGTTTTTCAAAATGTAGCTGTCTGGCGTGGCGAAACAACTGTAGTGATCGTGTCCACACTGTACTGCCTCATGTCCGAGTCCGCAGCGCCATTTCTCCCAGAATCACTGCGGCAAGTCGATGTGCTGTTGTGTTCTTGCGAACATGAGCATAGCTGCTCCGGATCAGAGTTTGGACCCTTGGAGATCTGGATCAATTGACTCAGGACGCCGTATTCCAACTTCAACTTGATACTATAAGCAACGGGCTTAAACATCATTTGAATGGCGATGTATCCCGCGAACTGGACTGCAACGACCGCCACGTCGAGTATCATGACCACAACATTAATCACCACAAGCCGAATCAGAATCCGAGAGTGAACTGGGTCCGGTCGAAGTCGCAGTAGCTTTACTGTTTCAAAGATATAGATCCCAGAGATAAGAAGCTCCTGCAAACAGAAACCCACGAGCTGAATCCGCTCCATTATGTTGTATGCGGCCGCAAACCGTGCTGAAGTTCGAAAGCCCTCATCGTGTATCAGGATTCCGTAGAACATCACGGTTGGGGGAATAAAGAGGAGAACACTGTCGACAATGATGAGAATGAGGATGCCACGGAGTACCTTTGGCGCCTGCATGATAAGGTGCAGTCGTGACCAGAGTACAAGAGAGTGGCCCGCTACTACGCAGTACCAGCTCGGGATAATTATTGAGGCGGAAACCCAGCGAGTGAGTCCAAAATAAAAGATGAAGAAGAGCCATCCAAGGACAAGTGGAATCAGGCCAAAGGAGGCGATCAACAAACTCCAGAAGTAGCAGCCTCGATAGCGCTTGAATGTGGTCAGACATATGATTACCAGTTCCACGGCATTGTACCAGGCAATTGTCGCGAATACTGTAATGATATACGTCTGGAGCTTGGTGACACCTCCCGTTTTGGGTTGGATCAAACCGGGGTCCGGATCGGGCGGCATGAGGATATCATGTTTCCCGAATCTAAAGAGCTCACTGGGTGTTTATCGCGTGCGTAAAAACCAGATCAAGCTGGTATTCCTGCAGCCGAAGTAAAGTGGATAAGGGTTTCAATCAAGTGCTTATATGCAAGAGTTGATTGAAATTCAGATGGCGGATGACCGGGTCTGTATGTGATTCGCATAGTCAAAAGTCGTTCCGTGGATGTAAGCCACAGCTTGAGCAAGTCGTAGCCCTCTAGATAGTGCACAGGTACCAACAGGGGTTCAGCGATTATTTATTGCCGATCTAGTTGAGAATCGCTGCCAGACCAAGTTTAAGCTTTCCCTGGTCCCCATGGAACGCGCAGGGTTACATTCTTTTGAGCGGCTTTGTATGGGATTTCCCAACAAAGCGCCCTGACGTCAAGATCCATGCAGACGGTGTCGACCAGTATCTTTGGCCTCAGTGAAAGGAGAAAAGGCCCTGCATTGGTAGGGGATTAACTCCGCGGAGGAAACCTTCTTTCCATGGATCCCAACTGGCCATGTGCCACAACGGTCCAGACCAAACCTTATGACATCGCCCATGATCCCCTGAGCAAAGGTACAATGAATCACTCGTCCGAGAGTAGGATTGGGAGCTTAAGCTGGGGTCTTTATCTTTTCATAAGACGGTCTAATATTCCAAATCACGTGTGACCGTCGGGACGATGGCCAGAATGCAATAGAACGTCGCCAGTGCACAATCCCGCAGCCTTGAAATCGTATTCAACGGTATTGCTCTGGGGCTCTTTGTACTTTCTGAATTTGTATGATCAATAGCTGACTCAGTGGTATTCTAGTCCGAGTCTCTGCTGGAAGGAGGGGCATATTTGAGATAGGTGAGACTGATCGTCCTAACCCTCTAGCATGGTTCATAGAGCCCAGCTCCTATAGTCCACGATCTACTCCTATTCGCCGTGTGGCCGACTGTCAAGTTTGGAAATTGTCCCGAAGAGTTCAGTTGGTAGACTTGCTGGCCAACGGATCACCGTTGATACCCATGTCGATTTAGTCTCGCCAGTGATATTCTATCCTCTACTAGTAGTCTATCTGACCCTGTCTATGTTACATCCCCCTTTACTACTGCCTGCATGCCACTTGTCCTGATGGGGTATGGTATAGGGCCCTAATAGGCATCGCCTCCCCACGTGACAAGCACTACGGGGGACAATTCGGGCCAATCCGGAAAACGAGGGCGGTGTTGGCACTAATACATTAGACGGGGATATCCTACGCAAGGTCCATTTCTCATTGACTGTTACGCATTGTATTGATGGTCCTGGACGATCGGCCTCTGTCCCTAAGCTAGCCGAGTTTCACCACCGCTGGCCTGAAAATGCCCCCCTTCCGAGTGCTGATCGTCGGAGGCAGCATCACCGGGCTGTCCTTGGCGCTCATGCTAGAGAAAAACCACATCGACTTTCTGGTACTCGAAGCATATCTGGACATTGCACCTCAGGTTGGGGCTTCCTTGGGCTTACAGCCTAATGGGCTTCGAGTTCTCGACCAGTTGGGCTGTTGTGATGAACTCTTGGAACATGCCAAGGGCCACACAGTGCAAGAGAGTATTTACCGGCTGCCAAACGGTGAAAAGATATGGGATCTCAGCAATCTAAGCGACCATGTGATAGAACGGTGAATACCATTCCTTGGCCGAGCAAGATGTCGTCTAATGCTTCAATTTACAGACACGGGTATCCGATAGCGTTTATGGATCGACAAACAGTTCTCCAAACGCTATATAACAAAATTCAGGATAAAAGCAAGATTCGTACAGGAAAGAGGGTTAAGGCCATAGACGGCTCTGATCCGACCGTGATGAAAGTGATTACAATCGATGGATCAATATACAGTGGTGACATTGTCGTCGGCGCCGACGGTATTCATTCAACTGTTCGCCAGGAGATGGCACGTTTAGACGTAAACACGGGTCGAGATTACTTGGAGGAAAAATGTGAGCTTCTCTCTTACTTTATCATTGGTTCTTTCTTACTTTATTGTTCCCTTTTCTCAAAGCTCTGGAACTAGAACTGATACCTCATATAGCAATCTCAGCAACCTACTCCTGTGTCTTCGGGATTTCACACCGGACTCCCGGCATTGATCCTTGCACCCTTCAGGACGTATTCAATGAGAAGTTCTCATATCTTATCGCTGACGGGCCCGGTGACCGTACCTATTTCTTCCTGTTCGAGCACATGGACAGGGTACGATTTGGCCAGGATATTCCTCGACTCACTGAGACAGACCGAGACGAAATTGTCGGCAGACACCTTAATGATCCGATCACCCCAGATGTCAAATTTGGTGACATTTACGAACGTCGGATCAGGTCGGGGATCACTCCACTGCAGGAGCATGCATACAAGTATTGGCATTATGGAAGAATGATTACTCTTGGGGATGCAAGCCATAAGGTGGGTCGATATCGTGACTAGTGCTGATCAATCGAATGGAGGCTAACAGTGAAGTCGTAGCCTCATCCATTGACTGGGCAAGGGGCAAACTGCTGCCTCGAAACAGCAGCCTGCTTTACCAATGGCCTTGTGAAGCTGCTGCACTCCACGCCTCCTGAAACACGCGTTTCAGATAGTGAGATTACCAACATGTTTGAAGCAGTTCAGCAGACACGTCAGCCGAGAGTCCGTTGGCTGATTGAGGCGGCTCACAAACGTCAAAAGCTCGTGGCTATGGACACACCCGAGCTCAAGTCGTATGTTGCTACGAAAATACCAAGCCTCCCAATAAAGGTTGTCCACAACGAATGGTTAAAGATCTTTCCACCGGCGGTGTCGCTGGATATGGTCCCATTACCAGCAAGGCCACACAAAATCCCGTATCATGATGAGCTGGGGCCCGAGGACACCAAGCATTCCCGCGAGGGATCCAAGCTGTAATGTGAAGAATGTCTCGCTTTTGTTTGGGCGGGTATGATCATGGCCTTTCGAGAACCTACAGAAACATCTCACGACTTCAACGTGCCCCGCAGGCGGTGATTATAGTTGTGGACATGACGAAACATATGGTAAATGAGATTGTTAGAAGTGAATATAGGACTATTGGGCCGCATGTGCTATTCAAGAATGTCGGCATGTCGTGAAAATACTTCCTAATTGTTATTGGCGAGATCAGAGAAATTCTGTCCCTCGACCGTGCTGTAGTAAGAGCTCCAACGATTGCCTTCCTTTCATAGCACAAACACGTACTGTCCGTCGGAAAGTCCGTAGCACACCAAGTCCTGGACATCAATGGACAACCTCATGACGGACAGTATCATAGAATAGTAATGCTTAGAATATTCTTGCGCATGGCTATCGATCGGTTACAGATTACATGGCCTTCAAGGGATGTGAAATATGTATGCATCGTAGGACGCTCACTGCAGCTGATGACCTTTTCGAAGGTGCGAAGTGGTTCAGATACGTAAAATGATACTACCATGCAACTTTCCTGTGTTCGCACGCAACATACTCCGTTTACCCGTGCTTCACGTAATGTGTTGTGACTGACGACATGGGTGGAGAATGACTAGCCATCATGGAGCACCCTCAGACCATTAGCATCCTTCTTTCGAGTCAGTCAGACCGAGAGCTAGTAAAACGTTTCACCAATGAGATCAAACAACGTACGCTTTAGCGTATTGCAAGGCTGTTGGAGATACGATGCACCAATAACCAAGCTCAACCGGCTGAAGAACTCGCAGGCGGCACTTAGGGTAAGGCCGCCATTCCCAGACAATGTGGCCAGCAAGCCTTCGGAGATGCAGTTAAGCATGCCACCACTAACATGAGGGGTCGGTAATATCTGGGGTAAGACGTTGGACGATCTTTACCCAACTACTGGTCTTGGACCCTAGGCTAGTGTAGCCGACTCTTGGCCGCAGATTCCTTCCCCTCACATCAAGGCCAAGCCAGAATGGCGAAGCACCAGCCAACGCATGTTGGCAATTTACCCCAGTCCGTGATCATCATCTTCGTACCAATACACTCCGACAAACCTCCGTTCGTCCTTGGACTGGGAGAATTAATCCCGAGCGACGGGCAAGTGGAGTCGGAGTGATTGGCGGAAAAACCTCGATCTACTCTGTAGGAAGGGTTCTTCGAATCTCACTGCTTTTTGACATGACAATGCTTGAACGTGGATTGCTGCAGGGTTTATCGGACTATAAATGGCATCAATGCCCCTGCCTCCTACAATCATTCACTCGCCAAGCATCTCCACTTTTTCTCATCTGAGCCCTCGTTACTCTCTACAGCTATAACCCCTTTTGATAACATTTACCATTGTCAACATGAGATTCAGCGCTCTTGGACTCGTTGCCACTCTGTTGAGCCAGGTTCAGGCAAGTCCTGTCGCACGAGCATCAAAAACTCCTTACCTTTTCCTCATCGGTGACTCTACCGTGGCAGTAAACGGTGGTTGGGGAAATGGCCTTCTAGCCTATTTAAAGGATCCAGCCAAGGGTGAGAACAGGGCCGTGAGCGGAACCACCACCGTTTCCTGGAAGTCCAATGGAAGATGGGACGATCTCATTGAAAGCATCGAGTCCAACGCCGCCAACTATGAACCGATTGTTACTGTTCAATTTGGTCACAACGACCAAAAGACCCTTACCCTGGACGAGTTCACGTCGAATCTTGAGTCCATTGCCACTGATATCCAGGGAGCTGGTGGAACTCCGGTATGGCTCCAATTCGTGTTTGCCTGATTGGAGTGTCTTTGCTGATGAACTTGCCAGATCTTCATCACCTCCCTCACTCGTCGTAACTTTGATGGCGATGAGGTCAAACAAGACCTTAAGGACTGGAGAGACGCGACCATCGCCGCTGCCAAGGCCGTCGGCATCCAATACCTCGACTTGAACACGGCAAGCACCAACTACGTCAACGCCATCGGCGAAGATAATGCTATCAAGTACAATCTTGCTTCTGACGATCGGACACATCTGAATACCGCAGGTGAGGCCGTCTTTGGTCGGATGACTCTTGACCTCTTGTTGGAGGCACGCGAGGATCTCAGCCCATACTTTGAATCCAATGAGGCGTTGAGTGAGAAGATTGCCAACGGTGAATATGCCACCGGGGATGAGTAATTGATTTATTTTCTGTGATAACTGGGAGTAGATAAATGCGGTAATCTATGTTAGCAATAAAGTTGTCCTTGCTGGCATCTGGTATTTTGGTCGATCAGCGTTGAGTCTGGATATATATAGCCGTCAATACGTTATACTTTCCCTGCTCGGTGTTAATCAGCCGCATATAGCGAATTCCAGTACCTGAATTACATTTTCTGTTTTAAAGAGTCGGCTATTAGTAAATTAGCTTGTACTCATAGCTAACATATATTCCCTCCTATCACAGCCACAGTGCGCAGGTTTCGGCATAAAGATAAAGCGAGATGATCCGGAAATTGCCCTTTGAGAATACGACATTTCAAGGTCATCAAACGCGCCAAGCCAGTAGTTTATGCTTAGAGACACCCTCTGCCATTCAGGACGCGGTACTTATATAAGATGACGTACTTCTGTCTACGGATTGGCCTCTATTCTTCCGTTGCCCGAGTGGAGGCTTCCCTAATTGTTGGCCATTCTAGACATTTAGGGCAAAACACGGGATTTTTATTAGTATCCAATGTACGCTATTTTTAGAGATTTAATACCATTAAAGCGATTTCGTATAACGTTGGACTGTTAAATTTAAAGTTGTATCTAGATAAAAAGATCTCAATAAACACCCGTCATAATTTTAGCCTTCTATTCCTATTGCAACTCTAATCAAGCAGTTCAGTGATCAAACCATCATCCATTCATTAGAAGTAACGGATCATTAGAGTAAATCCTGATAAAGCTAACTTATAAACAAGTACTCTGGCTCGATTTGGCCTGTTCTTCCAACGAAATAATGGCGTTCAGATCCATAGTTGCCCAGCCGCGTGCAAGAGAAGCCGAGGAGTCCCTATACTCGCGAGTCGTGACCACCAAGTCGTTCTCTGGTTGTATTTCGCGTAGTCTTCGCTGATGTCTTTGAAGGTGAAAGTCCATTGTCATAGAACCGTCTAAGGAAATGCTCGGCTTCGGTTGAATTCATTCGCATTCGAGTCTGCCGCTGAGGAGCCCATGGGGCACCATTAGGTCTTGACTTGGTAGCAACGGGATCGGCAGAGGCTGATTGGGATTGACGGTAAGAAGAAACGGTCATTTTCGAGAGGATATATTTTCAATTTATGGACTAATAGTACTAGATATCGTGGTGAGACTAGCGACATTTCAGCTCTTTTTATGTGGCTCATGTGTCATTCTGGTACCGCCACAGGATAACCTAATTGTCAGATTGCTTACGTTTCATGTACGTCAGATGTCACCGAAATCTAATTCTAATATAGAAACAAGTCAGCATCAATAGTGCAAACTGGTAGGAGAATGCAACACTATTGGGACGCTGTGGAGGCCTGTTTTGCTGCAAAACCTTTCTACCGAAAACATGCTGCAATTCATAGATGCTGAAAACCTGTTCAAAACGCTATATGTACATTCCTTGAATTAACCTTCTCCGCTACTTGCAATCCGAGCAAATAAACTTGAACACCTTCATACATAGACTAAATATATTTTTTGTCACAATGCTTAATGCCAACAACGGAAAGCTCAAGATCTTGCTTAATCAGGGAACTTCCTGAGCAGATCACCTAATCGGTCCATCGGCGCCGACATCAGGCCCGCAACGGTCTCATAAGGTGGCTTATCAGGTGCTGCTGGATGACTACGCGTAGGAATGAACTTCTTCGTCCGACCAAAGGAGCGCGCCATGCTATCGGAGTCGGAATCACTCAAAACATGTTCCAGAGCCGGAAGGTCTTGGGTTTCTTCTTCCTTGATGTGCTGCGCGAGGTTGGCCCAGAGGGTCTTTAAGGTGGGAATGAACTCGGGGTCGTCTGGTTGAAGGCCCTGGAATTTGTAGAGGTCTTCCTTGACCTTTTAAAACATACTTGTCAGTAACTTTGGTCGTAGTCAATTGTGAGGTGAGTCCAAATGGTTTACTATTTGATGTTCATGTCGATCATGGTCTGCCATCGTTTTGCCATTGTCGAGCACCTTCTCCATCTGTGGGTATACCACAAGCTCTTCACCGATGGAATGGCGGGCGAGCTCCCAGGTGAACTGGTTCTGCCATCGTTCCTTTTCATCATTCGTTTTGGCGCTCAGAATTCGATTATACTGATCCTCTAATTGGCGATGATCGTTCTTGATCAGTTCCGACACGCGAATTGCTGCCGGAGCAGTGGTGCGGAAGCCTCGTCCGGTACCCAGAGTAGTTCTGGCGAGACTGTAGAGCGTGGGAGCCCTGAAGGGCTTGAACAGATATCGTGAGGAGTACATCTTATCGTCAGAAGCTGCAATTCAATCTATTATTTGTTGATTCATATGGTTGAGTATTATGGTCACATTACGAGGAATAGCGCAGCCCCAGTTTATAATCCTTTGATTTTACAGGCAGATGTTTGAGCAGTCGCCATGTATCCGTAAGAATGACATGTAGAGGTGGTAACCTACTGATCCATGGCATTGCAATCGTGGTTAGCCAACGATTGTTCGGCGATTAATCAGGTTTTCTCTGGTCTGGGGAAGTGTCACCATTAAGATTCTAGATCCCAGGTTTCGGATGAAGAAAGCATGACATATTGCAAGGTCTCCACAGTTACCATCAATTGTGAGAACCCACCAATTATCCATTTTATTTCGTTTTATTTTATTTTTTATCCTCTCGTAATTGTTTCGGAGAATAAAACTCTGTATTAAGTGGTATTCTATTGGGCCTGCATTGTATAAACAATTTTTGGACTCCTCTAGGCCCGCCTTGGCCATGTTATTTGTAGTGAGGTTAGCTCATCGCCACGACAGCCACGGCAGCCAACTCGGGCCTCAAGACCTAGGGCTCTTACTGTAGTCGAGAGGTCAGCTCTAGAACAATAAATTGATATGACGCGATAGCGATGTCAACACCTGCAACCCCATTGTGGTGGTGGATGACGGCGGAACCAGCCAGGGAGAGAAAAGGACGTATAAAAACATACCAGAATTCTCGAGAAACAGCAGAAGAAGCCACCAAAAGTTACTATTTTTAAGTAGGAATATAGCACAATGATGGCATCGCATCCGTTGCAAGCTTTAGGCGAAGCAGTTGGTGCGGCGGGCGCCGATCCGCGCATCAAGCAATTGAATTCTCTCTTTCAGGGCGCCAACGATGGTCCGGCCAGGACTGCTGCCAAGTTAACAGGCGTGCAACAGGGTGGTAAAAGGGAGGACGATGGCCCCTACTTCACTAATAATGAGGGCATTCCCTTCCCCGACCCGGCGCACAGCAAGACCGCCGGTGGACTACCATTGGTATCGGATACTTTTTTACTCCAGAAACAGCAGCATTTCAATCGCTCCAAGAACTTAGAGCGAATGGTGCATCCTTGTTCGTATAGCCCCTTCCTTTCCTTCTGAATGGAAGTAACGTTGGTCATGAACAGGTGGTAGTGGTGCGTTCGGATACTTTGAGACTACCAATGATGTTTCCAACCTCACCAAGGTAGCTCTAACCAGAGTATGCAAATGTTCCCCGAATCATGCTAAGTTGAATAGGCCAACTTTCTCAGATCCCCTGGGGTGAAAACCCCGGTCTTCGTCCGCTTTTCCACTGTGACGCTGGGTCGTGAATTTCCAGATCTGGCCAGAAACCCTCGCGGCTTCGCTGTCAAATTCTACACGGGCGAGGGAAATTATGACATCGTGGGCCTGAACTTTGTACGTGGCTTGTCTTTACTCAACGGACACTTTGAAGGCTAACTATCTCCTTCAGCCCGTATTCTTCTGCCGAGACCCAATTCAGGGTCCCGATGTCATCCGCTCACAGTCCCGTAATCCACAGAACTTTCTTCTCGATCATAACTCATTGTTCGATCTCCTGGCAAATACGCCCGAAGGGTATGTCGTGGAATTGCACATGGAAGATGCATAGCTGATATGAAACAGAAATCATGCCGGTATGATGTTCTTCAGTAACCATGGTACTCCAAAGGGCTGGAGAAACAACCATGGTTATGGCTGCCATACGTTCAAATGGTATAATGGTCTATATTGAATGCTCGCAATTGTGTCTAACAAATTATAGGGTCAACAAGGATGGCAAATTCGTGTATATCAAGTATCATTTCCTTGCAGACAACGGCCAGAAACAATTCAACGCCGATGAAGCGCAGTATCACGGCGGTGCCGATCCGGACTGGTCGAAACGCGACCTTTGGCAGGCCATCGAGAAGGGCGAAGAGATTACCTGGACGGCGCATGTCCAGATCATGCAGCCCGAAGATGCCGATCCAGCGAAGCTCGGCTTCGACCCGTTCGATGTGACCAAGGTGTGGCCGAAGAAGCAGTTCCCGGTACGCAAACGAACTCTATCATTCGTAACACTGTCGGCTAACTGATCTAGCTCCATGAATTCGGGAAATTAAGGCTCAACAAGAACCCCGAGAACTTTCACCGAGACGTTGAACAAGCTGCCTTCTCACCGGGCAGCATGGTTCCCGGAATTGAAGACAGTCCCGATCCACTACTCCAATTCCGCATGTTCTTCTACCGCGATGCACAATATCATCGGATTGGGATCAACCTCCACCAAGTGCCGGTGAATTGTCCATTCATGGCCTCATCATATTCGTCCCTGAACTTCGATGGACAAATGCGCGTGGACGCAAACCACGGAATGAACCCACAGTACGTTCCGAACAGTTTCGTGAACAAATTCCGACCGGACGTAGCCGAAGCTCCATACCAGCTCTCGGACAATAATGTCGGTCGCAAGTCCCACTTCTACCATGAAGGCAATGCATCGGAATATGATCAGCCACGGGCCCTGTATCGGGAGGTCATGGATGAACGTGCCCGCAAGCAGCTGCACGATAATACAGCCCGTCTACTTCGGTTGGTGGAGTTCCCTGTGATTCAGGTTAAGTATCTAGCACAGCTCTTCCGTATTGCACCAGAGTATGCAAAGGGGGTATATGATCTGCTCCCAGAAAAGTCGTTCCCGTTCAGCGATGTTGAGAAGCAGGCTGGTGGTGCAGAGGCCGCTATGAAAGAGCCCAAGTTCCGGCCCTGCGCGCCGACGGATAAGTTGGTTGGCATGTGTCCTATGAAGCCTGTCTACAATGTTCAAGTATGAGGAGAAACTGTGTAACTAGTCTGTATCTTAATATACTGTTTTTGGTCAATGGTCATACTACCCATGTCCTCAGTGCAAGTAGGTAATAGTATGGTACACACCACTTTAGACGCAACCCTACAAAAGAGACATAACCGGCTACAATGAGCATATGTCCATTGCTCGATCAAGGATGCTCCTCGGGCATTGTTACTTGCTAATGTCTCAAGTGATCATCTTGTGCTCCCCCAGGCCTTTCATAGCATTGCCAAGTGAGACGAACTCGGGGATAATCGGTCGACTTGTATGTCCCGTAATAGTGTATCTCGCTGATTTCCGGCCTTTAACAACGTTGCACATACCCAAGGCCATTGAGATCCTTGTACGTATATATAGTTGGAGCCTTGCCTTAGCCGAACTAAGATTCTTTTCTTTTGTCGCATGCGTAACTAAGTCATCAGTATGAGTTCATTCAACCACTGTGACTCACTCTTCATCGTCATTTACTGGCCTGATGGTCCAATATCCTTTACTCTTCGCAACTTCTCAAATAACCTTACGGCCTCGGACAACTTGCCCTATCCATCAACCACGGCATTGCCATGGAGCTAGACTCCACCACCAAGGCCCTCTCTCTATGGGAGATACTGCATCCCATCCTCCTCAACCTAGATATGCGAAGTCTTCTCCACGCGCAACGAGTGTGCCACGTCTGGCGTGATATAATCACCAGATCAAGGCCTCTTCAGCAAGCCCTATTCTTCCTACCTGTGGAGGAGCATCAAGTGACGGGCCCCGACAAACGACCTGGTCATATAAACCCCCTACTGAAGGAGATTCTCTGGCCTCAACTATCATGGCTTGCTACTTCCGCCCGCAGAATCAAGTCTTCAGAGCGCAGACGACAAGCCAAGGAACGTGGTATTCCGACCCTCCGTTCAGAGACTGCTAGCTGGCGCCGAATGCTCATTCGCCAGCCTCCACCGATTACAATCGGCATTCAGGGTGAAGATGAGTTTGATGGAGAATATCCAGCCCCGACTATTTATTATAACGAAGATATCTCCACCGAGAGTCTCTGGGCCTTGACAGAGATATCTTCCTTTGCAGATCATTGTTTCGTTCAATGCATCTTCAGTGGCGACGACGGATGGAAGGAGATATATCCTCCTGAGCAAGTCGATCTCATATCTGAGCAGGATCTTCAAAAGTGTGATATTCTACTGGTGGGCCACTGCCCGCCTGATTATCTTCTGAGAATGATACAATGGATCCTGAGATATGCATACTACGATCCCCGTCTTTCCCTACGGGTAGACATACACCCGCCATTGCTAGATTTCTATTACCGCTTCAATCTAAGGGATGCATTAGTGATGGATGATTGGGTCTTCGTTATCGCCAACCATCACGGACCAGTTTGGACATACCATGCTAACGACAAGGCCCTGGGCAAGCAATTCACTTTCGAGTCTTATATGCACAAGACCCAGTTGAATCCTTTGACAGAAAAAGAGGCAACAGCGGTGAAACATATTGTCGACGATGGATCACTTGCTCGGACTGTTGGATCTACCACGAGCTATGCAGACAGGCTAGTGCGTGTTATCGCGAAGCTGGTTGACAAGGGGATTTTGCCAAAGTTTACGCTTGAAGAACATGAAATCATTTACCGGGTCCGTTAAGTATGGATATTGGATTATGATGTATGACGGATAGCTGTTGCAGGTCTTCTATATACAAAGTCGATGTTACACTAAGCGTGGACGGCTTATTTTCTGTACCTTTCTCTGCCTTCTTATAACTATATGTTGAAACGTATTACATTTTCAGATCTTTGATCTTACCCATGCCCAGGGACATGTAACAAAATGCCAAGGCTAGTTATCTTTTCTTTTTCTACGATGGTGTAGATTAGTATCGAGTCTAGGATGTTATACTAGATTCATACTAGTAGCTAGTTTCGTAGGCACCATTTCCTACCGTATGTAAAGGCATCTTGAATGAATATCAGGATATCTCGTGGTGTGGTTGGGGTTTACTGTGGCTGAGTTACGGGCACGTGAAGTGTTGGGAATCAGATTATCCTCAACACTCAACATCAGGTTGTAATATTCTTACTAAGATTCTTTAGAGATCACTAATTGATTTTACCTCCACCGGTTACAAAGATAGATATTCTTGTCATGACATCCCATACCATAAATCGATCAAATACAAAATACTATACTTGTTCCTTCGTGATGGTTGTCGGCGGCTGCTTCTGTGGAAACATTCGCGTCGAATATAACGGCGAGCCCATTATATCGGTGAGTATATCTTTCCCGGAAAAGGTCTGATCGAGTACTAACATTTGTGATATAGGCACTATGCCACTGTTATGATTGTCGCAAATTGACCGGGACTCTTTTCACCTATAGTTTCGTGGTCCACAAGGCAGACCTGAAGATTACGGGCAATCCCAAAGAAGTGGCCAAAAGAGCCGATAGCGGGAACCATATTAAGAACTATTTCTGTTCAGATTGTGGTGGGTGACTTACAATCCTTGAAGTAAGTAAATAAGACATAAACTAACGAGGATTTGTAGGGACGCCGATCTACGGGCATAAAATCACGCCGTCAGGGACTCCCGAGGAGATCACTATACTTCGGGCCGGCATTTTCGACGATATTGAGTTTCTGGATCGGCACAAGCCGAAGGCGGAGATTTATAAACTCGGACGTGTTAAATGGATGTGTGCTCTAGAAGGAGCCGATCAGTTCATCGGCATGCCGCCGCTTCCATAGTCCTGTTGAAGTAATGATGATATTTATGAACGGCTTTAGAGGGCAGAACAGGCAGGGTTGAGCCCTATGCTACTGTATTCTATTTTACTGTAGCCATCCAAAACAAAAGATATAAGGAGCGTTGAAGATTTCCTCCATGATGCCTGAATCAAGGCATGGGTACGTTTTTTCCTCCTAGGTTGAAAATCATCTTAGATACTAAGACTTGGGTGGCAGGGGCTTGATAGGCCACTCGTAGTCTCTCTTAAAGATTGCCTCGAATGACCATTCACCATACTCGATAGTCTCTGTCTCCTCTCCGGATCCACTTGGATATACAACCTCGCAAGTTGTCCCATGGGGCACAGAAACCCTCAACTGTATCTTATCCAGACCTTTCTCCACACGGGTTGTTTCCCACGAGCACGAAGCTTGACCATACGGCGTGGCATGAGACGCAGAGGCATAAGTAAGCTCTGCTCCGATAGATGGCGCCACACGGAAGTGTTTCCAACCCGGCTCAAGCCTCTGTAAACCTGCGACCCTCTCGAAGAGAAACTTTACAATGGCGCCAAAAGCGTAGTGGTTGAACGATGTCATCTCGCCGGGGTTAATCGTACCGTCGGGCAACATGCTGTCCCATCGTTCCCACACCGTGGTGGCACCCATTGTTACTGGATACAGCCACGATGGACATTTCTTTTCCAGAAGCATGGAGTATGCGACTTGAATGTGTCCGGAGAGTGTGAGTGCTTCGCACAAATATGGAGTTCCCGCGAAACCAGTACCTATCCTGAACTCATTCTTCCGGACTAGCTCTACCAGGCGGTTGCCAGCATGGACTCGCTGGTTGGGCGTTAGCAGATCAAAGCAAATCGCGAGTGCGTATGCTGCTTGAGAGTCTGAAGTGATGCGACCGTTGGGAGTGACATATTCATCCTGAAACTCTTTCCACGCCTCTTTCAACTCTGCCGCGAACTGCTCACGGTCATCGTCCTTCCCTAGGATACCAGCAATACGTGACATATAGTCTAAACTGCGGATTAGGAAAGCATTGGCAACCAATTTTGCATCAGTGGCACCCTTCCATGGGGCGTCTGGTGGAGCAGCAGGGTCAAGCCAATCCTATAATAAATAATCAGTAAACCACTCTTGTAGCTGGGGGCGCCGAACTACTATACGCACACCGAGTTGGAAAATGGTTGTATCCCACAGGTGAGTCGAGCCAGTTTGGTTTCGTGGCAAACGCTTCAGCCAAGTTGTCATACTCGCGTACTGTTGAAACAAAATACTCTCGTCTCCTGTTTCCTCATAGAGGGCCCATGGCGCTAGGATAGTAACGTCATGCCAAATAGCGCATGGTATACGCCTGCACCATATTGGATCTGGGAGTGTGGCATTGGGAGTCACCATCGCTGGAACCCCTCCTAGAATATTTTGATCATGTTCTACGTCAACTAGCCAGTTCCGAAGCATGTTGAAGCAGTCGTAAATTAGGGTTGCCGTCGGGGCAAATAACGCCAGGTCCCCAGACCAGCCAAGCCGTTCATCACGTTGAGGGCAGTCGGTCGGCACCGACAGGAAATTGCCTCTCATGCCCCAGCGGACATTCTTGTAAAGTTGATTCAAAAGAAAGTCAGAGCATGAGAATGTACCGACTTGCTTCATATCTGTATGGCAGACAACAGCTTCCGCAGACGTCTCCAACTCCAAGTCCCCTCTCCATCCATCAATCTGCGCGTACCGAAATCCGTGGAACGTGAACCGGGGCTCGTAATGCTCTCCTTGAGAGTCTCCCTTCAGCGTATACTCATCGATCGCCTGGCAAATGCGGAGTGGCCTGGTTCCCAGCTCTTTATGTTCTAGGACTTCCGCATGCGACAACCTTACAATGTGACCGCGAGGGCCTTTGATGTCCTTAAGTCTGACATAGCCGACTAAGTTCTGACCAAAATCAAGTATTATTTTGCCTGAAGGTGTAACAACTTTCTGGATGGGCTGAATGGCTTCAGTCCTCCGGACAGGCTCACTAAACCCAGCAGTAAGTTCGACCGAGTCGGGCAGTGGATCCAGAAGGAGGACCGGCTCCCAGGCAGTATACAAAGTCATGGCTGGAGATGACCAACAGGGGATTTCTCGAGTGGCGTCATATTTTTCGCCGTCATATATTTCGGCCAGTCGAATAGGTCCCGTCGTGACAAGCCATGAGCGGTCGGACGAGATAGCATCAACTCGACCGTCGGTGTAAGTGACCTCAAGCTGGGCCATCAGGGCAGTGTGCGGGCCCCAGATATTGCGATGTCCCCCTTCGAATCCAATACGGCCACAAAACCAGCCCTCTGCGACGCGAACCCCGATACAATTTCTATCAGCTGAAAGCATGGATGTGACATCGTAGGTCTGATATTGCAATCGTCCGTCATAGGTAGTCCAGCCAGGAGCCATGAAGTAATCACCCACTCGCTGGCCATTAATCTCCGCTTCATAAACCCCCTCGGCAGTGACATACAGGCGGGCTTGGCGGACAGGTCCCCTGAGGGAGAATTCTTTTCTGTACAAATCCTCCGGGACGGGGCCGGTAGTTTCAGGCCCCCAGGGTGCAGCAATACGCTCACACTGCCAATCGCTTCTCTCCAGGAGGCCCGTCTCTAGATAGGCCTCTTCACTCCATGGTGAGATGTAACCCTCTCCATCCCACACCCGGACTCGCAGAGAAATCTTCTGGCGCGATTTTAGGGGTTGATCAGACGACCATGGGACTAAGTAAGACTGCTGCGAAGTTCGTTTAACAGTTGAAAGGACAGTGTGCTCAGAGTCGTATATCTCTATGTCGTAACCCTCTTGCCGAAAGTGCCTGGGAACATTCTTGAAACCCCACGAGATGCGGGGCTTCCTCTCCTGGACACCCAGGGTATTAGGGGGGTGGTAGTGCTCGAACTGAACGTTAGTAACCAAAGCCATTTTAACGGCCTGATATAACTGCTGGTGAAAGGGCAGAGAATAATAGAGCGTTAGATTTCGCCTGGATTTTCGAACTCCGAGGCACATGACGGACCCTTTATCAGCTCGGGGTTTCGATGAGCGAAATACTCCGAGCCAGGTGGGACTATCATGCCCCATCACGGACACCAGATCTGTTTGTTGCGCTACGTTTGGCTGAAGATGGCTCCATAAATGGCTGCTTTACAAGCATTATTATTTCGGTGCCTTCGTTGATCTCCACTCTCTTTGCTAAGGTAACTGCCCTTTCACTTTTCCCATCCCTTCTACGGTGACAAGTATATAAACCCCTGGCACATTTCTGAGGAGTGTGCTATATCTTGATTCCATCTGATTTATTACGAACGAGCAGCCGATATGAACGTGAATATGTTCAAAGCCGGGAACGACATCCTCCAGGATGTCGACCAATCACATCAAGACCATCTCCCTGCTGTAGAGGAGCTGCCTCTACCTCCAAGCTTTACCTGGGGTACTGCTACAGCTGCGTATCAGGTTGAAGGCGGCGCCTTCCGGGACGGCAAAGGCAAATCCATCTGGGATACCTTCACTCATCTTGACCCATCTCGGACCAACGGGGAAAATGGAGACATTGCCTGTGACCACTACAATCGTATGGCGGAAGATGTTGAATTGATGGCCTCATACGGCGTGGACGTGTATCGCTTCTCGATCGCCTGGGCCAGAATTGTCCCTTTAGGCGGGCGTGGCGATCCAATCAACGAGAAAGGAATCGCATTCTACAACAAACTCATCGACTGTCTCTTGGAGCATCATATTGAGCCTGTTGTGACACTCTATCACTGGGATGTACCGCAAGAGATCTACGATCGCTATGGGGCGTTCTTAAATACAGCCGAGTTTCAAGCGGATTTCGAACATTTTGCATGGTTGTGTTTCTCCCGTTTCGGTGATCGGGTCAAACAATGGATCACGTTCAACGAGCCCTACATCATTTCAATTTTTGGTCACCATAGCGGGGTACTTGCTCCTGGTCGCAGCAGTGCAACAGGTGGTGATTCCCGAATTGAGCCATGGCGTGTCGGTCACACCATCATCCTTGCTCATACAGCTGCTGTGCAGGCCTACGCGACGGACTTTCAACCCACACAGAAAGGGGATATTTCGATCGTCCTGAATGGCCACTTTTATGAGCCGTGGGATGCCGGCAGCGAAGAACATCGGTTGGCTGCCCAGCGTCGCTTGGAGTTTTACATTGGTTGGTTCGGTGACCCCATCTTCCTGGGAAAGGATTATCCACTGCCCATGCGAGCTCAGCTTGGCAGTCGTCTGCCTGAGTTCACATCAGAAGAGCTGGACCTCCTCCGCCGTTCAGCCCCAATCAACTCGTTCTATGGTATGAACCATTACACGACAAAATACGCACGAGCCCTACCTGACCCACCGGCGGAGGATGACTGCACCGGTAATGTGGAGGAAGGGCCCACTAACAGCGAGGGGAAGACCATGGGACCTCTTTCTGGCATGTCCTGGCTACGAGTGACACCGGCGGGGTTCCGAAAGTTGCTGAACTGGGTCTGGGATCGCTATCGTCGACCAATCGTAGTCACGGAGAATGGATGTCCATGCCCAGGCGAGAGTCAGATGACGAAGGAGCAGGCCCTAGACGACCAGTTCCGTATTCGGTACTTTGGGCTGTATCTTGATGCTATTTCCCGGGCCATTTATGATGATGGGGTCAAAGTTGAGGGCTACTACGTCTGGTCGTTGATGGATAATTTCGGTACGTCTATCCACTTGAGTTCAATAGCCCCTACTAACGTTTCATAACATAGAATGGTCTGCTGGGTATGGTCCTCGGTATGGAATCACACATGTCGATTTCACAACCTTGGTTCGCACACCTAAACGATCAGCCAAGTATTTACAGGACAGCTTCAAGAAACGTAGAGCCACAAACCATACATAGGCGGACCGATGGATCACCATGGCGGACTTCGGTTGCAGGAATAACATACAATACTCTTACTGTCCAAGCTGCTCTTTTCGAGATTATAGTGCATTCATTGATAAAATACCTAACCAAAGTGTAAGATAATCTCGGACCTCCGCATTTCTTGAACTTCCGTTGCCAAAATCCAGAGTTGGTCTCTCAATGCGTATTGCGTATTCCAGTAGCAACCACCTCAGAAATTAGTCTCGACCCCACGCCTATTGGAAAGCCCAGTGCAAGTAACATCCTCCAATGGGAGGTACAATCATGGTTCAAACTGCTCCTTTCGACTTTCCCGACCTAATGTAGGGTGCTAAGATACGGGATACCCTGTAGATCGAATCGTGTTTCTTTCCCGAACTGGTATGGTCTACGAAGCCCCAACCGGGCCTATGTCAGTGCTAGGATGTCTTCTGTTCCAACTACCGGGGCTAGACCATCTAATGTGGACGCTTGGAAAGTGATTTCAGGCCTGGCGCACTATCTCAAAAGTAATACAGCTTTCTTCGGTGGTCTCAAAAGCCAATGGTTGGTGATATATTGGGACATAGCATATTACAAGCGAAACGACCAATGAGCTGATTCGTGCATTCGACCATCTATATTGCGATATACTTCAGGCCACTCAGAAACACGATCATTTATACAGAATGTTTCGCTAGGGCAACTGTGAAGCATAATTCCCCCTTGCGAAGCAATGGGTGGTTTCCCATTCAGGCTATATATACCGACATCCGAATCGAGAGAGACGTCCTAGTTGAATTGTATTTAGTGGCTTTGTTCATTATCAAGCGGCAAAATATCAGACCTAATAGTCTCTGTACCCCAGATTATTACCCCGCAGATTGATTTTGGCTTTTCGGTTTCCTGTTCTCGGGCTATGATCGTCCGGTTGGTCATAGAATATCGTAGGTTATCGCCAGGTCTAATGATAGTGTGTGACCAACACTTGTTCACCAGAATATTGGACGATTTGATCGAGCATAATGTTTGACTTCGTTGCTTTAGAGTCCGGAGTATCTGAGACCGAGCCAACGGAACACAAGCCTGTGGTTTCACTGATTGTCGACCTCGGCTACGCTCGCCCCTGGTGATAATCAAAACGAACTATACTCACTTCAAGTAGGAGAAGGTTTCCTCGTGATTATCCCGGAAGGTATGGTCATGACACAATACAATGCCTCCACGCTCTCAAGGACACACATCTATTAGAACTCACTTCCCTCCTTCATCTTGGTCAATCCTTCTTCCTAGCATAAGAGCTGTTTTCTTCGGTCACGTAAAATAATGGGAGCAAATACTAGACTGTCTAAGTCCTCCGCTGAACATGTCGAAATGGCAGACCACGGGGGAGTCAAGCCCCTGGAAGCTACACTGGATGCTGCAACAAAAGGACAAGCTGTGTCGGGGTATGAGGATCTGGGTATCTGGGAAACGATCAAAACCTTCAAGCTTTGCACGATTGTATGCTTCGCTATGGCATTCAGTGCTGCTACCGATGGATATCAGGTTGGGTCAGTCATAGCCCAAAGTTACGAGAATTCCTGTGAACTGACAGTTAATACTAGAATCAATGCCAGCATTATTGCGAACCAAGGATTCGTCGCGCGGTTTGCAACTGAAATTGGAAAGGACGGAAAGCCCGCTTTGGCATCTCCAATTCTTGCTGGATGGAGCTCCATTATGTCCTGTGGTCAAATCGTCGGGATGGTTTCGCTACCGTTCCTGTCAAGTAGGTACGGTAGGAAGCCGGCGATGTACACTTTCTGGGTGATCCTCGTCTGTAGCGTGCTGGCAGAAAGTTTGGCGAGGTCGTGGCAGGCATGGCTAGTCGGCAAGCTACTTGCTGGGATTGGTGTCGGATGTCTGCAGTCCACGGTGCCAGCTTACATTGCTGAGGTCGCACCGAATCGTATACGTGGTGGTCTGTTGATGTGCTACAGTTTCTGGTGGTCACTTGGTTCCTTCTTTGCACAGGTTGCCCTGCAGCATCTGGCCCACGACCACCCTATGAATTATCTGACGCCCGTCTATACCCAATGGGCCCAGATTGGTTTGATGTTCTTGATATACATCGTCGTCCCTGAGTCCCCCGCTTGGTGTATCGATGCTGGAAAAACTGATCGTGCCAGAAAGGAACTCTTGCACTTATATCGCGGAGTCCCGGGTTTCAACGTGGATCAACAACTTAGTGTCTTGTCCCTCGCAGTTGAGCATGAACGAGCCATAGCAGCTGAGCAGCGAAGGGGGAAGTGGTACTCTATATTCCGCGGCACAGATGGGCTACGAACGCTCATCACGTTGTGGACGAACACGACACAACAGCTCATCGGGCTCACCCTGTTCAGTACATTTGGAACATACTTCTTCCAGCAGGCTGGTCTAAGCGATCCCTTCAAGATAAAAGTTATTACTACATCCATCCAAATCGCCACCGTTCTGATCCTCGTGGCTATAGCCGACCGTCTGGGCAGACGATGGCTGGCCTGCGGCGGCACCACACTGTCATGGCTGGCTTGTGTGGCTATCGGCATCGTCGGCGTTGTTCCCCAGAGCAATGGGTCAACTTATGCTTTTGTGTTCTTTGCCTGCCTTTGGAGTAAGTTCAAACAGCGTTGATCCATACAACCCTTAGCTAATAGCTCTCTGTGTAGATGTCGGTCTAGCTGCGAACGGCGCAACGGGCTGGGGTTATATTGGCGAGATCTCATCCCAGCGACTTCGACCCTACACAGCTGGATTTGGTGCAGCTGTAACCTGCGTCGTAGGTGTGGTGATGAGCAACCTGGTCCCATACATGACCAACGTCAATAAGTGGGACTGGGGACTGAAGACAGGTTGGTTCTACGCAGGGGTCGGTTTTCCATTTACCCTCGGAATGTGGTTTTTGATCCCGGAGACATCTGGGTAAGTCCTCGGCGTATATGAGATGTGATTTCTGTGTAGAAGCCCGGATGTGCTAAATATATTTTGACCTAGTCGCTCCGCCGCGGAGTTGGACGAATTGTTCGAGAGGAAGATTAAGCCATGGCGATTCCACAAAACAGAAACCGCTACCCAACGTCTTGTCCAGATGAGGAGGGAGGCGGACAGCTAAGCATCGCATCGTCGCAGATATGTGCGATACTTATTTAGTGTGAGAGCTGGTCTTGCAGTATTGACTGGAATATGCGTTTCGAAGATTGGATAGTCATTTTATGTCTATGTCTGTCGTGCCAATTTGCTGGTTGGCGTAGTAGCAGATCGCGTCTTCTTCGGATCAAATATAGCGTCGAGGGTCAGTGTCTACATATTGTTTATTTCCGACCAGACGTGTCGCATCATGATGCCGATAAGATTTCTAAATCCGGTAAAGATCAGCCCTAACCCCTGGATTCCAATTTTCGCGTCCAACCTCTGCAAGTAAACTGGAACTACATGTTAGACGGTCTTTGCTACCATGGCTACAATGGCTAAGTTTAAATCAACAATATTGTCTTCCGTACTCTTACCACTGCTTTTCTCTTCCCATGGAGCAGCAGTACCATCACCATCGTCCTGCAATGCGGACACGCGTCCTTACTCAGCCTGGATGGCCGATAGTGTCATCTCTCGCGGTCAGGCCGTCTTGCCTGCAGGAACAACACCAGAAGCGTCAACCTTTCTTCAGATCGGTGTTTTTCAAAACGCAATTCTACGATTGAAAGAGTACTATGGGTCTCCGGAAAGCGCGTGTGCACAGGCCGATTGGGATGCCTACTTGGAAGAGAGCACGCAGAGCGTCACTCCTTGGCTTCTGAACGCCACCAAGGATACTCAGTATCCTCTTGATAGGTTCTCCGATGGAAACGGTCTGTTTTACCAGTAAGTCTACTGTATACACCCCAGCCGACATTATGCCTCGAAGAGATGGTCCTTCTTTCTCGGAAAGGTTCTGGTGCTCACAAAAAGATAGATATGAGAGAACAGAAAACGAAGCTTATAAGGCGGCGCTGGATGCATTGCAGCAGTCCATCTACCTGCAACCTAGAAACAAATATGGTACGTAGATACACAAAGATAATAGACAAACGCATAGAAACACATGTTAAACGAGAAACGCGACCACACCTGATGAGCTGTCGCTATTCATTGTTGAGCCTCAGGGTGCTAATCAATGCACAGGGGGGTACTGGTATTTCAAATACCCTAATTGGAGTTACCTTGATGGGATGTACTCGCTCATCCCCTTCTACTCCACCTACACGGCCAAATTCGCGGCAGCGAATAGTAGTGCTGCAGGAAAGGACCTTGTCTACCAGCTCGACCTCCTTTGGTCCCACTGTCGTCAGAACAACACCGGTCTATTGGTACACGGGTATGACGCATCGAAAACAGCTGTCTGGGCGAATCCGGTCACAGGTGGAAGCCCGATTGTGTGGATTCGCTCTTTGGGCTGGTATATGATGGCCTTGGTAGACATTCTGGAGATCTCACTCCAGCAAGAGGTCCTCAATCAGGAGCAGTGGAATCATGTGCACCAGCGATTCGTTGCGCTTTCTAACGCAGTCATGGCGGCGGCTGATCCGGAGACTGGTTGCTGGTGGCAGGTTATGACGGATCCGAACAGAGAGGGCAATTACATCGAGTCCAGTGGATCAGCGATGTTCACGTATGCGCTCTATAAGGGTGCGCGACTGGGCTTTTTGCACGGCATCCCAGAGAAAACTCTGCTACCCGCTTCTCTTGCAAGTAAATGCTATGGCCATCTTCTGCAGGACTTTGTGGTTGACAACAAGAACGGGACACTGGGGTATAATGGCACGGTATCGGTTTGTAGTCTGAGCTCGAATGCAACCTATGAAGTATGTTTCCTATGCAACACGGTATCTCCTGAACATTATCCAGCTAACGGGTCGAACAACTTTAGTATTACGTCCATCAGCCCCTCCTCTACAACAGTTTGCATGGGACTTCCTCCTTTATTCTCGCAAGCGTGGAGCACGAGCGTGCCACCAATGTGTCTAGAGATTAAGGGTCTTCCTTACCTTCTAGTCTAGGAAACAAAGTCGATTGGTTAATTTCTATTCATTTTAGACAAAAGTATGTAGATACTCAAAATGACGTAGTCCTTCACGCATCACCACTTCAGATCTTCCAGAAATGTTTCGCTTTATATACGACTCCGTATTGTGATAGCAACATGCATACTCCAACCAGTGTGGCATTACCATCGTTTCCCACGAGTGAAGCACAGTGGCCACTTTTATTGACAAACAACAGGAAATATAAAAACTTAGAACGGAGTTCCTCCTTTACCACCAAGGCGGTTGGAAACATTAACTCACTTCATGGTAGGAAAAGGTCAACCAACCCCAACGTGCCCCCGACAAAAATACCACAAGAGTAGCTGCAGGGTCGGAGTCATGAAATTTGCGAAAGTCCACGGTCTGGCCGAGCCACAGTCATCCTGAGACTAGGAAGTGGGTCTTTGTTCCTGATCAACCCCTTAAAATTTGCAGGCCAAACCCACTGTGGCGCTTAGTCGTACCCAGATATAGATTCCCACGGGTTAATATGCTTGTATGGCTTTGCCCGATGGACCATGTCTCAGGCTCGCTCCCAGTGAGAATGGTCCAAGTAAAACATAATCCGCTGTTGATAACATGCTCGAAGGGTGAGTCCACAACTGCATGGAATATACGAGGCTAGCCTTCCGATCTACGTTTATTAAGTGGTCCTTTAGTAAATCCCTATAATTGTCGTGACAAGACCCACACTCCCATAACAACGATAGGAGAAAAGTGAGGAACAAGATCTAGCCCGAGCCAGCGCTCCAGAAATCAAACTTTCTGCGCATAAACCCGAAGCTAAGAGACCACATCACTGGATAATGGGGTCTAAGGCATGTAGATCTATCTCTGTGGCTCGACTCGATTCTAGTTAACTATTCAGGACTTCAGAATGTCTTCTTATACTTGGCCGCGACGTAGATAGTAATCTCTTAGTGATGGTCCTGCCGTGGACATATGGTATACCCGAGTTCTGCATGGAAGACTACTACTTTTGAATACCACATATATAGGAGTAGGAACTAATAATTCCAGACTGACTGGCCTGCACGTCACATCAAAGCCTGTTGGCCTCGAAATCAACCAACATGTGATAGTCGTGTTGATCATAATATACCTTCCCATCGATCTACAGACTGTCAGCCAGCCATACCTCTTTTGATGAAAATCACTAAAAAACGTCCACAGATCACAGATCATTGCTCACCAGGGATGTCCGTTGCTAACCCTATATTGATACTGCTTGTCTCAGAAAAGACGTTTCTTTCCCTGGTCTTCATTTCCAAAGTGCCTCTTCATCGGGTACACCGAAGTACAACGCCCTGTGTCGGGATTATGTCTTAGCATGTCTCTCCTCCATCTATTAGTGTTTTAGATCTATTCTCTTTCCGTTCACAGATGTTTCACCGCAATAGCTTTCCATAGATGGCAATAAATCCCGGTGGGGAGCTCTTCGAAAGATCCATGTCTCGGAGCATTCCCGGCATAAAATAGCAATCATGATATAAGTACATTGTTCCCCCTGGCCTGCTCGCATTGAGAGAAATTCACTGACCAATCTCAGACACTCCTTTGCATCTTATCCGCTCATTTCGACTCTGTCGCGTATCGTCGCTGGGAACTTACTTGCTTCCAATTACAATCTTTTCCGACCATCAAAATGCAACTCACTCATTTGTCTGCCGTCCTTCTTCTCTCCGGAGCCTACGCTGCGGTAGCACCGGAAGGTCCTGCACCTACCGAGATCCCGGGTGGCTGCAACCCAGCGCACCCTGGAAGCTGCCCCGAATCCACCGAAATTCCCGGTGGTCTGGGCTGCAACCCTGCTCATCCTGGCAGCTGCCCTGAGTCCACCCAAATCCCTGGTGGATGTAACCCTGCTCACCCAGGTAGCTGCCCTACCCCAACCGAGATCCCGGGAGGTTGCAACCCAGCGCATCCCGGCAGCTGTCCTACTCCCACTGGAATCCCCGGTGGCTGCAACCCCGCTCACCCCGGAAGCTGCCCCAGCGTGAGTGTGGTGTCCGGTAGCTCGACCTACCTTTCCCCTGTCGCCGCTGTGACCCCATCTGGCTTCAGCAGCATCGCTGGTATTCCTGGTGGCTGCAACCCAGCCCACCCTGGAAGCTGCCCCAGCGTGACTGTTGTGTCTGGAAGCTCCACCTACATGTCCCCTGTGCCTGTTGCTACTTCCTCTAGCAAGTTCTCGGGTAACCTGACGTAAGTGCTTGATTGAACCTGCAGTGTTAAAGTCTCCGTGAATCTGATACTAATTAGAAAATTGATATAGTTCCTCCAGCCTTAATCCTCTTTTCACCGGTGCTGCCTCGAACAACCAGCTCCACTACGGCGCTCTCCTTACCGGTGTCATTGCGCTCGCTGCTCGTGCCTTCTTCTAAACGGTTATACCTAGTGTCATACAGTCGTCTAAATGACTGTACCACCATCCTTAGGAAGTTTGCTATGAGGATATAATGATGTGCAAGAGGAAATAAGATCTTATATTCTCTGAACTGTATTATCAGCTATATTCATATCAATATACCATTTGCTTGTATGGAAGATGGATGTGCTTTGCCCACCTATCACTACAGAGTGACAATATAAATCTCAGTCGAGCCTACGTAACTATAACTAGCAACGAGATAGTTACGATAAGCTGTTTTGTATCCTTGTTTGTGATCAAGGGCTTTTGTTGCCCGTATAAGGAACATGGGCGTCCTTAGTATCATCCGTAGGTCAATCTCTCGTATATTCACTTTTATATAACCAACCCAATGATCCAATAGCTGAAGCGACCTAGGCTCACGGCTCTATATGTACATTCTGTGCCTTATATCTACCACCGGTCAATATACCTTTTTAGCTGAACTTTCCAAACAGAGTATACAGATTAGATCACCACCAATCACTCCACCGTGTCCCCTGATATATAGCAGGCACCTGGGGCCCTTCTGCCTCGACAATATAACCCTCTTCACACCATCCATACTCAACCTTAACCTGCTTATCGTAGAACGCATCAAAGACATCACCCAGAGCATCACTCAGAGTTTGGACGTCTCCAGAGGGGTGAAGGACCTCCCATGGCTTGACACAGGTCGATCCCTTACAGGATTTCAGAACAAGCAGCAGGGCGTCTAAACGGGAGATGACCTTCTCAATGGGGTAGCCAAGTAATTTCTGCTCGTTGCTTCCAGCATCAGACGGATGAAGGTTATTGAGTTCGTAGGGATCGGTCTGTCGTTGAATAAGCACATGACCCTCGCAGGATGGATGTTCAATGTAGGATACTCACCGTTAGGTCATACAGTTCATGCTCATTGGTACACCATACGGAGTAGTAGAGATTATACCCTTCTCCTAGGACTCTTAGAGCTTTGTAGGTATTGTTCCGGAAGGCTATGGGTCCTCCATCGGCTGGCGTCAAACGTCAGCATAACAATTAGTAGATAAACACCAATGAATAAGCGACTTACGCGCTCTGCTCATCTCGCCTTCAAATCCCGCTTTGCCCCAATATTCGACGTTGACATGTTCATGTCGACCCTTCGATATTTTCTCCTCTTCCACATCCCTTGCTGTCAGCGGTACGGGAGTACCATCAAACTCTTCCTTGAGATCCAATCCCGCTATTTCAAAGATCGTAGGTGCTAAATCGATATGCGTCGTCACGAAGTTGACCTCCTCGCCACTCGGAATACCAGGTCCTCGAATGAACATCGGCACACGAATGTCCTCTTCAAACCCACATTCCTTGCCGGGATGTAGTCGGTGCTGGCCGATGTGGTAGCCATTGTCGGATGTATAGAAAATATATGTATTATCGAGAACACCTGCATCTTCTAGATGTTGGACGACCTGTTCGACAATTTCATCGACTCCTTGAAGCGCGCGTAGACGGGCGCGATAGGACTCATCGTTGGAGTCGATACTGCTCTGGTTTTGCTGAGGGAGGGTACTGATCCAGTTGACTCCGCTTGGCTGTTTTCATGATTAATATTCGAGGTAGATTAAATACAACAGCACAGTAGACCGAAAGGCATACCTGATCAGGATTAAAATGCTCCGTCCGCGGCACCTTCGCGTCAGGGAACAAGTCCTTATGCCGTTCCAACGGGATCGGCGCCGAGAAGCGAAATGTCGTGTAGTCGCTCGCATTGGTCATTTCAAAGTTAGAATGCGGCGCAATTGGCGCAATGGTGAGGAAGAAGGGTCTTTCGTGACTCTCTGCGACTGCGTCGTCAAGCAAACCGAGCGCTTTCTTCCTGAGGACGTCGATGGTGTGTTGCCCGGAGTAGGAAATAGGTGGGTCATGATTTCGTTGATAGACCGGGTGGAGATATTGGTAAGTGTATGGGTCCAGAACAAAGTCGGAAGTATTGAAGCCCTTGGCGAATGGCGAGTTGTAGTTATCCACGGTGTGCGCGTTGAAGAGCTTGCCAGTGTAGTAAGTGTTGTACCCGGCGTCTTGAAGCCATATTGGTAGCCAGTTTTCGTTGTGGCCTTCCGAGACGAATTTTGGATATCCTCCTAGACAATTGTGTAAGCGTAGGGGTTGTCTTCGGTGTGTGCAACTAACATACCATATGGTGGATAAATTTCCGTGACGTTGGTATTATGCGCCTGTTTTCCGGTCCACAGGCTCACACGGGACGGACAACACAACGCTGTTGTGACGAAGTGATTCTTATAGAATACTCCCTGGTCTTTGATGTAGTGATTCGTATGCGGTGTATAGGACAAGGAGTCCATCTGCAAGTCTTGGTCATCTACTAAAATAAAAACAATGTTCGGACGTCCGTGTGTGCCATTCTGCCGGATCATGTCCGGGATATTCCCACTGCTGCCATCCTGCAGCCGAAGAGGCGCTTGATCCAGGGCCAGCGCAGACGCCGCCAGAATTAAGTTAACAGTCAATATCTTCATGGTAGACACGTAGTGGTAGACATCGCCGAAGACGGGAGACAGACAATGGCTTATGTATAAATCCTTGTGGTTATCAATCTAATGCAAGACTAAAAGCACGCCATCCCGACATCCGATGGCAGAATCCCAATAACACCGGAATATGTGCCGAGTAAGCGAAGGCCTATGCTAGTACAGGCACGCTACCCCGTCATGTCTTGTCGATCAGTGATTTTCCTTTTGCGATTGGCAGTGGCGTTGTGGATATCTACAATTCGTACGGTGCGACGCATGGACCAACACCTTATGTGAACGAGCGCTACGCACTGAATGCTGCATAGTACATAGTAAGAATATATAACAGCATGCTGTATGTTCTTTACAATACACAGATTCTCAATATTGACGAACCATATGTTGCCATCGCATTGTTTGCTTCAATCATCGTCTCAACCCGATAGCCAGACTCGATGAGATATAGCTAATTCCTCAAAACCCTACAAGTTCAACCTGTATAGTTATGTACCATAGAATACCTACAGATCAATCTCTTGCCACAACCATAAGTAAGTGCAGCCTCTATGCCACTGCTGTCCGACAAAATAAATCAATTGCCAAGCACAATTCCCCCACTCTAGCGCACAGCCCCATAAGGCTGACACCACCAACTCCGCCTTACCCTATATAAACCACCATTATCCCCATGAAACCCCAAATTCCCCAAATAACACACAACATGGCATCGCCAGACCCACCAATCCCCTCAACCCCAGAAATAGCATTCATCTCCGGTCCTCTGGACATAGGCCCAGACAACATCTACTTCCACACCCACTACGTACCCCAAATCAACACAGCCATTGAACGAGGACATCACTTCGTGATCGGCCCTGTCGCCGGCGTAGACAGGGCCGCCTTGGATTATCTCCTTGCATACCCAATCCCTCCATCACATATAACTATCTTCGTGACTCAAACTGAGAATATCCTGATGGGTGATGAATTCCGCTCCCGTGCTGTCAATGTGCATGTTGTCGATGGAGGTATGAACATGACGACTCGGGATCGTGATGCGGCGATGACGAGGGCCAGTTCTTATGATATTCTCCGGTGGAGACCGAGGAAGGAAGCGAGGGAGCTCTACGGACGGATGTATAGGGAGGGATATGTGACGAATACCGAGATGAATTGGAGGCGGCGGAGAGGAATTAGTGAAATGGAGATAGTGAGGGAGGAAGATGTGGGCATATTTCGCGATGAGAATAAGCGTTCTGTGGGGAAACGAGCTGTTGATGCACTTTGCGGGTCGTTCCGTTCTGGTTCATGATCTTCTGGGGATTGATTTGGTGGTGATGAGGTGCGGTTTATGAGGTCTAGCGTGTTCAAAGTTGTATAGATTCAATTATTGGCTATATGGTTGTGCTTGGTATAATAATGTACATACAGGTACTTTTAAATGTGATATTAACGTTGGATAACACCTCCGTCTACTTTAATGCCATCCTTATAGAATAATCCAAGGAGAGCAGGAGGTCAAGCAAGACTTCTAATCAGACACAACAATGATTGAATCGGTTCGTTCGCAATATAGCGGATTAGTGGGCAAGCTGACTGCCATCTGAAGGCGCTGAATCGAAGACGAAGGAGCGCTGTCAGGTAACAGAAGTCTTTTGACCGTGCACAGACAACCTCACAAACCTTCGTCAAGGCAGGAAGCCACATGCACGTGAACGAACCAGGATGAGCATGCTATCAAGATGGCCATCCCATAGTGTGGGGAGGATGAGACAATTCTCAGCGAATGGGGCGAACTTCATATACTATTCAGGTATATATCCACCATAATGAAACGTGGCACCGTATTCCCGCCGCGTTATTCCCTGATAGTAAGCGGGTATTAGAGTTGTGGTCTTCCCCTGTAGGGAAGAACGAGGGATGCCGATAAGACAGGCGACTGTGGAGCCATAGCGACAGCTATAGCTTGCAACGATCTCCCTAGATAGGAGCTTGACCCTGATTTTACAGAACCCTTCAAATCGTTCCCTCATGCCATCCGTCACATCACGTGTACAGTGTGGCAGAACAAGCGAGGCGGTAACTTAAACGGAGAGAGAAGTACCCCTGCCCCGGCGTAGCGAAAGAGTCGCAGATAGTGTCAGTAGCAAAGAATATTTACTGCCAATAATCTCTCAGCTCTCTCGTATGTCAGGATCTTCGGAACTGCGGCAATCGTAGGGCTCCTTAACAGATGAGAGGGACTCGGGCGATTCGGAGCTTAGATTAATGGAAAGGTTATCCATATCATGGATAAGATTCTGCAAGCCTTGGTACCGGTAAGCTGACCATCGGCTCGAACTTGAGTCCGATTGGGTAGTCGTGTAAACCACATAATCGGCCGCTAGGGATGAGATGTCCGTCACCGTCCACAAAGCGCCCTCGTTTAGTTTCCTGAATATCTCGACGACCCTAGAAGGCATGAGGGACGGGTCCGGATTGTTTTGCTTTAAAACCAGTTCGATCGTCCGGAGGAATGCTGTACATAAACGACCCCACCCCAGACTCATGTGCCAAAGGCCCACCACACAGTCCTCCAGAATATAGCTCCACTTCGGTTCATGAGCATTCAGCTTCGACACTGAGTGAACCCCTGCAACACAAAAGTAGTGTAACATGACAACCGGAAGAGACTTCCATCCGTGGCAGCGTTTGAATAACAAAATCAAGGACCCCATGCCATCTAAAGCCTGCGACATTATTGTGTATGGATCAAACTCCTTTGGTTTCGGAATCTGGCCATCCATGGAGCCCAGGTTTGCACAGAAGATCTGACATAGAGATGCAACGGTTGCATAGTAATATTCACTATAATATCCGTCAGTCACCGAAAACACAACGAGGTGGAAGGTGATGGCGAACTGTAAGCAGATTACGTGCGGTGTGGTATTATGTTCAAGTAGAAGAACAGGAGGCAGGGTGGCCTTCCACTGAAGTAGCTTTTGGTGCAATTGGCGACCGTACTCCCAATCATCATTGTTCATGACCGCATCGGGGAACCGAAGGGCAAACTTGGCAATTTGATGAACTATAGTAACTAGGTCAGACCTGAAGCACGCCGCCGTGAAGAAGAATGGTTGGGAAATAGGAGTCGTGAACGGATAGGGACTCCATTCAACGCCTGCATCTAATCCGGCCGCTTCAATTGGGGAGAATTTCACGGGCGGAGGCTCTTTCCAGGCTGGTACCTTTCTGTAAACTTGAGATGCAAGGCTGTGTGGACGGGTTAGTAACAAACAATTTGAAGAAAATATATGCTCTCTCACCCTTGAATATCGTACACCGCCCAGGCGACTAACTTATGAGACCTAGCAAGGGCAAGGTGTCCATATTCATCCGGTGCGTCGCCATAGAAATATGATGGAGACTCATACTGAAGTCCTAAGTTTAGGCATAGTTGAGCTCCATGCATGATATACTGGGTGCCAAATCTGTCCAGGCCAAAGGTGCAACAGAGAAACCCAATCAGGATACTGGACTGCGCAGTGGGAAGACTCTTAAGGTGTTTTTCGACCTCCCACAGACGCTGGATTTCGGCATATAAATCCTTGCTGAGCAGCTTTTCCTCTCGTCGATCGGTGATTCTATCTAGATTGTAAGATAGACTCTGAACCCCTAGTTAGTCGTCACTTCACTCCGGTCGATGGCCACACGTACACAGCCAAAAAAGAGTAATACAGTAACCAATAATGCGGAGCAAAACTTCCCGTGTCCACATTCCAGGTCGCGGACGAACATCTCCTTGTCAATCAGTTGCCAGGTCGGGTTCTCCCACGTAAAGTACAGTGATAATAGATGGCTTGCCGTGTCATTGTTCGCCAGCGAGGTCCAATGATGAATTCCAGTTATCTGGATGATAGGTTTCTGCACGAGGGGTTGGGTCTTACCGCGGGCATGAGATGTCCACGCGGCAAGCATTCGGTACAATGATAAGCCATGTTTGGACGGGGACGGGCTTCGGTCCGCAGGAGATCCTAGCGCCAGAAGCGGAGCAAGTATCGTCGGCGTGCCTTCAAAATGTTGCTGGATGCGTATTAACATAGTTCCCAACGTCCAACAGTTGGCCGTATACCTGGCCCACGGACATACATACAGTTATCAGTTCTTCAATCAGCTTGAACTTGGATGGATCCTCGCTGCTGTCCGTAATGATTCGTTGCAACAGGGACTCATAGGACTGGATCTTCGCTTGGACGGATTCCAGGGCCCATCTTTGTTGTTCCCTCTTTGACCCCACGTAGGTACAGGGGAGGCCTAATTGGCGACACTGTTTGCATCGAGGCTTTTGGCCGTCACACTTGGTCTTCCGCTGATGACATGGGGCACACGCCCGGCTGGTGCGTTGGCGGTGAGCAGTGACAGAGGCGGTGCCTAAGCGCGGAATCCGGATCTTAGGGTTCCCCGCGCTAGAGGTCTGGACTTGGTCGGAAGATGATTCCACGCTGGACGCGCCCACGCGCGAGAGCGCACCGTCGGTGGGATCACTCAGCATACTAATGTTCGTAGTACTCGACCGGAAGAATGCAGAGGATACCGGTCATCCATTGATAGCTCCCGTCTCGTGGTAGAGCCCGTAGAGCGGGAATTGCCCGAAATAAGGGTTGTCAGTGCGGTGACGCCATTGGGTGTGGCAGTACTGATTGAGCGGGGGGGCGCTAAGGACGTGGGAGGAGGAAAAAAGAGGACTTTTTCCGGTCTTAATGGGAGGCTGCCACTCAGTGGAATCCCATCGCATCGGGGAGTACAACGGTCACGTGGCACTTCCCGGCCAATGAGACCGGCCCGGAGCCCTATGGATCACGTGAGGTCAGGGCTGCGGTCGCTTGTCGTCATGATGCAATCATTGCCTGACATTTTGCCATCCTGATATATTGTGGAATTTGACCTCTGGAATGGATGAACAGTGGCATCTTCACCGTATAAAACCGGGTGTTCCTCCCGGATATTATATCCGAGAGGTTATCTGGCGTCCGCCACTTGAAAGTCTAGCCTCATGACGATATAAGAACGTGCCATATATCTGGGGTTAGTGACATTCTAGCTACGTAGCTAATGATTGGAAATGGTAGGGATCGACCTGGTACCTTTTTGGTGAGTTCTCTACAGGTCAGGGTCCGTGGGAGTCATGGACCTATTGGCACGCGGAGAATTCATTTGTTGCTTTTTTTCCTTTTTTTTTTTTTAGAATCATCCAATGATCGTCAACGCTCCCTATCATAAACCCTCCATCAATACTATATACAGTGTAGTGATTCCTCGTTGGTTTACCCACCATGGAGACTCTCCGCTTCGTTCACGTTGATATGTATATCGGTAATTGCGAACAACGTGATTGGAGTGCTCGCAACACCAACATCCGATTGTCGGGGAATACATTTCGTAGTGGGTATAAGTTGAAGCACTATTTTCTTGTCAAAATATCTAGGGTCGTAAACTCTCCGTGGGGGAAGAGATGGGGATAACAGCTGCTCCGAAAATCGGCGGAATGGGGAGTAGGCTGAGCAGTATCGGATTAACGCTCAATGATCGAGGTAACACATATAGAGATATGTTATTGAGGGCCTAGGAACGAGAAAACCTCCTACTTATTCAATTGTCACTCGTACCGCGGTGCTTCATCGGCTTAACAAAAATGTCTCCTCTCCATCAATCAGTTCCTAATGCTAGGATCAAGAAAAGGGACGTTGGAGCGAGTAACCTTTTGCGTAAGTGACCCAGCCTCATGATAATTGTTGCCTTTTATCGCGTTGTCTAACTGTTCCTACAATGCAGTTGGCGCTAGCCTGAATATGTTCGAGTACGTTTTTACCTGGTCTGCAATTTGTTGATTTCGTACTGATCCCATAAAAGAGTCACCACACTCGGACAGGTCAGTCTATCAAGTCTCCCTCCTTCACCGATGCTTGTCTAACGAGAACTAGCCACTGGAGGTCATCAAGACCACAATGGCAGCCAATCGATCGGATTCATTTGTCACAGCCCTAAGACGTGTCTGGTCACGAGGAGGGATTGCCGGTTGTACGCCGCCCACACTGGTCACGATACATGAACGTTTAAATCACTGACCCCCGCCGATAAACTGAGCAGATTACCAAGGCCTAATCCCGTGGGCCTGGATTGAAGCGTCCACGAAAGGCGCGGTTTTGCTTTTTGTGGCCTCCGAAGTCGAGTATCATTCGCGGACAGTCGGGGCCTCCGAGTTTCTGTCCGGCATCGCAGGAGGCATGGTCGGTGGTGCAGCCCAGGCATACGCAACGGTGGGGTTCTGTACCTGTATGAAGACAGCGGAGATTACTAGACAAAAGCAAGCCGCAGCGGGGCTGAAACCACCGGGTGCCCTGGAGACATTTGTCACCATGTTTCGGACGGAGGGATTGCGAGGAATTAACAAAGGAGTCAATGCCGTGGCAATTCGGCAGGTCACCAATTGGGGGTCTCGGTTCGGCTTCTCACGACTGGTTGAAGATGCGATCCGCAGAGCCACAAATAAAGGGCGAGAGGAGCGACTCGGTGTCGTTGAGAAGATACTGGCCTCGGGCGTTGGAGGCGCACTGGCTAGCTGGAACCAGCCCATCGAAGTGATTCGGGTAGAAATGCAGAGCCAAAAGGCCGATCCCAATCGCCCCACAAAGCTCAGCATTGGCAGCACGTCCCGGTACATATATGCGCAAAGTGGGATACGGGGCCTGTACCGCGGAGTCACGCCACGCATCGGTCTAGGAATCTGGCAGACCGTGTGTATGGTGGCGCTTGGAGACGTGTGAGTCCAACCTACGTGAATAGAAAAAATGCCTCTCACTAATAAATACAGGGCCAAGGAAATGGTCGAATCTATAACGCAAAAGAATGCGTCACATTGAGTATGTATAAGGACTGGAAATATTGGGTTGGCTCCTGAGTCTTTGTAGAAACCACAGTTTAGAGCAAAGTTTAAAGAAAAGAAAGAAAAGCATATCTTCAGCTACCTCTGCCACCTCTTCTAAGTAAGATGCTCGTATTCTTTCGTAGTGCCCTGATGCACCTCAGTAAGAACACCTGGCATGTCTCATTCAATCTCTTCAGTCATTTTCTTTCCTTCAAGCGATCCGATGATGCTATCACCAATAGGGAGGGTTCGGGACATCTTCACGGCGGACAGAATAGAGGGCGCGTCATGGAAGATCTGATTGACTTCTTCAAGGGATCGGTTCATTGTCTCCGGATAGAAGAGGTAAACTACAGGCGGAATGAGAGCGCCAATGACGGTAAATACGATGTAGTAGCGGTAGCCAATGTCGGCGATCGCGGTAGGAGTAATCATGGCGACTACAAACATCCTAGTGCGATGAATCAGATTAGTATTTTCAATCCCTCAATAATAGGGCACGGATGCTTACCATAGCCACTGATTGGCGATTGAAAAGGAATGCATGGCGACACGCAGACGAACCGGGGCAACCTCCGCCGGGTAAACGAAGTTCGCTCCCAAGAATCCCACTGGAAGGAAGAAATTGTATATAAAGATAAAGAGAGCCGAGATAATAGACGCAGTATGGTTGTTGGAGAATGAGTTGGATACTGTCAGCGCCAACATGCACATGGACATGCCACCACCACTGATCATAAAGGCAGCCCGGCGTCCAAGGCGGTCCACAACATAGAAGCCGACAAAGCAGCAGAGAAATTTCCATGTCAAAGCGCATGCGGCAAGAACCTTTGCTAAACTGGAGCCTAAGTTTAAATTATCTTCGAAGATGATCGGGATGTAGACAGAAATGAGTGTACCCCCGGTCATCTGCTGGAAGAATTGCAAGAGAATACAGAGAAGGAATCTGTAGAAGAGCTTCTCCTCTCCCATGGTAAAGATATCTTTGAGTCCCATGTTACCGCTGGATGATTCTTCTAGGGAGACCTCAATTCCACGTAATTCGTGCATAATCTCGAGAGAAACCACATCCTTCTGTCTCAAACGGGCGAGAGTCTGCTGTGCCGCATCGGATCTATTTTTGAGAACAAGCCAGCGAGGAGATTCTGGCAGGAAGAAGATGCTACCCATGATAGTCAAAGAGAACAACGCTGGGATTGCCAGCGAACCCCGCCATGACGCGGAGCTTTCCTGCATATGATAGAAGCCGAAATTGATCCATTGTGTCAGAGCAAACCCAAAGGCAATAAACATGCCTGTTAACACTACATTTCTCCCTCTCTTATCCGCTGGTGAGCACTCTGACTGCCAGACCGGTACTGTAGCGCTCAGCATACCCACACCCCACCCGAGGATTACCCGGCCGACTGTGAATTGTGCCAGAGCATAAGCTGAGCATTCTAATGCCTGGCCTATTAGGGCAATGCATGCCCCAGCAAAGATAGTTCGACGCCGACCGAGGATGTCGCCAATCCACGTACAGATCAGGGACCCAAAGAGAGCACCAAGGGTGTAAGAAGCAACCACGGCGCCTTGCGCTGTAGCATTGTGGGATTTCTGACCACCTGTGGTATTGACTGTGTCAATCTCAGGGAACTGCCTCACCCACGAAGGGAAGTCTGTCAAGCCTCCAACACCGGATTGATTGTAACCGAAGAGAATAAAGGACGGACACACGATCAAGAAGATCTGGGCAAAGCGAAGTGCCTCGCCTTGCATCATGACGTCTTTTTCGTTTCTTCTGGCAAGTTGTAATCAATGGCTTAAGTCGACTGTGACCGACTGAAGGGAACGATTATGGGGTGAAAAGAGAAGTATTTAAGAGAGCAAAAAGCTAGCAACGTCTCTGAGTTTCCACCGCCTTCATAGAGCCGGAAAGGCATAACGGCCGAGACGAGAAGGGGGCCATTAATCCCGAGGAAGTGGAGGGGCATTCGGCCCTCTCGCACTGGACCTTCCGTAGCCCAGTACTTCTGGATTCGCTCGCACAGAATCCTGCGAGACCCGCAGAGGGGGGAGGTCCTAATCACCAGACATTCGGACAATGGGACTTGGCAGAGAATGTATGAAATGCTTGTCGTGCTTGTCTTCGAACCCTCCAATAACCATGTCGGAACCCGGGGGCCAAATCCAGTCGAAGTGGGGAGCCGACAAATGCTTAGCGTTGCCAATGCGCGATTGGCTTGCTATGGGCGCCTTGACCCAAGGATGACATCTGTACACTCTAGTCTATGAGGCATTAAACGTGACCGAACCTGATCGCCTAGTGACCGGCCGACAGCACGGTGTATCAACGAGAGGGCTGACGTGATGAGCCGATACCCAGCCGGGACCGGCCCTGTTGTTATCTGGCAAATCAATCATCATCCGGAGGATGAAGAATACTAATACGTATATTAAACCGTGAGATTCAGGTGTCCATCATCCCTACGGTGTACGTGGCCCGATTCCGGGGAGATTCTCCGCATGCGACACCCCACGGGCTCCACTCACCAAACCTGGCCACCGGGGTAGCTCAGGCCCAAACAGTGAAGGTCTGCCGTCCTCGGAATCTCACCGAGCGGCTGAGAACCGGATTTTGGCCGAAGCAAGCGAACCGAGCCAATCATTGGATGTGTGATATTAACCATCGTTTCGTAAATGAATGCAACATACTGATTATTGCTGTTTGAACGAAATGCTGGAAAGCCAGCAGCCCCGCGGATATTTGTCCGGGATGAGAACGCATACACAATTGTCTTAAGCGATGGCTTAAAACACACATAGGAGTTGAACCCATGTCAAAGATGCCGGACATAAAGATGGAGGCTTTTGCATCGTTTGTCTGGCGGGCACGTGCTGCCTAAAAGTAGGGCCCTCTCAGTGATGTGTCAGTCACCTGCTTGGTCGCCTAACGATAATAGAAGCAAATAAATTTAGTATCCTCAGATAGTAGCATCTGTGTCTTTCTTTATACTCTCCCTCTCGTAACCTTTGCCAAGGGAAATAGTTGTAGCTGGTGCTACTTAAGTTCTCGTGATGTCGACACCACTGCTGTTTCCCTTGGAGGCACCGCCCACCATGCCCGACATCTACTCTATCTTCGGGTAGACGGTATAATAATTTGTCCTATTGAGGACACGATCGGCCTCATTTAGGTATGTGAAGAATTTCTCGGCAGACTCTATAAATCTCCGGCTACCGACCCACTCCCAGTGGCCAACAACGTACTGGGATATGTACATACTCTGTACCGTGTAAAAGTCAGTAATGTGTCAGTCACCCCACAAGACCTCTTGTCCTAGTGCTATCAACTAACCATCTCTATTACCACCGTTACTGGAGCCTTAGAGCTGTGACATGATGTTGTTCTGGACTCTAGAGGTTTATTAGACGGAAACAGCAGAAGCTGATCCCACTACGTTCCTCTATCGTTCCGTGTATTTCTCCTCTTTCTCTCTTGACATTCGCCAAGGGAAACAGCAGTAGCTGGTCCCACTACAGCAAGCTGCAAGGGAAGCTCCGCCAGGGTACCTCTACCGACCAGGGACGCAGTCGCTCATTCGACATTAACAATAAAATACCACGATGGGCTCTTCGGTGAATCTAATTAATCATATCTACCGGCTTTTCCTGGCCCATATGCCCATCGACACAGATATTGACATTGACTCGCGACTGCCTCGCACCATCCGCTCTCTAACCATTGAACGACCCTCCAAAAACCTCCTTAGGGCGTCTTTTTATTCCGCTGCCGAATGATATGTCCATACTTATAGAAAATATAAGGCACAGGCGTCATCAGGACCGAGATACAACCCAGCAACGTGAGTGACCAATGTACGCCCAAATTTCCATACATCGGAATCGACACGATGACCATCGCGCCAGCGGCGATATAACGGAAGAAAGTTGCACTCACTAAGGCACTTGCTGCGAAGAGCTCATACGTGTCGATCAGGTACTGATATGTGGAAATAAAGATTCCTTGGACAGAGAATCCGAAAGCCACCGAGGCGACTAGCGGCGACCAGTACGAGATAGAGGGATAGCTGGTCCAGCCCATCCAGAAAAGAGAGATTGGTAGCCAAGGCGCTCCGTACATAGCGAACCAAAGTCGCTCCTCCGGTGGCAACCCATTGTGTCCATTTTCGATCGCATTTTGGAGCCGCTTCTTGTATGAGAAGTAAATATGCGGCACCATGGCAAAGGCGATCAGGAATCCGATGTTCATGCCGATGAATGTCAGGCCCACAGACCCTTGGGTAAAGCCATATGTTTTACCAAAGATGAACTCATAGCCCGTCAGAAACCCGAATAGGACGATGTATACCACGACCAGATACATGGTAAAAAGTGCTACCATAATCTCCCGGAAGAATAAATGGAAGGGACGGGAGCAGCTGTGCATCAACCGAGTCACGAGCGATGTCTGGCGAAGCTCAATTTCCGCCATGAAACGCTGGTCACCGGTAATCTCACGCAATTGTTTTGCCTTCCACTGCAATAGTACCGGACCATAAGTTTCTGGAACGAACAGGAAGATAGCGCCGGTCACCAATGCAGCCATGATCAGCGTGCACCATTCAGTCCAGCGCCAGCTGATATGCGTGCTTTGGCCAATGAAAGCTCCAACCATTGGAGCTAGGAACGGCCCCAGGAAGGATAGCGTGCAGCAAACTGGAAAGGCGTATGTGCGGTCTATAGGGTCAAAGATATCCGCCATACTGCCACCAAAGGTGGTCATCGGTGTACATCCGAACAGTCCGGCCAGGAAGCGGAAGGCAAGCTGGGCTCCAAAATTCGGAGCGAGACCTGAGGCCATAGTAAAGATCATTAGAATGGACAGCGTCGCTATGTAGACCGGATTCCGCCCAACGGTCTCAGAAAAAGGTGCTGCTACCAGAGAACCGAAGCCGAATGCGAACAGGAACAGGGCAGTTGCGAGAGATTCGGCGACCTCGCTGACTCCGAACGCCTCCTGCCCTTGTTTGATCACAGTGGAGTCGATGGAGGAAGCCCATCCAACAAGCATACCCGTTGTGCCCACAATGCCCAATGTCGCCCATTTCCGCCCTATAGACCAGTTTTTGGGATTGAGCTGGTCGTCCGGACCATCGAAGCCGACAATGAAAAGTGTTTTAGTATTGACACGCTCACAGATTTCGGAGGCGCGGCGGAGGTTAACTCCAGGAACAGTCACTCTCTGGCCATCGTGAAGGACGATTCCGGGCGTGGAGTATGGAGATTGGCCGTGTCCGTCCATTGAATGGATGCCTTTTTCCAATCTGGCATCATCGGCATCCTCCAAAATATCATCGGTCGGCTGGACGTGACGATCACCAGCAGCGGCATACGGACCGTGCAGCTTAATGCTTTCTTGCAGGTCTCTGCGCATACGTCGGTACTGGCGGAAGGACTGCATCGTTGCGAGGCGTTCAGGACATGCGCCGCAGAATAGAAAAAGGAATTGGGAGGGAGGCAATTAACTGAGCAGCATCTGTCAAATGTTTTACTCCTCGGCTAGAATAAATGTGCTCTTTTCAGAGTATTTATTTCTAATGGTGCTTCCATTGCGTCAACGGGAATTCCGCCCTACCCGACTTTTCCGTCATGCCCGACTTAGCCGCTGAATGGCTTCGAAAATCCTTATTCGGCGCTGAAGGACGAGGAAGGGCTTACAAGAGGTATGTGAGTCTATGATATAATCCTCCTTGAATTATTAGGTACCAGGTTCATTGACTAATACTATAAGTAGACCCATAAGAGCACTTTCTGATCGTGTAAATAGTCCTCAATTTCCTGCATTATCTATATCTGTGACCACCCGCTTCACCCTCGTCGAAAAACGGAACCTGGGTGTCCAAGAACACATTCCAATCCCAGTCAAAGTTATCTGGTAAGGTCAGATCACCGGTCGCCCCCAGCCAGGAAGCGTCATTGAAGGCTTGGGATGTTGTTGAACCTTGTTCGGTCAGCCCGGGGTCTTCCTGTTGCATGCTATCTCGGAGAAGAGTCAAGTCCCGTTCTTTTTTGTTCTGGGATAGGCGAACCAATGATTCTATAGTCTCCAGCGCGGTGTGTAGGGTCGGCGTGCTGTAATGCCTGGTGATGGCCCTGAATGAGCGCAGTGCAGGACCGACGTACGACAGTGATTCCCTAGTGTCAATAGCAAGCAAGATACAGAGAAATTGAAAGGGTATATTGGCGACATGCCACCAAGGCGAGCGATCCTCTGCCAGGCGTACTGCGGCTTCAAGGCCGTCATTGCCTAGTCGGATGATGCGGGTAAGAATGTCATTCGATATATTGGACGAGGCGACTCTCAGACGACGATAAATTGTGAGTGCCAGATTACTTTGGGATAGTATCAAGGCATCATGGGAGAGCACGAGACGCTCAACACGGCTGAGTGCATCTTCTAAGTCAGAAAGCTTATTGTTCTGGTCAGGATCTAGTCGTTCGGAGATCTGGTACATGGAGATGAGGTCCGTGGTGAAGTCACCCGTTCGCGGTAATGGTGGCTTGCAAGAGACACCTCGTAGAATAACGCGCGATCGGCCATATTCATACGAGATCCATGAATTCAGCACTGTGGCCACCCAGAATAACCGCCTTTGACTCTCATCATTTACGCTAACGTCTGCGGTGTCAGAATAAACCAAAGACACCAGTTCCGGATCCTGATGAGCCCCGATGGCCTCTATGATGTGCATGGTGGAACAACTGGCCATCCATGAAGCATGGGGGCAGTTGGTGCTTCGGAGATATATGGTCCGTAAGATCCAGGCGGTGGCATGACGCAGGAGAGTGGTCTTTGAGATCCGGGTGGTTTCAAGCATCTCCTTTGCAGATTGCACCAGTGCTCCTTCTTTCGGGTGTTCCTGGTGGCCTGAGTACAAGGAGCCCAATGCCGCGACGCCGCAAAGAATGGGGTCATAGCTGGCCGCAGTTGCAGGATCATGCCATCTGGCAACAATCTTTTGCCTTAACGTGTCGGGGTCCAGGACCGCATATACCGGATGTATCTTCTTTAAATAATGGCTAGCCAAGTCTTCCATTTCCTCTTTGGAAATCAGATCTGTAAGATTGGTGAAGGGCTCCAGAGGCTCATCCCGTGGACCTAGGTTCCAGCTAAAGCCGTACACCTTGGGAGCACCCTGCGGGTTCAACCTCATCCCCAGGAGATGGGGGAAAGCGGTGCCTGAGTTGGCCTCCATGTGTTCTTGGTTAGCATCAACTCTGTCGAGAAACTTTGGTGAGTCTTCTTCCTCGCTGGGCCTTGCGGAAGATTTGGAAGCTGCAGGTTTTCTCCGTGGATGAGGCTTGAAGGTGCACTGATATTCGTATCGCAAGCAGTAAGTGCAGGGCTCATGGCCGTCACATTTCCTCTTGCGCAGTTTGCACGTTTCGCACGCTCTTTTGGCGCGTTGCCGGGTCCTTATCCGACCGGAATCATCGGTATTCAACGACATTACGCTGCACTACAGGGTTATCGCGGAAAGAAGGGGATCTATCGCAGTCGACGTTGGTCTATCAGTGGGGGGTTCGGGAGAGTCAGAACGACGGGGGCCAAAAGTACGAGGTATCGGGCAGTCGGAATAAATGTTAACTCCGACGCGCGGCTCCAACACTGCATCTGGATAACCCTAATTCGGGATCCCGTTATCCCCCGACGGGTATCTGCTAGGATTGGAATCCTTAAGCGATGATACCATACCTGCAGGATGTTATTTTTCTGTTTTCTGCAGGGCGCACTGTCCACTGCAAAGGCTGCACATCCCGACTAGCGTGCTTCCTTTCGTGCCATCCACGGACTCTCTCATTGGATACTGTCTTGCAGATGCATCGCCGCGGATGTGACATTATCAAGCGCTGACATGCATTAAAAGCTCATTCAGTATGTTACAATCTTCTAGAGTCGTCGACAATCATCTATCCCGACTTTGCCGCTCATTCCACCTCATCCGTTCGTATCACATTGGATGCAATTGGCTTCAGGGTGCATGTGTCGTTATCCGGCAAGGTTGGGTTACAATCAGGAAAAGAGCATCCTTGACATGCCCATGGGAGTGAGTCAAGCTGACTTGCTGAAGGGAAGGATATAAAGGGATGGAAATCCTTGGGGAGTATGCCTCTACATTTCAACAACCATTCTTCTCAGGATTCTTGAACCGAACATAATCATCTCTAGACTATAACTACCTGCCTCTTCATAATGCGTGTCGCGACACAGCTAAGGGTCGGCATTGTCGGTGGCGGATGGAACGGCTGTCATCTTGCTTTGGAGCTCAAGAAACAGGGCCACCGAGTTTCTTTGTTCGAGCAGAAGCCTGATATCTTTCAAGGCGTCTCAGGAAACTTTGGTATTCGCTTGCACAAAGGGCCACACTACCCTCGGTCCAAAGCCACTCGAGACAGCTGCCGTGAAGCCTTGGTCAAGTTCTGTGAGACGTATCCCGAACTAGTCGTCTACCATGAATCTGCGATATATGCACACGGCGAAGCGGACGCTCTGGGGAACCCATCAAAGGTCTCAGATGAGGCATTCAGGGATGTTTGCTACGAATCTCCTGAGTGTACTACGGTTGATCCGAAGGCGAATGGTTTCCAGGGCCTCATCAGCGCATACAATCTGGACGAACCCAGTGTCGCTATTGGCGACCGACTCCGGAATGCATTTAAAGAGAAACTGGGTCGTGCAGGCATCTACGTGCACCTCAATGCGACAGTCGACCGTATCATCCACACCGAGGACACCAACCGCATTCAAACCGGGGACGGGCAGTACGTCTTTGACGTAGTGATCAATGCCACCGGTTATACCAGCCTTCTGCCACAAAATATTGCAGATGCTCTTCCCGTCGACATTGGAATCACCTATCAGACCTGTATTGCTCTCGTTTACGAAGACCAGCAGCCACAGGAAAAGCCTCTTTCCTTCATCGTCATGGATGGCTGGTTTCCCTGCGTGATGCCGGCGATCGACACAAACGAGCCCCTTCAGAAAAAGTATATCTTGACACACGGCAGTTACACCATCCTCGGATCATTCGATCGTCACGAGGATGGTCAGGAGCTTCTGGATAGTCTGGACGAGGAAGCTATCGCTGCTCGGATCAAGCCCCACTGTGAGCGGGAGATTACCCGGTTCTGGCCTGGATTTCTTGATCGGTTCCACTACCGCGGCTGGAAGGGCAGTGTTCTGGCCAAGTTGAAGACCACATCCGAATTCCGAAGCAGTTTGACCTTTGAGAAAGACGGCGTGATCCACATCTTCCCCGGCAAGGTGAGCAACGTTATAACGGCTGCCGAGGAGGTGGTTCCTCTGATCAATGACATTGCGCGCCGACGGCACGGTGTGGTTCGGGAGTGGAACGGCGTGCGCTTCACTGTGAGCAGCGCCTTCCACACCCACGGCAAGGAGATTGGCGATAAGCCAGGGCTGGGCGAGCACCACACTAGCAACTTGCAGACCTATGTTTCACTGGTGACTGCAAATTAAGTGGAGCTCGGTGACTTTTCGATAGCAAGTCGTTTCGTTCAGCGCTAATGATGATTTCCTGATTACTAGAGATAGATGCTTTAGATATTAGAGAATGTGATTTCCAGTTTTAGCAAATAGAGCACCAGACACTATATTACCCACAAGACTAGATTAAATGATTGACGCCTATCTAAGCCCTCCAACGACCCACCCTCCATCCTCTAGGCATTATTTCCCCAAAATAATCAGAAAGCACGAACCGCACGAAAATGGCCTCGATCAGCGCCTTGACTACGCATTCGCAATCCAGCCAATATGTTATAACATGTTAATATATCTAAAATCAATCGCGAACATAAGCCTCATATCCACCCAATCACTTTCTTCTCGGCATAAGGCAAATCCGGCTTAGCGGAGATCGACAGGGATTAGGGCTGGCTCTAGACTTATCACTGAGGAATTAAATACCGTGCATGATGCTCGACCCACCGACCCTACAGGGTGTGCAAATTAATGAATATATTAGCGGCAGGGATGTTCGCCGCTCCGGCCATAATTTCGCTCATATTCCTTATCTATCAGTCCTACATGGTAGGTGCACAGAGTGCCTTATCCAGGCCTACTGTTTGATATCAGCAAACAACCACGAAGAGATTAACAGTCTGTGTTGAACTGCCGATTGACTTCCGAGCGTGCTCCATGGCTGGTGGCTTCTGTATGAGAAATTTCCGGATAATGCCCATGACGAAGGAGATCCGGACTATAGAATTAATAATGCTATACCTACCAACCCGGAAGAAGAGACAACGGCTGCTCCACATGGCTCCAAAATAGCTGCATACATGAATGTTCTATGATCCTAAACGTGTTAGGTCTCAGACTCACATTGCAATGGTAGTAACCGTTGGAACTCTGCAGTGTCGAACGCACGTCCGTCCGAGGACCGAAACACGCTAACTTCAATGCCGACGTACCGGCCAAGCTAAAATACAGGCCGCGTCTCACAAGACCATTTCTGCCCTTGAAGAGCGTTACAAGAGGGCAAGTCCCTCCGGTTCTAGCTGCAAGGTTGCTGATCTTGCCCATCCATCCTTGCATCCTGTTATCTATGGTGGCGGTAGAATCCTCCCGGGTAAGCCAATCCGAGTAAATGACCGTCGGAACGAGCCGAAGCTCTCATTGTATCTAAGAAGGAGTTAAAGTACATGAATCATAGCTAGGATTAATTTGAGGTGATTGGATGTACGTTTCTGTAAGAGCTCTCTGTGGTTCCGGTGCAATATGGGTTTTTGAGCAGCTGACAAATACCATATAACGTTCCAATCTGATTATCCCACCCAGAGCGCCATTGCCACCTGTATGTGGTGCTCGAACAAGTGACGAGGTAATAATTCCGTTATGGGATGAGAGCTTACATGGATTGTTTAACGCTCCCGGATAGAGAGATCCTTTACAGGGTTAAAGATGCTCTAACGAAGGCCTTCAATAACAACTAAGTCATTCTTTGAGTGATACTCAATTTATCGGAGAACCTTCCTTAACAGGAACAACATGGCTGAAGGAGCAATAGTACTAGTTGAGAAGCAAGATCTAATCAAGATTGATACAGGGTACAAAGTACGATAAAAATGGTAAGGTCAACGGGATCATTACCCTTGTCTTAATAAGAACATAACCAACAGAACTTAGCAGCATGAGCTTTTTGAAGATTTTATTTGGTAAGATAGCCAGTAGCAACAATGCGGTTTTACCCACATTCCTTCTCGGCTATAGCGGAAAGAGTTCCTCCAGGGTGCATATCATTCGCTTCTTCAAGACTAGTTATACGCCACTGCTGATGTCGATCACACACTTGACAAGGACCCTGGATCAATATATGCGGGAAGTAGATAGTGGACCCTTGACGGCTTTGCATCACCAATCTCCTTGTCTCATGGTTGGATTTCGTCTTTCTGTTAATCTATAACTAGACCCATCGTCTGAAGGATCTCGATCCATGGCCTATACTAGTATTAAATCCTGCTTTATTGAGGGTAGTTCTAGTTGCCAAGGTTCACAAGGAGGGTTCCGGATAACTAACCCAAGGCCGTGATATCGTCAGCAGCTATGACTCTTAATGAGATGAAATGAGAAAGCGGTCCTGTTGCATAAGGTGCTTTCTCAATGGTACTGGACTTATAAAATTAGTTATAATATGTCCATAGTACGGGATTGTCGGCTGTTGTTCTTATTTTAGCTGGACATTGTACGCCGGTCCCAATGCGTTCGGGCCACAGTGGAGGCAAGGTGGCCACTTGGAAACATAACCACACATGCAGACAACTCTAACAACTCAATGTACCGAGGCTAGTATAGAAGTGAGGGACATACCAACTAGTCGAAAGAGGATTTTCCTTTAATTCCTTACGTCAAACAGGATTTCAGGTGGGCTGCCGCGCAAGAAAGGATTGACAGGATGCCTTATGTGGAGACAAAGTGCCAACAGTAATCGTCAGAATTTGAGTAAATGAAATAAAGGATTGTTATCCCTGTCCTTATGTCTGCTCATAATCCTTCGGTTGCCGAATTCCAGAAGCATGGCTCTACGATTGGCTGCTTAAGCGTATGCTGCAGTAGATAAGCACTAACGTTGGTTGCCTAGACTTTTCTATTCCAGTGCTGGGTGAAGATTATAAGAGGAATATTTCCAGGGTAGATGGCGGCATTTACCGTTTACCTCTTCTGGTAAGATCTTCAATATCCATTATTCATATTGTTGGGTGTTGTTTCAACCTTGTGTGCAGATGCATGTGCCTCATAAGATTGGGTGGATATAATGCTCTCAGCGACATATACGACACTTGAAAGGGAGCTGAACCCTGGCCACCAGGAACTGAAGTATCACTGGCAATACTTCATGTGATTCCAATAAGGATGGCGAAGACGTATGCACTAGCTAGTATTCGGTTGATATGAAGGTTTCGTACAGTCCAATACTATGCTAGTGCAGAGAGGATCCTCATCAGGCCTTAGTTTGCCAACCCTCTATGGTTTGTATCAGACGCCTTCAGTCCTCAGAGGGAATTCAGATGCACATTCAATGCACCAACTATGGCCTGTACGTGGCCAATCGAGGATGAAACGGTGTGAACCTGGGATAGTTGAAGTTCAAATGCTCGGAATGTCATCTCACTGTCTAACTCGACTGTCTTTCTCTAACAGCAACAAAGGCATCAAACAGTTCCGACATATCCACCGCGCCCTCCAAATGATGCTTCCGCCCGATAACAAAATGGGGCACACCAGTAACTCCATCAGCCCTTGCCTTCTTCGCTTCAACTTCCATTTCCGCCACCCCAACACCACTAGCTAGCCACTCTCGGACAGCATCTTCACGCAATCCAGCCTGTACCCCAACAGCAATGACAGTATCTAATTGGCTAATATCGGCCTCCTCCTCAAACTGGTAGTGAAAGAGCAATTCTGAAACCCGACACTGCAGCTCATTCCCCTCCCGCGCAGCCAGATACAACAGCTGATGCGCTAGTCTAGACGATCCGATATACCCACCGAACCTGAACCGGATACCGACATCCGTACCTACGCGCTTCAAGCGGGTTTGGGTCGCTGGTACCATTTTGGGATCCATGCGGCGGAGCATACGGTCTAGTCCGTGAGTTAGGTTCGGCTCGTCGCAGTGTCATGCTTATGCACCGAAGACTGACCTTGTATTAAGATGCTTTCCTTTGGCGGTTCTTGGTCGATGAAGTATGGTTTCCACCAGACCTCTATAATGTCTTTCGAGCCGCCGGGGTAAGTTTTGCGGTATAAGGAGAGCGCCTTTTGCAGGTTTCGATATCCAATGTAGCACTTTGGCAGATGAGCTATCGTCCTGTAATTGTTACGACTGGCACACTTACCCATGGACAAATTGCGTCTGAAATAATTTCGATCTTGACCAACGCCATAGTATTTCTCTGCTTATTTCTTGTTTCTGCATATGTGAGTCAGGGGAGATGGTTTAATGACACTATCAAGTTAAAATTCCTATATGTGCATACATGTGATTTCCGGTCACCATTTCTAGTAACTCGAATCGTGGTTGCCTTCAGGTTATGTAATTTGAAATCTGAGGTTTGAAATCAAGATATGATCTCGTAAGGCAGTCACTAAAAGAAACGTTGAGGCCTAGTGCTTACTCTTGGCCTCGTAATCTCGTTAGGTATAATACGTGGCATTATTGAGCCCGAAGTCCGTGGATCATCATTCTTCAAGTTGACTAGTATATCTTATCAAGAGAATTGTATTCTTCGTGAATTGTAGTGAAATTGCACTTATTCGGTGCTTCAAACACTATAGGTCACAATTGAAAGGTAGAGGAAGTTTTAGATGAAGATATTCAATGCTCGATTTTGTGACTGCCACTAGTCCCTTCCATTGACCTTCCATTGACCTTTCTCTCCCTATGAGCTCTAACTTATACTTCTTCGTTTCTTCCAAGGGGAAGAGGAGAGCTATCCTGACCCCTCAAGACCCTGCTCCACCAATAGCAATGTAAGCCTTGTTCTCTTGACACCCGTACGCTCTATGTAAGAATTCGACTTCCGGCTATATATATATATATAGTCAAATCATTGAGCAATGAGGAATTAATTGCTTCTTGTTTGTATCCCTTTCGATAAACAACTACCTCATATTTCATTGGCCAACATCAGACCACCGCCTTGTGATTCTGCCTGTCTGTTCCCATCGTCCCAAAAGGTATTAGTAGCATTCGGACATTATGCATCAGTAGACTATGTATCTAATGATTAATTCTCTTAAACTATACAATTGCATACTCATGTCTCTGTCACCCACACATTTACAAACAATGCCCTTTTCGCCCTCCACCCGTCTAAATAACCGATACATCTTAGAATATCAATCTATAGTTAATACCAAATGATTACAAATCCAGCGAGGCAGTGTAAAATTACCCCGCACCTCGTATTCATGACCACTTATTTATAACCGCCGACAGCATCAGCATAATTGCAGATCATATAACGAACTCTCATAATTCTCTTCTATTCTCTTCTCTTCACATATCAATCACATCTGATAATCAGGCGAAGCCACCAATCGCATTCTAACCAGAACACAAACAAAAAGATATTTGTCAATATCCATCTTCACATCAACGCGATCATTAGTTTCAAACGCAGTCAACCAAACAACAATCCCGGAAATGTTCTCCAGAACCCTCCCCGCAACAACCCGACTCTTCAGTACCGCCGGAAAAACCCCGGCAGGAATACCAGTGATTGTCTGCGGAAAAACGAGTCAGATCGGAGATGTTGTCAGGGAGGTATTGCAGCCTGAATATGAAGGTATTTCCTATTTTCTATCTTCTATCTTTTATCTGTGATATATCTCTCATTTGTTATGTGGGCTGTGTTGCTGAGTATACGAATTTTGTCGATGGTTGACGGAGTACATCATATAGTAACGCATCTCTTCCTCTCGCCTGCTACGGCGAAGAATGAGATTCCTGCATTACTTCGTCAGACGGGTTCAACTACATCTACAGAATCAGGGAACTCCCCTGCAGCGATCATTATGGGGGGCGGGTATACCCAGACTGATTTAGAGGAGATTCGCGCCGCAAGTCAGGGACCGGATGCTAAACCGGTCGCCTGGCTCAAGGTTGATCCTGCCAAAACGCCGTCGTCAATTCCGGTGGGCCCGGAGTATGGCCGGGCCGTGGCGAAGCGGACGAAGGATCGGTTGGATGAATTGGTGCGGGATGGGGGAATTGATCGGGATGAGGTGCATTTTATCTAGATTCTCTCCTGTTTTACTCTGTTTCCCGATGAGAAGATGGCACGTGGTATATTGGTATTCAAAGTGGTATATATCGACAGAGCTAGGACAAAAACACAATCATAGCTGGATCCCGCGAGCGGAGACGTTTACCAGTCATTACGGGAGGCATCCTCGAGCTGCTGGCGGGCGTGGTGCTTGGCCTTCTCCCGGTCAACGAAGTCAAGACCCTTGGTCTCAACCTCGCGGTCGATGAAGGCACCGGCGAAACCGGCCAGGAGCTCCTTGGCGGTTTCGTGGTTCTGGGGCTTGCCTGTTTCAATCTTTTGTTAGGATAGATCCGGGAATTGATATGGAAAGAGCAAGAGAAATGAGGTGATGAGAGAGAGAAGAGAGAGAGAAAGCTAGACGAATTCAACGTACCATTCTTCTCACAGTGATCGTTGTAGGCCTTCATAGCCTCGAATGAGGCGGCACCGGCAATGAGTTCATGTGTGAACGAGGCCTTGTGCTCCTCGCTACCGTCGTAGTTGTTGAACCGCTCGTAGTGCTGAGCCTGGTCGCTGTCGTCGCCTACGGAATTTAGTTAGTTCAGGCAGGAGAAAATAAGATTGAGAAGGTGAGGGATAGGGAGACATACCAAACCAACCCATGGTGAATGAAGGATGTGTGATGATGTAGTTACTGAGGAGAGAGAGATAGTGATGAGATGAGGAAGAAAAGGGGGGAAGAGGGGGAGGGGTCGAAGAGGGGTTTATAAAGAATGGTAAGAGCTGGCCTGCCCCTCTCGGGGGGGTTATTGTTATGAGAGATTAATCCTAGTCGTGTACAACTAGTCTAAAACCCCACAACAGAAGCTAAGCATCGCTAAGCTTTGTCAGCCGGTCTCGGCGATGCTCTCGACGTGCCATTGGACAAGTCTTGCCCAAGTCCCACCTGCGTTTCGGCTTTTGCGGCAGTCATTGGTTATGGCCTCACGCCACTGGCTGCGTGGACCCAAAGCGACCGGAATTCTACACGGTACTGTGTATTGTGTTTCCAGTATACCCTCACGAAGGTCAACCGTCCCGTGGAAACCGTTGTTTACCTCCTTCGGTACATATTTCGGTTGAGACCACCCATTCTTCAGGGGCAACGTACGGAGTAGCATGAGAAGCCCTCCTCTGACCCAGTCTCAAATTGAGGGGACCAGTCAACGTGGAGCATCACCAGAGGTAAATATAGGATATGACGCCACACTTGACCCAAAAGGGGGAAATCTCGTCGGAAAAAGATGGGGCCCGGCGCAGAAACAGAGTCACCGCCACTTGATCCCCACTGCTGCGCCCCCTCCCCGATAAGAGGATCGCTTGTTGTCCAGTGCCAATAGATTCTACATGCCTTGGTATACGATTAGTACCGGTCCATGACGGAGCATGGTCTGTACGTACACTGATGTCGTTGTCCACGTCAGCAGAGAATTGAACTTTCCCTCATGATTTATCCCTCTATCCTGACAGGTCTTGTCCGAATCCATTGTATCCAAACAACATATCCTGAAACAACACGACCCCACTACGATGCCGATGGTCGGATGGTCATGTCCATATCGAGCTCCGCGGTGTCAGGATTGGCCGAACAAACGGACCCAGTTAGATAGCATCGCCGCGGCCGATGCCAGGGGCCAATATTGCGGGTGTTGACAGCGTGTTCAGACTGTAAAAGGGATCCTTGTCTGCCGGACCAGTATAAGCCCCTTCCAGACTGCTATGAGTCCTATCAAGGGAAACGCCCATCCACTTCATCATGTGGATAATGACGTTTTTGGCGCACCGGACGTCCCAATTCGTTTCTTAGTTATCATTGAAACTGGACAGAAGGTCCATAAACCGGTATGCGCCTGATTGTCCTCCTCCCACTGGGCAGCACTCTGCAAGAGAATCGCAGTCGCCACATACATGGCGTAGGATATCAAATAGGGTGTGCGGCGGATGGAGAAGGTCTCGTCATAGCTGTGGAGCAGTCGAATGATAGCTGCTGCCGCCGTGGCGCAGGCGCGGAACGAGTTAATCGCGATGAATGGGGTTGTATTGTGGAGATGGCCGTCCGCGACAAAAGGGCAGTGAAGGAGAATCACCAGCACGTGGTATGACGTTAACAGTGGGAGGATGTAGGATGGAGTGTTCCCTTGGTGACTATCGAAGTTCAGATGAGACGGGAGTCGCCTTGCCACTGCTAAATATCAGAATCTAGCCTGGTCAAATCGGCCCGCCATAGGACATACCTCGCACGAACGCCGGACGGCAAGTGATAAGGACGGAATGGTGTTGACGCCAATGCAATGCAGTGACAAAAGATGAATGCCCAGCCCTGAGCCTTCTCCGTCGAAATTTAGCCTCTCTTTGCAGAAGTCCAGGGCATTTGGCCTGCATTCATTCAGAATGAGCTATTCATGGGAAATGCAGTGTCACCCACGTTGATGCGCAGCTTCCCCCATCAATCCATTCTTGATTCACCTGACGGGCATCTTCGGATTGGCCACGAGGCTCTAAAGCACCCGCTCCTTCGGCGCGATGTCGTTAGAAAGGGCACTGGTGCGACCATGATAGCTGGAGTCTTCATTAGGGCAGGTGAAAATTCATGACTATTTGAATGTGCAGTCTCAACTTTGCCAATGTCTTCAACCATAGGGAGAGTGGCTGATATCTGCGCTTCTGCGGAGCAGCCCGTGCTCACAATATCCAACGAGAACATATAGCTCACTGCGAGGGCTCTGGCTTTCGAGTTGTAGTCGTTGTCGGAGCTGACCAGCTGGGAGAGCCGACAAGTGGATGGTCTCACACGGAATGATGATCTATATCAGCAACTCGCGCAGATTATAGGTCACAAACAACGGAAGGAGTTCCCGCGGGATATCATGTGATGTACTATGACCTGATGGTGGGCATTAAACTTTCACATACTATGTGAAGGATGAGCGGTTGGAACTTGGTAACACTTGTAGACAGGTTAACCATAAGAGCCAGGCTGTGTACTGCTGGTGTCTACGGAATAAGGAGTCCAAAAACTACTGAGAAGGGTGACCAGTGTCAATAAAATCATGCTGAGACAACAGGTCTAGGCCACTATGGTATCGAGCTCTTACGGAGCGTGTACTGTAGTATGAATCGACAGCTTTCTAAAACACACCTGGTGACTGTCATACACTTAAGAAGTAAGTTAATTGCTATTGTCATACTAGCTGGTCTATGCTAGTGTAGGACCACATACCACAACCACCGTTAAGGTATACCTAAGAGACATCAAGGCCCACATGGCAATCACAAACCCGCAAATGAGAACAAAAGACGGCGAGGCAGGAGGCTCAGTCTGGCAAGGTGTTAAGCCAATACCTCTTTAACGTATCAATCTTCTCAACCTCCTTGACTCCAGCGCTCTTGACATCTCCAACTCTGTCAGTATCGGCCTTCTCAACATCTACAGAACAAGGATCAGCATGATCTCCGCGAGGTAACTGACGTTTCCGTCGTCCCCAAAAGGTTCGATTTTTAAACACATCATCCACCTCTTCAAGCTTCAATCCCTTCGTCTCCGGCACCATCAACCACACAAACGGGATCGCAAGCGTCAGAAAACTGGCAAAGAAGAAATATGTTCCGTATTTGATGTTCCGAATCATATAAGGGAAACTGCGGGCAATGACGAAGTTCAGAAGCCAGTGAGTAGCCGTACAGATTGCCATACAAAGACTTCGCACGCGCAATGGGTAAATCTCAGAGCAGATGATCCATGGTATGCCGGCCCAGCTAAAACAGAAGCCAAAGGCATAGACAAAGATAAACACTGCGGCTGCATATGATCCGGCGCTGGTGTGCCCTTTAACGTCGGCGTGGTTGGTGGTCGCGTGAAGCTGAACAAAGGCCCCGATAAACCACATGCAAAAGGCCTTTGTTATACCACGTCAGAACAACACGAAACATAATCCACGAACGCATCGGTTGGGGTCGGTCAGAAGGCAACAGACTTACCATCAGTGCACTACCCCACATCAACATTCGCGTCCGCCCGAAGCGGTCGACAGTCCAATACATGGCGATGCAAACAGCGACCAGTCGGACTACTCCATAGAGCCCCGTCGAAATCAAAGTAGCCTTACTACCAGTCAAACCGATCGATCGGAATATCCGGGGTGAATAATGGTTGATAGCAGTAGACCCAGCCATTTGACAGAAAACCATAATCATGAAACCCAGAAAAAGCCTGTTTCTGATGCCAGGGTGCGTTAGCTCCTTGATTTCGACCCAGAGTCCCTTTCCAGGATTATTTGCCCTTTCGTCCTCGAGCTGGGCAATGATATCATTGAGTTCCGACTCCACTGAGGGATGGGTTTGGGGGAGTCCCCGCAGGTACGAAAGGGTTTGTCTTGCGAGCCTCTTTCCCCGAACCCTTGCAGTCCATCTCGGGGATTCCGGAAGGAAAAGAAGCCCTATAATGAGCAGGCCTCCGGGAATAAACTGGATGGCGAAGGGCGTCAGCCATTGGGAAGTTGACGGTGCCATAGTTTGATCGACAGCGTAGTTGATCCAGAAGCCGATGCACATTCCCACCTGCACGCCAATCTCGAATATACCGACCAGACGCCCCCGAATGTGAGGTGGGGAACACTCGGCCGTATACAAGGGAACGAGCATACTTGCGGCGCCGACAGCCTGCATCGCACAGTCAGTAAGCCGACTCGTATATACTTGTTTGAGCTGTCGGCGACTTATTTACAGGCCAAGCCTTTGACAACTTACAAGACCACCAACGAATCTTCCCACAAACATCACAGCCTCCCTTCCCAATGATGCAACCTGCATAGTTGATCCAACGCAGAAGATCAGGCCCGCCAACCCGAGAGCAAGCTTACGCCCAAAACGATCACTCAGCGGGGCAGAAATGAGAGATCCGAAGAAGCAGCCCGCTTGTAGGAGAGATACAATATTGGCTGCGAAAGCATCCTCGACAGCCTTGGACGCGTGCTCCAACCCGAAGTCCCTGTAGATTGTTAGGATCCCCAGCACCTATGGAGCGATGTCTGTTTAAGGCCCGTATACTTCTTAAAGGAATGCAACTCAATCGATGTGCCGATAAAGGCCATGTCATATCCGAATAGGAAAGCACCCATTGAGGTGGCGATGGCCAGAAGATACACTCGTATACTAGTCATCCTCCCATCAGTACCAGAACCAGAACCATTAGAGGGTCTTTTAAGCAGAGTCCACATGATGCATTTGGTTCATTTGTAATTCGTTCTCGAAACATGGCAAGGAGCAAGTGATTGATTAAACAGAGGCACAGAGAAGCTTCCTCTAAGTGCGACGCGAATGACATACTCAGCTAGGAACGTTATTGGCTGTCTGGGTGTGACGTTGAAAAAAATCACACGGGAAGTTATATCCCGCGGGCCAGATCTTCCCGCGGAACAAAGCTGCATGGGTACAATGTATAGGAGCTTTTCGGGCCGCATCGCCGTGTGATATCATTGTCCAGAGAAGGGTCAGAAAAGCACATGTTAATTACAGCACAAATATAATGGCTTCTACAGCCCTATCCCGCTCACGATACTAGGGACCTCTTTGTCCTTCTTCGAAGACGCAGAATACATCAGGCCTTCATCGGCCGTAGTCTGGCCATCCATGCCCACTGAGACAGCTCACCGCGCTAGGTGGTTGAGACCGAGCCTGATTCAATGCCGGGAATCCCCAAGCATGCCGTCTCTCACGCCTCAAATCCAGTCCGAACGGGTATTCCAGCGGTCTAGATGAGGGCGGGTACCTCGAAAGGATTGTTCATCCATGAGCATTACCTCCGGTCGTCCAAAGATCTTTGGGCACCAATTCTCCTCTCTACTCTGGGTTCAGCCGAGGCCGACAAAAGACAGCTCAATGGAGTCGGAGGCACAACATCAACCACTTCTAAGGTGGCAGTAATTCGCAAGTCAAAAAAACCCGGGGTAGACGTCGACTATACATTTGTTCAGGTCGCCCTGGATCAAGCACAGGTTGACACGACAGGGAATTGTGGAAACATGGCGTCCGGGGTAGGACCGTTTGCTCTGGATGAAGAGCTCGTGAGACCAACAATACAGGGCCAAAGAACTGTAACATTATCTTCCACACCATTGGTTTCATGTTGTGACGCCATTGTTAAACTAGCAGATGGACATCACAGTGTTTAACACCAACACACAGCAAATCCTAGTGGAGGCCGTTCACGTCACCCCGGACGGCAAGTTTTCCGAGGACGGCGACTACAGCATAGCAGGTTCGAGGCACAGCGAGTCCGGTTCGAATGAATTTCATCAAGCCAGCCGGTAGCATGACGGGAGGGCTGTTCCCCAGCGGAGCGAAGCGAGAAACGCTCACCGTGGGCTCGGAACACACTCCGACACCGTTTTATAGTTCGAGTCAGTCTAGTGGATGCTGCGAACCCTTTCGTATGGGTAGACGCGAGTACCATGCCCGCCGCGTATCATAACTCGGAGCCTACATCTGCCCTCTCGCTCGGAATCATCGAGGCGATCCGCGTTGCGGGAGCTGTGCGGTTTGGTCTCGCTCAAGACACTGCTACGGCGGGTCGGATTATGAGTACCCCTAAAATCGCCCTTCTATATCCATGTCGACACGAGATCGACGTAGGACGTCGCATTGATGAAACTGATATTGAAGTACTGCCGTTCAGCCTCGGTCAACCTCATCCCAGCCTTCAGCTGACGGGAGCTGTCTGTGTCGGCACCGCGCTAAGCATACCAGGAACGGTAGCATGGGATGTTCAGCCCCAAGCCCCAAGTGTCCACCATGGTGCCTCTCAAGAACGGCAAGCCATGATGATCAATCCAACGATGAGCACAGTGAGTTTATTGCTCAAACACCCCAGCGGACTGATGGACGTGGAGGTGAAGTTAGAAATGCACGAAGACAGGGAGACAGCCGTGGAGAGTGTCAGTGTGTTCCGCACCGCACGACGATTGTTTGAGGGAAAGGTGTTTTATCGCCTGTAATCACAGGTCGTGGGTATGTTTAGATGAGTCCAAGATAAACTCCAAGGAAATTGTATCAAGCGCTGTCAGGTGAAGATAAAACATGAAGCTGTGTGTTCACGTGGAGATAACTCAGCTGGTGGCCTCAGGCCAGGAATGTTCCCCCCTGACGATCGACAACAACGATCAACCAAACTTAATTGCCGATCATCATGTCCGAATACCCCATCGGTTTCCCTCGTCCCCTCACTAAATCACGGTGGGCTCTGCTCATCGTCATCAAATGATCGTTAGCATTGTAAAAGCTTTGGTTTGATTTTCATAAGTTTTTATTTTTTTCACCATCGGACTTCCGTAACACCAGTTGTCCCGAATCCAGGGTTCTGCGTTACACAGGGCGCACAATCAAAAGCAAAGCTAATTCAGTAGCAAGAATGTCACTTAAATATACAAGCCAGATTAACACCGATGTATGCAAATAGAATCCAACAAACGCAAAAATGAGCCTCTCCGTACGCCACCCAATGAAGATATCAGCTCCCAAACTCCGAAGCTACATCAAAGATCACGATGTATATATGTCGGGATATATATGAGGGTATAAGACCGCATCCAATGTCCGGATAGATCATCCGGTCGGTTACGTGAATGAAGCAATCACGCTACTCGTACTGTTTATCGTCATCGATGGCATCGGCCACTCGATCATCGGGGATCCATTCCTCCGATTCTGGAATCCACGTATGGCTGCATGCGATTAGCACTTCCTTATGACGAGGGGACCAGGAAACTCACTTATGAAAATGCGTGCTAGTCAAGGCATTCTTCCCGTATTCCTCGATCAGAATCGCATCATAGTCAAAGGGTACTTTGGCCGCAACCCCTTCGAAAGTAGTCTTCCGGAGGGGGTAGATATCCTCCGTCCGGTACTGGTGCTCGTGCTTGTCCATCCATAGGTTCGGCTTGTCCGGGTTTATTTTACTCAACCCGGTTATATCGATATAGAGGCCCGTTTGCATATCGATCCATCGCGCATCGATGATATTCAGTCCCATGCCATTCTCGCGTTGACGAGCCCAGGGGTTAATATCGAGGAGATAGGTCCGTTGCATGTCGGCATTCTTAGTCGAGTATTGGACGACCGTCTGGTTATAGCGGTCGGCAAGCTGACGCAAGGTGGTATCGGGTACTTGGGTATCCATATCCCAGTCCCAGGGCATGACCTAGGAAAAGGCAAGCGCACTCAGTTAGCGACATATCGAAAACGCACTTGAAGCAATAGGAATACCTTGCCGTTCCACCACCATCCTAGTAACGTCCCATGTGCGATCCACGTCTCTAATCCATTTTCCTCGAAAAAGTTCAAGTATGCGCGCACCATATAGGTCATCGTCTGCGGACGTTCCTCGTCCGCCACGGGTTCGGTAAAGTAGCGAGAATCATAGTGGCCGAGAATATCATCGTGGCCCGGTTCATGGAAATACTTGAACTCCTCGGATTTGTTTAACCCGTACTTGTCCCACAAGGGGTCCGGGTCGTCTTGGTTAACGACCTTGCCGTAATGCTGCTCCGCGCTGCCCGTCAACGAAGCGGAGGACGCCTCGGTCCGCGCTGACCAGATCGCACCGGTAAGAGCCAAGAGACCCCAAAGGTGCATTTCGAGGTCGAGTGTAGTGAGGAAGGGAGGGTGATCGGAGGGCGGATAACGAGCAGAACGATCACGCCTCGGTGCGCATAGTGGCCGGGGGGACTAGAGATCACCCGTCGGTTGATGAGTTGAGTAAAGGAATGTATATAGAACGGTAAGAAGGAAGCCGGTGCAATGATAGATCGTGGACCAACAGTTTTTGTGCACGAGGGATCCGGGGATGGAGCCAATATTATATTCCTAAAAGAGTAGTATCCCTGTCAAGTGCTGTCGATCAAGAACCGAAACAGGGAGGAATTATCCCAAGCTAAATCTTTGGGGGAAAGTTTAAGAGCAGTGAAGAATGTAACGAGAGGTGAAAAGTAGAAGAAAATAAAACAATTCAAATGTTTCAAAGAAAGCAAGTACAAACCAGCGCACTGGAAGGAACCTTGGGGTATCCCTGCGATCCGACTAATCCGTTGAAAAAAAAGCAAAAAAATAAATTAAGATAAAATCCAGAAAAATTACAGGGAACCAGTTCACTGCAGCTCCAGTTCTTAAAGCGGGGCCAAAGGTATTTGGGTTCGAGAAAAAAGTCCCCACTGTGGCAGGAGAAATTGAGTGGGAGAAAAGACCCTGCTTTGGGGTGACCCTGAGATGGTGAAATTCCTGCGCATCATCCGTAAGGGTTTTGCCTCCCTTTCCACGGCACGTTACCACCTAAGTGCATAACCCATACGCATCCTTCTACGTAGTTGTAGAGCCTGAGGAGAACAAAAGAAAGGATACCTGATACCGAGGAGGTACGGTACTTCCCCAAAGTACCGCCACCTCGCGTGCCAATTTGCCCGCTTCGGGGATGCTCCACTACATTCCCTCCATCAATGAGGTGGTAGTAAGTAAGAAGTATGGTCACATACTTCTACTACTACTACTCCGTAAAGTATTCCATACTACTCTACGGGGGAACAGGAACTGCAAACAACCACCCAATGCGTCCCTAGAGAGTAGTAATTATGAAGAATAAAAGACATAATCCCCCTTACCCCATTAATATACAATCAATCAATCTCAATCATCCATTCGTCATTACTGACTGACATGATGTTTCATTGTGATCCACTTGACGGTCGACAGCTCTCACAAGACCGCAGCACTCGTACTCGTAAAAACCAGCCCTACGTATAATACCGTCTCTCCTGTACAACTACTAACAGCTTCCCGTCAAGTCCCGGTTTCCGGAACTAGTGGCTGGTTTGAGGCGCCATACTAGACACTTTAGTCGAGCATATAATAATATCCTCCCACGACGGTCGACGCCATAGTCCTAAATTCAGCAGCGCTTGGATCCCCTGTCAGTATTTATACTGTTCTTTATGCACAAAGCATCCGGATCCATCATTAATGCCGTATCTCATGCACCGGCCACTACCGGCCTTCCGTTTTGGGCGACATTTAGAGACCAAGTCAAGGCACGAGAGATCTCAATGCCCCTGAAATGCCTACTCACTCACGCACAACACCATCGCCGGATTAAAGTGAGATCACCAGAACATCTACCAAACGATGCATCTCCACGATCGTCAAATATCCCCATCATGACACCCCCCCTTTTTTCTCGTTCAGCCTGCCAAGCAGACCGGGTCCCCACTTAAAGCCGTTGTTGTCCTTCGCCTCCGACTCCTGTCCGATTTCGAATCCAGTGTCCTTGGCGAAGCGAACAACTGGATGCGCCCCGGCGACCTGTCACGACTCGAATGAGTGCTGCCTAATGCCATTCGTCTTGGCGAAGGAATACTCTTTTCACCGTTCTTTGTGGTCATGAAGAGTGTAGCGTTTTGAAAGTTGGAACTCAAAAGAGTTAGCAGTAGAACCTGATTAGTCACCCTCCCGGAACTGGTCCGTCACCTGATGAATTCCATTCCCCGAAGCAGATATCGAACATTCGTAGACGTTGAACCACATGAATGAAGCTGCTTGGTTGTGTAGTTTATGTAATGGGCAGGTTGTCTACTACCCGGTGATAGAGCTTTAAAGGAAATCATCTCTCAAAGAGACTCCTAAGTTAAAAGTTTCTATCTATGGCCTTTGTACTTATATATAAGTTGAGCCACTTCGGATTACTGTGCTTGTCTACGGGCTACACCCCCTACGAATATACCTAAATAATCACTCTTAGTCACTGTGAATCCGACCGCAGATCGCTCACAGTGCCTACAAGGCAAAAGTTACCTATTTTGCTACGGGGCACCGCCGCCCTAGGAATCATACATGGCGGTGAGACTGGCAGCAGCCTGAGCCTGAAAGGATGATTAGGCATTATTATCCGTGGGTCTTTTGTGTATTGGCAATCATTTACTTTTGCGCAGCCAAAGTCTATCCACACATGTCATATCTATGTTCGGTACCGTCTCGCGTGCCATGATGCGCCCTTCTATAAGTCCGGTCGCCAGCGGATGGAAGGGGATGCGCCGACAACGGTGCCGAGATTCAGCAGTGGTGCACGACTTCGCCAGCATCCTCGCAGAGCAACCAGGGGGAACAGAAACGCCATTGGCGACACACGAGAACCAAAAGAAATCTCGTTCTACATGAATTTTGCCAGGTCATGTCGACAATCGAAAAGAAGAAAGAAAGAAAAACGGGTGGGGCATCGTAATGATAAAAAAAGCAACCGAGCGCACAACATCATTGAATTTGGTTCATAGGTATTGGCATCAGTCTGCAAATACGAGAGCTGTGTTCAATGATAATATAGAATATTAAGGATGAGAGGAATGGCCGATGCAACAGGAGCTAGGCGTTTACTGCTTGTCGCCAGCGGGGGCTTCCTCCTGAGCAGGAGCATCCGGCATCGTCTCATTCCTCTCTTCAAAGTTCATAGCAGCGGCCGCGGCCTTCTTGGCCTGCTCTTCAGCCGCGCGCTTGGCTTCTTCCTCAGCGCGCTTCTTAGCGAGCTCTTCAGCCAGAGCTTGCTGGCGCTCGTCCTCAAGGGTCTCCTCGAATGGCTGCACCAGCTTCTTGATCTCCTGGAGCTTGCCAGCATAGACATCAAGAGTAGTGTCAGCACCACCCTCATCATCATACAGCCAGTTCTAGAATCGTGGTTAGCACGAGCACAAAACCTTGACAGACACGGCGATCTGGCTAGAAAAGGAGAGTGAACATACCTCGAGCTCATCCAGCTTGTCATCGAAGGCCTGCTTCTTGGCCTCATCTTCGAGGAATCTGGCGTAGCGACCATATTTCCTGTCACGCATATCGTAAATCGTGGTTTCAAGCTCGTTCTTCTTCTCGTCGGTCTCGGCGATAGTCTTATCATGCAGATACATGGCCTTCTCGCCTTCGATCCAGGCTTCCTTGACGGAGGGCTCAATGGCAGGGGTGCCGGCGACAATGGGGAGGTCGCCCTTGCGAACCTGCTTCTTGACCTTGCGGGTCTTCTTGGGCTGCTCATCACCCTTAGCATCGGTGTCCATAGCCTAGTCACATGTTAGTAACAAAAGGTGCGCGCATTACGATGGGAATCCAACTCACATCAGCATCCTCCTCGACGGGCTCCTCCACTTCCATGTCCTCGACGTAGTAACCAGACTCAACGTTGAGGATACCGTGCAAGTTCAGGCGGGCCTTGAGCTTGCAAATCATGAAGTCATCGTTGGCATCGGCCTTGACACCCTTGACGGAGAAGCGGCCCACCCAGGGGTCGGTCTTTCCAGGAAGCTCCTCGGGGTTGGCGTAACGAGCTTCGAGATCGAAAGGCTGCTTGCGGTAGAACGTGAGAATCTTGGTCGAGGGCATGACATTGCCGCGACCGAAGACGGTCAGGCTGGTGTCCTCATCGGGGATATCTGCGGACTGCTCCCAGGTGAACTCGATGGGGTAGTTGACGATGTCGTGCACGGAGAAGTCACGGACACGGAAGACGGGGGAGAGGATGGCACAGCTGAAGGCACAACCGCGAGCGATGGCCTCATCTTGGTTCAGGGTGAAGGAAAGGTTCTTGCCGAAGAACTTGGCAACGGCCTCCTTGATGGAGGGGACACGAGTGCAGCCACCAACCATCTCAATGCTGTCAATATCCTCGGGCTTGAGCTTGGCCTCGGCGAGGGCCTGCTCGATGGGAACAAGGACGCGCTCCAGGAGAGGCTGAACCATAGTCTCCAGCTCCTCACGCTTGACAATGGCGCGGACATCGACGTCCTCCATCAGGGATTCGATGCTCATGGGGGCAGCAGGGTTCGCCGAAAGGACCTTCTTCATCTTCTCAGCGGCAGCGAGGGTACGAGCCCAAGCCTTGGCGTTCTTACGAACGTCGATCTTGAACTTCTCCTTGAACTCCTCAGCGAAATGCTCAGTGAGGGCGAGGTCGAAGTTACGGCCACCGAAGTGGCGGTCGCAGGCGGTGGCCTTGACGTTCAGTTCACCCTTGCGGAACTCAACAATCGAAGCGGTGTAGTCGCTGTGGCCGATATCAACGAACATGACGCGGCGAGGCTTCTCCTCGGGACCGGGGAGATCGAGCTTAGTGATACCATATCCGAGAGCGGTGGCGGTGGTGTCGTTGATCAGTCTCAGCACCTTGAGACCAGCAATCTCACCAGCGTCAAGCATGGCCCGGCGCTGAACGTCGGTGAACCAGGCGGGAACGCTGATGGTGACATCGGAGACGGGGATTTGCAGTTCGTTGGCGGTGATATCTCTGATCTTGGTCAGGTACATGGCGACCAGCTGAGTAGCCGAGAACTTCTGCTTCTGCTGACGGAAGTTAACCTCGACACCGGCCTGGCCGTTCACATCGCAGAGGGTGGCAGTGTTGAAGCTCTGCTCGATCTGAACATCGGGGTCGCTGAATGAGCGGCCAATAAGGCGCTTGAGGTTTGCAACAGTGTTCTTCAAGTTGGAGGTCTCTCGTGTCTTAGCAGCCTCACCGAGATATCTACATTTGTTGTCGAAGGAGACGAGGGAGCTGAACATCACACACAGTCAGTATCGGATGGCTAAATGGAAAAGACCCACGCCGTTAAGCTCGTTGTTGGCTGGAGTGGGGCGGAATCTTAACAGAGGGGTGGACATACGGAGTAGATCTGTTGGAAACTTCGTTGGTGATCTAAATTGAGTCGCACCGATGGTTAGTCTTTGCATTTCAAGATGGTTCAAGTGACGGGGTTGGTAAGGGAAAAAAAAAAAAAAAAAAAAAGGGAAGCGCTGAAGGTGGGGAAGGCATGATACGCACAATGTCGATACCCTTATTACGGGCGACACCAATCTTGGTGCTCTGGGCACCGAAGTCGATTCCGACTACACTCATGATGAAAAGGGATATAGATGTGATAGGGAGAGGTAGGGTGGGAGGGAAGAAAAAGTGATAAAGGAGAAGAAGGAGGTGTAATGGATAGGAAGCGGTATCACAAAGTTAGGATGAAAAGATTTGGGGAGCGAAGAAAGAGGGCTGGAGGGGGAGAATTTGCACGTTGAAAAGCGCCACTATCGGGCGGTGATGCAAACTGTGGCTCAGGTAAGAAAATCGAGAAAATAAAAAAAATTCAAAAATTTAAAAAAAAAAAAATCTAGACGTGGGCTTCTCTCGCTGGTCACTGAGATCCACTATCAACTTTCTACTGCGCAGTTAGATACGAATAGATCAAAACCGGATTTAAAGGAGAAAAGACCAGGGAAAGGAAGAGGTGATATGATCTATATATAGGATGAATCCATTCCTTTCAAGAATTCCATTGCGAGTTATCTGGCTACACCTCATCCTTCCCCCCAGCCGTATAGCACAGCACAACTTCCGTTTGGGCTCCGATGGCGCTGACCTTTGGAACCTTCGAGCGCTTACCACTCGATTCTTCCCCCGCTCACCGCCTGCGGTGGGCCTGGGCAGTATTCCTCACCGCCTGCCGCGGGGTTTGCTTCCTCTGCTCCTTCCGCTTGCTCCTCGCCTCAAGCTCTTATCGATAATCCACCCCTCAGAGATTTCACGGCCCTGGGGTACGCCATTGGGTGCCTGAGAGTCTTGGCCACCCCCGGGTTGGACTGACCTTCACGTAACAGTTACCTAATGCCACCCCAATGATTGGAGAATTAGGACTCAATTTCTCCAAAAAAGGTACCGTTTGCTACTCATGCGCAGCGGTTACACATGTGCCCGATGAGTAATGTCCTCTTTTAATCACTCAATAGTCACCGACTATCGGCAGAGGAGGACAAAGGAGAACCGGTGAGATAATGATATCCATTGTAGGCCAGCATATCTAGAGTATCGGGAGAGGAAGAGAACCTCAAGAAACCAAGGTAAGAATATGTTAAAAGAAGAATGACTGTAATTATCCAACCCCCTCCGCATCTCTCTCTCTTCCTCTCTAATTGATATACGTCGTAAACTTGTCCCCACCCCCTCACCCTCCCAATGGTATCCAACGTGCGAAAATGTCATGCTATGATGGTACTCATGGAAAACGGACCCGCCTAGCGACTCTTGCCTTGTGATGTCACACCATGTACTCAGGGTCCCTTGATTGTGATGCTTGTCTCCGTGTCTTTTGTAGCCGCCGACCCCGAGACGGTCGAAGACTGCGATGATTCCCCGTTATTACGCCTAGCTCACCTGACTGGTGAAGGTATGTAGACTGTAGTGCTCCTTGTGGCTGCCTGAGTGGGATGCAGTGAACGGTGCCATCTTTCTGGACGGAGGCAAAGGCAGGGGCACCTCGAGATTGCTCCGATGCAATATGTGTCTCGGGACTTTCAGACTGTAGCCTCGCTGGGCCTGGAGTATGGATATCGCTATCGTCGGGACTCGTGGCGAATTGTTGAAGAATACTTGTGAGCTCTTGCGCTTGGAGAGCCATTGAACGCTTCGCTCGATCCTCTTCGTTCATCAAGCTCTCCACATCCAAGGGTAACGATATAGAACCACTACTAGAGTCCGTGACCACAGAGTCGGAAGAGCAATTCGGATGCAAGCCGATCCGGGGAACATCTAGGGGCGAGGCCATTAGACTAGCGAGTGGTACCATCGCCTCATCATGATTGGAAATGTAGCTGCCGCGATGTCCTGGCAACCCAGAAAGACGACGGTCGATCTGTTCCGAAGCTCGATTGGAGCACCCTTTCTTGTCAGCCTTGGCTCGAAAGTTATCAACCATGACATTCAGCTCATCACCCTGCGCCCGAGCCTGTTCAACAGCTTCCTCCGGCGATGTATGCTCATCGGCTTTCGCAGCGTCAGCTCGCGGCCCTCCCCAGGTTCGCTGTCCCGCGGTGAAAATCCCATACACCATGTATAACCAATTAAAGAATGGGTTGAGAACGAACATCAGCGGATACAGCCAGGCCTTGTATCGCTTCAATCGGATCCCGAAATAGAACATGAGCACGTAATTCAGCCCTAGCGATATCGCGATGAATCCAACGGGGAGATCTACAACCCGACTGGATGTTGTCATGAGGGCAAGCACTTGGACGAAGAAGAGGAGAGCAGTTGTGCGGATAGTATTTTGCATGAGGCGAACCAAGCACAGGAAGGGATACCGTCTCCACAGCCGGACGTCTGTCAACATGCATGCCTCGTTTGTAATATAACCAAGAAACCATCGGCGCCGTTGCTTCAAGAGAGTGCGGAAGGTCTGGGCCGCCTCCGTTTTGCAGAACGCGCTGGTACACATTTGGATCTGATAGCGCTCCTTCGCCCCGATCATAAAGAGATGTGTGAGCCACCGGTCTTCTCCCAAGTGACATTTGGCATAGTCAAATAGATCTTCGCATTGTTCCGCTTTGTCTGCAAAGTAGTGCTTCGCCATCTTTCGAAAAGCAGAAAATCGCAGTATCGTCAATGCGCCGGGCAGACAGGTCACAGCGCCGCATCCCGATTCCACAGAACGCTCGAAAAGCTGACCATGGATGTATTCCAAGTCTTGTAACACCGTGATGAGACTATTCTTTTCTGTAGTTGACGTGATGATCCCGGTCATGGCTAACATGTTATGCTTACTTCCCGGTTTCAGCTCCATATCATACATGAAATTCTGCAAACACAGTCGGTCCAGGATGCAATCGGAATCGATGAATAACATAAAAAGATCGTCGTGCTTCCGGTTGTACTCTTCATAGACTTGACTAATCAACTTGAATGTTAACTTCTGGCAATGTCGCTTGCCACCGTGCTTGAAGCGAGACACAGTGATTCTAGCGCCCCTATACGTCACATCTATACTTTGCGGATAAGTATCCAGGGAAATCGGTATTCCAAGATGGTGGATCACTCGAAGGTAGGGCTCGTCGATATTGACCCCATCGTACGATAAGAATACATGGATACAGTTCGATGGGTAGTCACTGTCGACAACCGAATTGATTGCTTTTATGAGGACTGCAGGGTTCTCCTTATATACCGGCATAACAATCACAGTCTTCGGTGCGGTCCGGTCGTCCAAGACTTCTTTTATCCGCTGAGTTCTTCCGATGGAGCTCGTGACCAGTCTATGGACGCAGAATAACCAGGGAATGATGAGCAAGGCTGAGAACGTCCAGAAGGCGAACCAGTGGAGGAAGAAGACGAACTCAGGAGAGTAGTTCTGAGTGAGCTGAGGCGGTAAAGGGAGGGTGACAACCATAATGGGGAGGAAAATTCCTCTGTACCGATCAGTATGCACTGGTCACTGATACTTCCTCGCAGTTTTCTTCATGGCCCGACTTACCTCAATGCGGTGAAAATTATCATCATTGTCACAGCAAGAACCTTGATACTCCAATTCTCGGCTTTCTGGAACACCTTTACGAGGCAATATAAGAATGCAGCGAGAAAGAGCAACCATTCTAAAAAGGCTGCTAGCATTAACGGACCTATAATCGATATGCAAACTATCTGTATACCTATTAAATGTATTGTTCGCTTTTGTGTTCGAAAACAGCTCGACTCACATCTTTCGCTGTCCATGGTATGGGCATACCCTGATTGACGCTCCCCGCCATAGCACAATGACGTTCAAGAGAGACGTCGTATCGCTGGCTCACTGTCGCTAGACTGTTGGATGTCAAAAGTGCTCAGTTGCTGCTCACAGGATCCTGCACCGGATGGAAATTGAAGCAAGTTCATGTAAGATATCGTAGGGCGGCGTTTATTGTGTAGACCATCGCCAGTCGAACGACGACATGGCCTTTGTGCGTAGTTTTGTTGTCAAGTTGTAGACTGCAATGGTCGTCTCTGCTTGTGGCCAATCTCGTTGGCAGTCGGGTGAGGCAGACTTGCCCTTAAACCGATGGCATTCTTCGTCGCATATGTGAAACCTCTGACGGGGTATTGGACTGTTTAGCGATATACTCTATCGGAATGATACATGTGTCCACCGGAACAATACGGACTCTATGTACGTCGAGGACATGAGACGAATGCAGTGGAACAATGAAACTGCATGGCTGTGGCTCAGAAGAGGAAGTTGCAGTTCTGTGGGAGTTGAATGCGTAGTAGCACTGTGCGCCTGAGGCAGTAACCCTCCGATGACAACTACATCACATTCCCCAGGACTCGTGCATCACCCCCAGAGGAACCTCATTCGTTTGAGTTCGACTCAAGAGAGTACAACTATGACTTAAGCTAACAACAAGTACGTCATCTAGGATCAAAACTCGTAGATGATGACATACACACTGTACAAAATTGAAGATGAGCGCGCAAAGACTTTGACTTGGCGAATCATCAGACTTGAATGAAGAGAACTGAAGCGTATACATTCAATGAACATGCTGAGATCCAGATACTAAATACATTTGACTACCTAAAATAGCACTATACCCCCATTAAGACAAGTCAATATTCACGTTAACAAAAGGCACAACGCTCACCACCCCAATCAACCCATTATCAACCGGATCTGGGCCCGACCCCTCAAGCTCGGGTAACGAACCAGCCGAGTACAACTCATCCAACATAGTCCGAAGATAGTTCCACATAGTCGACGGTACCTCCACGGTCAATTCATTCTCCCCAGAGACAAGATAGGCACTGAGGTCAAGTTTCGGCGTCTGGAAGTCGAAGGCTGGGAGTCTGTGGCCGTTGATATAGACACGGGCTGCATTTGATGTCTGTGGGAGAAACAGATAGGCGCCGTCTGCCGTGTTGGTCGTTGGGGGCCAGGGTATGGTGGTGGTGTAGTAGCCAACCCCGGAGACGTTGGCGATGCTGGGGATATCTTGCCAGGAGATGAGGGAGGTGAGCTCGTGGGTCGTGTTGTGTTTGACCGCGATTATTGATGCATCGGATAGATTGTCTGGACGTTCCCAGTGTTCGACTGTCAGGGTCCAGTTGGTAAGCTGGTATGCTGGGGCGGGGTCCTTGTTTGTTAGTTGGGATATGGTTTTCCCGTTGGATAAGCTCAAGGTCTGGTCGGTTGAGCCGGATGAGACGTGCAGTTGGACCTTGTTTGTTCGGTTGCCGTAATTGTAGCCAATTACTGAGGATGGTACCTGAGTAGCATGAAGGGAAGTGTTGCTAGTCGTGCCGCGGAAGCCAAGGATAGTTGTTTGATTCGCGGCCAGATGAAGGGGCACCACGGTTCGGCCAGAGCTTTGTTGATACTCAAGAACGGGGGTTTGGCTTCCAGTCCAAGGATCGAAGAAATATGGTCGCTTTGTCGTGGCAACAGTTAAATTACCAGCAGTAACCACTGTATCACCCAAGACGAAAAGATAGTCGACCCCATCAGCGTCAGAGCGCCAAGTAGAATACCATGTGCCGTTAGTTTGCACCTGCACCCGCGGTGTGATGCCTAGAGATTGCAGTACTTTGGATGCTTGACCAGAAGATACAATGTGGACGTTTTGCACTTCTTTCAAGGAAGATATTTCCTTCACTAGACTGCTTGTGTTTCCGTCCCCTGTGTAGAAGGCATTTGGTAGCCCACCAGACAGGATTACAGGTAAGCCATTACGAGCGAACTTCTTGATATCTCTCACTGCATCAATTGTGAGGTTGCCAGAGCTGGGAATAACCATTGCACGGAATCCCGGGCCATCAGGAGCAAGTGTGCCATTGCTGACACGAGCCTGCGGCAAAGCAAAGTTGTCTGGTGAGAGATAGACATACGTGAAACCTGCACAATCTCAGCATACAAAGCTCATCCAACCTTCAATATCAGTATAGCTAACTTACCTTCCTCGATTAGGTCAGTCTCGTTGTAAATTGTGCCGAACTGTGCGTCAGTGGCGGAGTCCTTGTTATAAATAGCTACATCGAACTTAGGCTGTCCCTTTTGCTGAGTATATTGCAACCGAGCCACATAGTTCAAAGCCTCCGAAAAGCCATGGTTCCAAGAAGGCTGTTTCTCAGAATACAATTCGGAGAAAAGAAAGTGGAACGGTGTATTACCCGGCCACGTTGTACCGACATAGTTTCCGGAGAATGTGTGTCCGTGGAGGACGAACTGGTTGACGCCTCCAGCAATAGCCCGAGCGATTTCCCACAAAAGCGCTGTAACTGGATGGTGGAATGCTTGGTAGTTGACTGCACCCATTTCATTGGAGATCACACGTTTGCCAGCGAGAGCAGCTGGTCCAACGAATTGACGATATCCATCGACGCTGTCACCGAACGCCAGGCTTTCACATTCCGGTGCATTCACATCAGGAACATGTGCAAGTACATCGAGATTCAAGTTGTAGCCCACTTGAGATGAGTATTGGAGATCCATGTCATTCACCCATTGTGTCAACCCCTCCAAGTATGCCCGGTACCCTTCCCCTAACGCGGCCCGATAGTCGTTGATATACCCACTACCCTGATCGGGGGTATCCAACAGGCACTGGACAGTACCAGGAGCGGTCGTTTGTAGACCAACGTTATTGTTTTTGTAAATTATAAGTGGAAGATACTTTTTGATGCTGTAGCCATGCTTCTTCTGGAAGATGTTAGGAAGATCCGGTGTCCAGGAGACATTCGCGGTGATCTCCATGCTATCCTCCCAGCCTGCGCTTAGTTAGCCTCTCCTCTGTCTTGAGTACTGGGCATGATCAACTCACCATAATTACCGACTGCAACAAGCATCTGTTTGATCTCATCCTCAAGGATGTACTCATCCCAGAATCGAGTAACAGTTTCTGCACCCTTCGCACTGAAATGATCCACGGCATATGATCCACCGTTAAAGATTGTTCCCGACACATTAGAAGTACTTGGTACATTTTGATGCAATGTCTGATGTTGGTAGAACGCAAATAGCCTATACCCCTGACCTCCTGTCTTAGGAAAACTTAGGCTAAGCTCCCCTGTGGATGTAACGTTCTGTGACCACTCCTGCAAGGTTGAGTTCCTTAACACATACTGTGTAGCGGTGGGTTGAACTTCACTGCCAGGAACCAAGCTCACTGTAGGATTCGAGATATTTCGACTCGATAACACTTGAGCTGAAACGAGTGCTACTAGCTCCCCGGTACCCCAGCCAGGGAGCTGTCCATGAAAAGAGCCATTCAGAGGGACGGCAACCGAAGCTGTAGACTAAGTATGCGCATGTCAGGACACGTAATTGTCATTCTTTGCAACAAAAAAAACTTACCAAGTCCCACTGTAGTCCTTCATCACCGGGACTCGCTGGCACGCCTTGTCCCTGATTCGGTCCCAAAGGGAAGTCCATCACCAAACCCGCATCTTTATGAGCCTGTAGGGCGGCTTTGAAGATATCAACAAACGCGGGTGTACCAAATCCGTAAGTTACCCAATCCGCTCCTGGAACAGCATTGCCATAGTCATAGTAGGGAAGAAATTCCACACCTCCAGCTCCATTAGCACCGGCATCCTTGATATTCTGTTGAACAATAGTCGAATCTACACTGGCATCTGGGAGCCAGTAACGAAAACGTGGACGAACTCTAGCGGCGGGATTCTCGAATGTGCCATAGTCGATCTTCGCCCCTACTTGGTCGTCGACTGCCAGCCCATACTGTGGGAGCAGCAGGGCGGCCAAACAAAGAAGGTGTTTTTGCATTGCTGAGGTCCCTGGCTGCACCCTGGATAGGAGAGAACGAGTCCTTAAATGAATATCTTTCCATTATAGTTACGAATGGGTCGGCAAAACACAACCCCGAGATTTAAATGGTGATCGTCATGCTCGGACAACCCGAGATTTTGATCCACAATTCTTCTGCCAGGGCCGGCGCAGTACAGCGTCATCCTGTCCCGACTCCACAGCCTTTCTCCACATTCCGAGCATAAATGAAGTGGAGTAAATTGAATACGTACCATTCTAATCAAGAGGGTGACGTTGTGGGGAAACCCGGGGTACCCGGAGTATCCGGGGTCTTGCAGCTCTCTAATTCTGAACCGGACTATCTAACACCGAATACGGTAAGCCAATTGGGCTACCTAGTATTCTATACTAAATCTATTTAAATTATTTACTTAGTAAGTTAGTCTACCTAATCTACCTAATCTACCTAATCTACCTAATCTACCTAATCTACTTAATATACTTAGTCTATAACTCTATTTAGAGCTTTACGAGATGGTCTAGTTACTTAGTCTGATTATATAATTATATAATTATGAACTAACTTACTAAATAAATTAAAATTAGCCTAGTGTTAATTACAAGGCGGCTAGTTGGGCGGTAAAAGGGCTTAATAGAAAAAAAGAGTTGAAAAAGCCAAAAATATAGAAAAATGAATTAATGTACGTTGGCCGCATTGGCTTGCTGTACACCGAAGTTGCTAATCCTATCCCAGATACTCATCGTATTATTCGTATTTGACAGGAATTGCATCTAGAGTAAACAAAAAGAAGCCAATATCAGTGGTATCTCGCTCTGCAAAGACCTCACAGCACATGAAATCTACGAACCTCGACGACAGATACACCGATGAAGCTCCGTTTGTCCTTTCAGTCCTTCGATTTCCTTCTCCATTATAAAGACTATGTTGGCGAAACCATTTTGGCTTCTGTCCATAAACCACATAACCAAGGCCAAGGTCAGACGAAGATTAACAAATCGACAAGTCCCTGTACTTGAAAGTTATGCTGTGCCTGTAGTCGATGGTTTCTGAGATCGTTCCTCACATCAGCCAGAAAGTCCCGTAGCTCTTCCGGCTGCCAGCCCTTCATAGCTGTGAATATTCGTAGCGACAAGCCATCCTTCCCGTCATTGAATCGATAACGATTAAGCGCTTCCCGGTTTTCTATTACAAAAAGAAAGTATCACTCAAGAAGTTCCAAAGATACCCACCGGCACGGGCACTACCTTCTGTTGTACATTGGTAAATCCGGCATCCTTCGCATATCAAGACCCGCTTCCTTGGGATGGATGAGGCGGCGGGTTACCATTTTCGCCATGGCTCAACAACACCTAGTCGTGTATCACAGTCAGGAGGCTCTCCGTCCTCCTCCTTTTTTATTTTTTTTTCCCTGCTCTTTCTCATTGGACTATCAGATTCAATCGAGAAGCAAAACTTTTCAATGCGGTAAAAAGAGAGCTATCCATGTCATGGCGTAAACCATGCAACGATGCAAAGCGTCGCCCCGCTTCCTTCAATCAGCGCAGGTATTAGCGCGCATATCACTCTATTGTCTCGATTACTGTGTAGACAAAGTCATCAAAGCCATCATCAGAACATGTATACTCACTTGGGCAGGGATATCTATATCTGAGGAGGTGAAGGACAAAACCACATGGATACTGATAACAGCGAATCAAGCTCTCATACCACAGAAGGATACAAAAATACCCTCTACGCTAAACTCCCGAATCGTAACAAAATCCAATGATCTTATATCACGCTCAGAGCAAACCTCCTCCACCTCGATTGGATGTACTTGCTAGCGATTCAGCAAGGCCGTCAAGCTCCTCGCAAAGGACGTTACAATCGTCACACTTTTGAGCTGTATCGTAGTCGATCAAAACAGCCCTCGAATCGGCCATCTAAAAGTTGTATCGACTCGTGTCACCATGTCGGATCCCCAGGGCATGCAATCGTGACAATGGATCCCAGCAAGCCTCGAGATCATCTAAAACTGCATGTCGTGCATTGGAAATTCGTTCCATCAGGAACCCGATTACGCGGCCATCTTCAACCGGATGGCCCAGGAATCGCGGGCCAATGTCGTAGTCTTTTATCCACTCGTATGCTGTTGTCTCGCTTTCCATGTAACGAATCTCCCAGTGAAAGCGAGCAAATTTGGCGACGACAACGGTGTCAAATCCCGGACATTGCGCCTCGTAAATGCCTGTCCGGAGCCTCTTTCCGACTTTTATATCCGAATAATCCACCGAGTACTCATGCCATTAGTTTTTGACACTTGGAAATGTGTTTTGGACAGCGCGTGCAAAACATGGCTTCCCGGTGCTCTTGCCTTTGACAATTGGCCCATCATTCCAGTCACCAGGTGGAAATTCTGGCAGTAGAGACCTTGGAGATGGGCCAAAAGCCATTTCAGTGGTTGAGAAAATGTTCCTCCCGATGGTAAGATACTTATACTTCCATGGACTGAGAGTCGGAAGAAACCACGACCAGTTTCATCGAGTTCCGCCTGGAGAAGCTGTGCGTTTCCTATGGAGAGGGTCATCGCGCTCGTTGTATAAAAGGAAGTAGTTGAGAACAACACAGGTAGGGAAATTTGCTCGCTGTCTTACACCATAGTAAAGTGACAGTCTACTTTCTAAAAACAGCCCAGGGGTTCCCTTTGTCCCTCGCGTACAACGTCTATGGTACACCAGAGCTAGGGCGCCAGACTTGGTACCCCAGTATAAGTTGCATGGCATGCTAGCGAAGAAAGAATGTAGAAGGTTGCTGATATAGAATCTTCGAAAGCCTGCAGTCACAGTTCACAGCAGAAAGACGTCGCTCACAATAAGTGTACGATCCATGTAAGTGGTGCCGGGTCGTGAAAGGTTCCTGGAGAATCCACCGCAATCATCGCAAACGGTTCCAGAACATGTACTGGATGGTGTACACTACTGGGAAGCTTTGGACTGATAAATTGGCATTCTGGGCATGATTGATGATAGTCCTCCATGTCGGTATCGAGTCGGCTAGTAGAATCGGCCCAGATCCTGGCGGCAAAATGGACATACACCGTAGGTCCTGATGTAGCTAGGTTCTTATAGGTCAAATTAGACCCTAGGTGGGTCGGGTACAAAGATGGGAGATGGTGGTTATATTCAACTAGAAACTAAGTCATGGAAGACGGAATTACATGCTGGTTACTGACCCATAGAAAACTTCAAATAACTACGCCGCAGTACGAAACTATTTTGATGGCTAATCCTCCGTTTCTTCCTGCGACTTAGAACTATGAAGCTATTCAATTACTCCCTCCTCTCCTAACAGTAGTTGGTCTGAAGTGAACGAAGGGCGGGGCCTTATACATTAACTACCTAAAAGAGACTAGTGGATATCTGGGCAGCACTTGAGCGAAATAAACGCAAGATTAAGAAAAGCAAGCAGTTCAGCACCGAGGTCGAGGGAGACAGCAAGCCGTTACGTTATCCACACAGCGCGACATCTCGCATTCTGGCATCTCCCGTTGTCCGTTGAAATCCCGATGAGGTTATATCCCAGTAGGGGTCGGTGTCCTGCTCGATTGAGCTTTTAGCTTTCTGAGATCGAGCTTCAGGCTCAAGGGACGAAACGTGGGCTAGTGCTCTGAACTCGAGTTGTTGCACTCGATCTTGGATCGTGTCCACATTTAGACCCAGGTATGAGATCAAAGTGGACGTGGCAAGGAGAATGCCATACAAAATAGAACTGACCGCTGAGCCGTCCTGACCGTTGAGCTGGCAGGGCCGCGTATGGCGCGACCCTGAAACTGAGTGAAGGGGGCGGTTATCGGGCGGACTTCCTAGCTTAGATGGAAGATCCTTGAGCTGGAGGATGATACCTCCATGGTCGTTAAAGAGGAATTGACAGTATGGAATTGCTGGTTCATGGAATCGAGACGCCAGTCCATAGTATGGAAGCCTTGGTCGACGTTGCCAAAGCAAATCGTGCACTCTTCCTGGAACCCCTTCTGCCGAACTGGGCTAAGGTCTCATCATAGAACCGGCTCAGTACCTCCAGGATGTGGTGTTCCATCCTAACGATATAGATGCAAGGATCAGACGATCTTCGTATCGATATAATAGTCACTAGTAGTGATATTAGTGATGTTACGATTGTTGTGGTTTGTGTTGTTGTTGATAGTTGAGGAAGAGAAGGGGAGCCTAGTCTCATGTGAGCAAGAAGTAAACAGGCGGGGGCCAGAGCGGTCACTGAATAGGCGGCAGAAAAGACACGCCTTTGTTTGCACCATACCCAATCAGGGCAACCAGGTACCACGGTCCCACAATAATTCATGCGCCACATGATGGTTGGGTATTCTCGAATGGATAACGTGCGTTAAACGTGCAAATGATTCCAAAACAGTACAACTGAGGATATCTGCAATCAATCCACCCCCGGCTACTTTCCTCTTAGTCGCTACACTCGTAAACTATCCCAACTTTTGTACACCACAACGAAAATGTCCATGACACCAGGCTCGAAATCCAGGTCGTCCACCCCGACTGTATTCGAACAGCAGCGGGAGGAACTGGTGAGAGAGATCGCCGTGGTAGGTTATACAATCTTGAGCTGCTCGTGGTGCTTTTAGCGTCAAGGCAGCTTACTGAATTGACCGATCTCCGCAGGGTATGGAACAAGTCCTGCAAAACATCAACCGATTGAACCGAAACCTAGAAAGTATCGTTGCAGTAAGTTCAACTTTCCGGCTTCCTTGTACATGTAACTGGCTAAGCCCAACTGTATAGGTGGGCAATGAGTTTAGCTCTGTCGAAGCTCTCTGGTCTCAATTTGAGAACTTCATGGGACGACCAGAGGAAGAAAAGGCGGAGAGTGGTGTGAAGAAAGAGGAGCCTCATGAAGACCATAGCGAGCTGCATGAGCAGGAACTCGCCGATGAAAGGAGCGAGTTAGACGGTTAAGATACATGAGACATGATCCAGAATACGTTCGGTGCATGGCTTGGTGTATTGGAGTTTAAATTTGGGCGTGTGTGTACTGCGTACTCTCGATTTTTAAATGATTATTATCAATTTACACGGCAAGAAACATCTCTCGGGGTTCACAGTGTTTTTATATTCAGTGACATGGGAGAATCAGCGCCAATAAACACCCACCCCATGCATATGACATAGTGGTCCTCGGACCGGATTCGTGACAGACATCATGAGGAAAACATGCCAATTTGAAAAATCAAGGTCACAGACAAATAACAGTGGACATAAAGGAAGGGTAATAGTGCTTCGTGGAGACAATCATCAAGGCAAAAACAGGTATAGCAACATGGAGATGTAAAATCAAAAGGCCGCCGTTAACAAAATATTTAGAAAAGCACATAATGGGTCGGACCGCGAGGGCCATCCTCTCCAGGTCGTATCCAATTCATATCACGTACAGGGAGAAGCAAAGCACCGAAGCAACCAGGCTTCTTTCGGCGGGAAACAGTAACATATCAAACAAAGATAGGGGGGTATGGGACACGTCGAGAGACAAGGAAAGCGATCTACAAAATCTTGCATGTACGCTTCTTGACCTTCTTGGAACCGCCGCCACCCCCAGTAGCTTTGCCACTGGCACTATGACTTTGACGGTTGTTCCAGCTAAACTGTTCTTCGGCCGACACAACAGTGTCAACAGCCATTTCGAACACCCCGTCCACGCCGCGCATTTCCTTGCTACTACATTCAATGTACGAGGCATTCATCCGCCGAGCCACGGTCTGACCTTGCTCTGGGGTCACTGGCGTCAGTCCTTGGGTTTTAAGGAGTTCAATACAAGTCCTCTTATTGCGCAAATCGGACTTTAGACCAACCAGAATGATTGGAGTCGTGGGACAGAAATGTAGGACCTCGGGGTACCACTATTTCCAGTCAATGCCATATGTAATAAAAAGCATTCCAAGGGGACATACCTTATCCATCACATTCTCTAGAGAGGCGGGGCAATCAATAGCAAAGCAAACAAAGAGTAAATCAGTCTCGGGATAGGATAATGGGCGCAAACGGTCGTACTCTTCCTGGCCTGCAGTATCCCAGAGGGCAAGTTCGACCGTCTTCCCTGACGCCCGATGGACGGTTTGCGTGATGTAGTTCTCAAACACTGTCGGAACGTATTTCTATTCCAGGTCAGAACGGCGGTCGGAAAAGACTCTTCTGTAACATTCGTGGGAAATAAAGAGTCTTACCTCCGGAAAATACCCTTGCGAGTAACTAATGAGGAGACATGTCTTTCCGCATCCACCATCTCCCACCACTACGAACTTTTTCGAGTATGCCGGTGGTTGAGTGATATTCGTCGCTTCCGACATCCTCCCGCTCGAGATGCTAGTATTTGTGCTGGCAGTTCCATTGCTCACTCGGACACTCTGGCTGCGCCCTCTGCTGTGTCGAGGAGTGGATGAAGGAGGAGGTGTTTTTACCGAATGACGTCGTGACACTGCATAAGGCTGGTCATCGTACATATGACTCGACATGATGGCGAAGGGCGGAGGTCTAGGATTGAATTAGGAGATTTGGGAGAACGTGGTGCTCAGGAGCGCCGAAAATGGAACTGCCCTTCTGATCTATTGCCTATAGATAGATCCACTGCCCGTTTTAAAGGTGTCCCGGAAATATTCAGTTTCCAACGGTTTGATAGGCTCTGTGAAGTGAGGATGATGAGTCGGGAGCGAGCTGAAGGATATTTAGAAAGATGACGGCGAGATAATAACAACAAAAAAGAAGTCAAAGATCGAAAGCAGTAGTCTAGGTGCTGAAAAGAAAGAAAGAGATGTCAGTTTCACGATAGTCGTGGTAGTTCGATCAAGTAATGGCAGGTGTGGCGTGGCCGCTACTCCAGCTGACATGAAACCCGATGTTTACGGGCCGAAGCGCTGCCATGGCAACCACTTTGCCCAGGCCATGACGCAGTCAAATCAATATCTCTAAAATCAAATCCACACCCCAACAACCCATTGAACCTTTTTTTAGCACAACGTCACTCGATCGATTGGATCAATTGCTCAAATCAAGGAATTACTGGCCTGCGGTCTGGGCCACACCTCACAAACTACTTGATCTTCTTGGATTTCTTCCAAGGTTCACCCTATCAGTAACCTTGTTCTCATTGTCCCGTGCCCTAAAAGCGGCTCCGATCTCGAAGGCTGATTTCGCTTAGTGTCTCGATTGGCCCGCGATCACCGATTATGCAATCTAGACGCTGGCCAATATCTCGGTTTAGATTAATACCTTGCGGGTCTTGGTCAAATAGTATGCCCCTACAAGACGACTCTGTGATTGAGGGACAGGAGAACACCGGATCCTTGTACCCTCCCTCGCGAAGCGTTCAGCTGTCATCTGTCCACACAGAGACGTTTTATGCACGGCTACCGTCGTAGAAAATTCTAACCAATCCTAACCTACGTGTGTACCCAATTACCCAATGTCCCCACACCCCTTCCACTTGTTGCATTGTAGTAAGGTCGTATGGATGTGCGCGTGGCTCATTCCGGCAACTCGAATTCGCCCGAGGATCGTCATGTACTCGTGGTAACCTGAGAGAATGCGCTAGAGACCAGAAGCCATCCAAGTCTATAATCACGTTGTATTTCGATACTTAATGAGTGATGTCTACGAGCGACCCCTTTTTCTCTCGCATTTGCTGAGATGATGTCAGGCTCTTATGGTACATGAATTCATGAACAGTACTATAAAATTTCCCTCTTAGGATATCTGCCTTATAGATCAGCACCAACATCCATGTCGACAATTCAGCCCAAGTCTGTACCAGCATAATTCAGCATTTTTACTCTGATTGGTTTGATAGACTCGAGTTCATATTGACTTTACTTCTACAAATGTCATTCTTTTGAGAAGGTGCTGGGTATAATAGTATGAACAAATAGCATGGCGCAGGTTAACCATGGCCTGTCCATCTTGAAGATCGCTCAGAAAGCAATCGTCGGGTGAGAACACTTCATCGCGGGAATAATGGCTATCAACTTCTTTGAACTTATTGCTAATCAGCTTCTAAATTAAATCGTTCATGCCCAATGTATGTATGCGTGTGTGGATAAAATATATATAGTGCAAAGTTGGCCGCAGAGGAACACGGGTTTGTGGTTACAGTGTCACCTTGGTTTATTTTTATTTTTATTTTTCTATGCGTTTCAATCTACCGAGGTTCATGAAGACTGACCATAAGCCGACCAATTATGGGAAAGAAAACACCCGCTCAGTCGGATTATTCTGATAATCCACTTGAGTATACTGAGGTCTCCTGCGTAATGCAGAAAGAGAGAATCCGTAGGAACTCCGAAACCCAGAATTCCTTCGGCGGTTCTTCATGTTCCGTCTTCCGTTGTCATAAAAAGCCTCATTTTGAATGATAGAAAAAATGACTAAAGAAAGAATTATCCACTCCGTAGTCGTATCGGGCCAATTAGGGGTGACTAAGCACCAACCCAACATCCTACTTTGTATTAGTAGCAATTTTACTCCCTTGGTGCTATTCAAATCGCATTGACCGCCCAAGAACCAAAACCGCTGGATAGCGCGGGACAATCTTCCCGACTAATCCAAATTGATCTGCTGCTGTCTTCCTCTTGCCCCTGATCGAAACCGAGTGGACAAGGGACAATTAGTGAACATTTTGCACATCTCGTGCTTCCGAATGGTTTTCTCACGAAACTGTCATCGGCGTAGAGACATTGAACTGAGCAGATCCTCCGTGGGATCTATGGGGAGACGGCAACGATAGCGTCAATCTGAAATTGAACGGCCGCCTGCAACATGGACAAGGGACCAAATGGCACACCAGATGCTGGGCTGAGAAGCCTTAATCATTGTGCGTCGCAATCCCTATTTGACCTGATGGTCTTTCAGCGCGTCAACATACTAACGGTCCGCTGGTGATAGATCGCAACCAGCTCCCATCCTGGCGGTACTGGCCACGACAGAAACTTCTCCCCTTGGTGCGATATGAGACGCCATATCTCGCCTGGTTGCAGGAGAAGGTGCGGACTCCGGCCCTAGACTCCTATTTCGCATTCACGGCCAATCTCGGAACGCATACGTTTTTCATGGTTTTCTTGCCTATATTGTTCTGGAATGGGTATACAAGCTTAGGGCGCGGGTATGTACATGGGACCGAGACAGATCAGAGCGCGTTGCGCTGTGGACTGCCTGATCACGTTGGCTAAAGGTATCAATTGGTTAGGATGGTAAATCTTCTGGCATCTGGAGTCTACTTTAGCGGTTTTATCAAAGACTTGCTTTGCCTCCCGCGCCCTCTATCGCCTCCGCTACAACGTATTACAATGTCTGGTTCCGCTGCGTTGGAGTATGGGTTCCCCTCGACTCATTCAACAAATGCCGTCTCGGTCGCTGTATACGCACTGGCTCTCCTAAACCTGCCCGACTCGACCTTGAGTCCTGCCGTCAATGTGTTCCTACAAGGTATCACTTACCTCTATGTCACCTCGATTGTATTCGGCCGACTGTACTGCGGTATGCATGGGTTTTTCGATGTGGTAATCGGCTGCTTGCTGGGCAGTTTGCTTGCAGTCATACAATATGCCTACGGAACCGCCTTCGACGAGTTTGTGGTCTCGGCTTCCGGGAAACAGATCATGCTAGTGGTATTAGTGATCCTCGCCCTTGTTCGTCTTCATCCGGAGCCCGCCGATGATTGTCCTTGTTTCGACGATAGTGTTGCCTTTGCGGGGGTAATACTTGGGTTGCAAGTGGCTTATTGGCACGTGGTGAAAACGGATATCACATGGGACGACCCGGTTCCGGCCACTGTTCCGTATAGGTTTGACGATTTAGGAGTTTTGAAGACAGCTATGCGCCTCATCTTAGGAGTGGCACTGATTGTTGTGTGGAGAGAGGTTATGAAACCCTCTCTTCTTCGTGTACTTCCCCCAGTCTTTCGTGGTCTGGAAAGGTTGGGTCTGTTACTCCCTCGACGATTCTTTACCGCAGCGTCGTAAGTCAGGTCACGTCTCCATCTAGCACGGATTTTTTTTTTGGCTCACTATTGAACCAGGCAATACACCAAAGTTCCCACGCAACTCAAGGATCATGAAGTGTTCCCGACCTTTTCCGAAATCCCATCTATCTTTTCGAATATCCGCCACCCTCGACGACGAGCAATCTCTGTTGGCCCTCAGTCGGAAGCTGATGCCTACGAAACCCTGGCCTACCGGGAGAAGCGCAGACGAGAGAGCCTGTCAAATAGCAACCGAACTTCACCCCTGGTAGAGGAGGATTCTCAGCAAGACATCTCGGAGGGACACAATCCTCAACTATCACGGAAGCGCTCCAAGCTCCATGAATATGAAACTATGATGGGAACTGGTAACGCTCGACTCGCAAGTGGTGTTGATGGTGCGGAGGCACCTCCATTGACGGAGCCATTCCCTGATTTGGTTCCTGACCCCGAGCCGGACGAAGAAGAGGTGTTTGCGCGAATCAAGAGACCTCGTGTGCGATACGATGTGGAGGTAGTTACGAAGCTGGTGGTATATTCCGGTATGTGGTTCCTTTTTTCTTTTTCTACCCCTTTCTGACCATGACTAACGCTGGCTAGGTATTGCTTGGATTGTGATGGAGGGAGCTCCTTTTGTCTTTGACAAAGTTGGCCTTGCGCCGATTTAAAGCCATCTGAAAATTAAGCTGAGAGTGAGGTTTAGTTCAGCTGGCTGAACGTCTCGAGTCATTATTATTTCTGTACCATAGCTGGTCTTCTGGTGTATATATATGACTTTGATGCGTTATGTATTTTCTTTCCCCTTGTTTTTTATTTCTTTTATTTCATTTTATTTATTCCCCCTCCCCCCTTGTTGGTGTGACTGCATGTTGAAGAGAGATTGGGGGCTCCTACAGAGGCTTTAATGGATCAATACCTGAATCATATACAGAGGGGCAATTACCAGAATATTGAATTTGCATCTCCAATGGTTGGAGAACTGTTCTTGACCTATTTGTGAGCTACTTGTTGATCGTTCAATGTTATCTGCGGGTAGATCACGTGAAAGTACCAAAGAGGGAAAGCGTGGGTGAGCTTCGGGGCGTCTAAACCATGCCGGGAACTACTTTAACTTCTTCCCATCAATTCACTTCTCCAGATTGCGCGCCGGTGGGAAGGCTCGTCTTGCGCCGCTCCAGCCTGCCATCTGTATATCACGCGGAGCACACTCATGGAGCTGCCATTCACTCCAGCGACTCTTGCGACCTCAACAAAAACCATGGCAACCACCCATGGCCAGTAATTGCGATCCCATTTGTTTTGCTTTCCCTCATCTCTTCACCACTTCCGCCCACATCTTCTTGATACTCTTTCTCTTCTTCTTCATCATCCTTTACCTTCTCACTACACGGTATTCTCACGTGAAACGCACTCTAAAATCCCCTACGTTGATACCCGTACCTTCTTTTCACAATCGTCCTGATCCCAAATCCACCATGGCTGGCGTCTTCGCGACTACGCAACGCGTCGTAATGGATGCCGAAGACACCAGCATGGGGAGTGAAGAACAATACTACGACCCTATGGATATCAGCCCTCTTCCCTCCTCAAACGAGCCGTCACGGAACATCACCCAGCCGAGCGACGTGAACTCCGACCAGAACGTCTCAAGACCTGATTATTGGGTTCACTTTACTCCTCCAAAAAGCGGTGGTGTACCCAAAGCCACCAGACTTGATGGAAAGCCGGCGATACGAGCTCCAATAATCAGACCTCTGACGCGATTCTCACCACAGGCGCGGATTGACCCATCGACTGGCCGCTTCAAGCAGCAGTTCATCGCGCAGCCTTTTCTGCGAAATACTTTTACCTCGAACAGCATAATTGGCCATTTAAATAGCAAAACTAATGCGATCATCTCGACCAGCAGATACACCTCTCATTCGAACAACATACTCAAGTCCCTACCTCATAAGCCAGTGACTATCGGAATAAGCGTTCCCACCACCTGTGATTCGTCTTTTAATAGTATTTCGACCACAAAGTCTATTTGGGACCGTAAAACTCCTAGTTTTGAGTCGACCACATCGATTACTACCGCAACGTCGTTCAACTCTCGCAAAAGATCTGTGGACGATGGCTTCAATGAACCGACTCACGGTGCTATGCCCGAGACAGATAGCCCGTCGAGCAAATATCGACGTGTTAGCGAGGAAGGGTTCCCAAAGTCCGCTATCATAAGCAAGGAAGACACCCAGAGAGCCGAAGCGCCATCAACCCACGTTGCGCACATCCAAAAACAGCCTACCGGGCCGACCGCTACCTCTCCCGTCCCCCGCGATGCCTCTACACAATCCCAGTACCTGACTGCTCCTGTGGTATTTGCAGCCGAGACTACTCGCGAAAACATTTCACACTCTGCGGATGTCATTCCTGGTGGATGGCCTGAGCAGCCTCCCCATGATAATCTATCTGCCACTGCAGCATCTAATGCTCCTTCCTTTAATGGTGTATTGCGCCTAGGAGGAGAGCCTCTCATGACGGGTGCACTTATCGTGCCATCCTCTACCACCTCACTACCTGGCCCCAGTGGCTCAATCACCTCTAGTGATGACTCTGGCAATACGGACCATCAGCGGATACAAGCAATCGACACTCTTGACAGCAACCTCTACAATGGACAGATCTCACATATGCTACGCCCGTACTGGGCAACATGTTACACCCTTGTCCAGGGCGCCTACGCTGCGTCGGGAACTGTCAAGAACGTTCTTGCCAAGACTTGGAACCTGATTGGGCAACCCGTGATTGACTACGTACAACGTCGTCGCCGTCCGCAGCCATCCCGCCGCTCTTCTGGCCTCGGAGCTTCTCCGTCACGAGTTGCAGCACTTCGTCGCCTCCCTGAGGAGCAAAGACGCATGATCAGAGACCATGAACGGCGTAGACAGCGAGGTTATCCCACAGTGCAAAATCTTCCTTTCCCAGATTTGACTCTAGACACTCCACAATCTCCGGCCATTGGCTCTTCATTGGAGAGGCCAAATGATTCTTTCGTCATGCCACACGCCGCAAACTCTGCGAGGGATCCTCGAAAGCGCAGCAGCCGATCTCCTGACCACTGGGCTATTGGTAGAATTAAGAAACCGACAGGCGTCCAGAAGTCCCCGCAGGTCAAGTTTATGAGCCCCAACCTTAAACGCCGGTTGTGGCCAGGTAGGAACCTGGAGCGTGGCAAACGCGAACTTGCGCTACAACAAGCATGGAAAACCGGGGATTTCAGCGAGGTCTTGAAAGACCAGGGACCCCGCGTATCTACCCACATTGAAAATTCCGAACGCACCGAACGTCTAGGCCAACTCGCGCCAAAAGAGGGGCCGAAGCCGAAACAGAAGAAGCGAGTGCGCTTCAAGGATCCGATTGAACAGTTTATCCCGGAGCCTACTCTCCCTGACCTTGCGCCTTACCTTCATCCCACATCTCCCAACGTCGACCGTGTCAGTCCTAAAAGGGCGTCTAACGAACAGAAGGAGAATGTCCCACCAGTTTCCAGTTCGGTGGTAAAGACCGACACAGAAAATAAACAGATTGGATTCGGAGGGCATTGGTGGGAAGAACAGATTGAGCATCCACTTGGACGACCCGTTTCGGCCGTGAGCCTCTTTTACCCCGAAGTGAAACCGCTTCCGCCCGGCCGGACGGAGTCTGTCTATGCTGAGGAGTGGAGAAAGATTGAAGAGGAGGAGAAGCGTAAGCAAATCCCAGCTCGAGTTCGGGTTGAAGGCCCAGCTGTACGCCCTCTGTCGAGGGAGTGGATGAGCCGAGTTTCCAATGCCATGGCCACAAACAGCAACCGCCGCATCGCCACTACTCTGTCTGGTGATCCGCTGACGAAGAAGGATCTGTCTACTTGTTTTACTCCCATGGCCTGGTTAAACGACGAGGTTATTAACTCGTACCTTGCTCTAATCGTTGACTACCTGAGACGCACAAATCACAACAATGGCCGTGGTGACAAACCCCGTTTTCACGCTTTCAATACTTTCTTTTTCTCCAACATGCGCGACAAGGGCTATCAGTCTGTCCGACGTTGGGCCAATCGTGCCAAGATTGGCGGCGCATCTCTTCTTGACGTGGATACCGTGTTTGTCCCAGTGCACAACAGTGCACACTGGACGCTTATCGTGATCAAGCCAATGGAACGCACCATCGAGCATTTCGACTCGTTAGGCTCACTCTCGCACCGGCACGTGGGGGTGATGAAGGATTGGCTCCGTAATGAGTTAGGCCCTCGTTACGTCGAGGAGGAATGGCGCGTCCTACCGTCTATCTCTCCTCAGCAAGACAACGGTAGTGACTGCGGGGTATTCCTGTTGTCTACCGCAAAGGCGGTGGCCATCGGCCTCGAGCCACTATCCTATTGCGCACGGGACATTGTCCTGCTGCGCAAGAAGATAGTGGCCGAGCTGATGGCCGGGGGGCTGGAGGGGGATTTCGATCCGGCCTCCGGCGGGGAGGTGTTGCTCTAGGGCAATGCCTCCCGGTGGGGGAGGAAGTAGTGGTGGTAGGAGTAGGGGCAAGGTGAGGAAGAGGAGGGAAATCAACGCTTCGAGGTTGTATTGTGTCGTTTGCTTTTTGCTTCTTTCTTTTTCTTTTTCTTTTATTTCTTGCATTGCGTGGAGTTTGGGGGGCTGTGAGAGTATAGGATGGACACCTTGTAACGGCGTTTGGCACATGTACGAGTGATACCCGTCAGTTGAAGCAAAGCTCCTGACATATGACATTGAATTGGGTCTGCCGGCGAAAATCGCTTTTGATGCTTACATGCACATACAGCATGCGACATGTGGATGGATTGAAAGAAGGGCATGAACATGGTTGATTTGGATGCTAGATATATGTGGATACAATCTAGACCAATGTGAATACCTGCAAAGGCACCGTGTCTCCGTTGTAAAGATGTCGATTGCATATCTATAAGACCATGAAGACGTAGTGACTGTGGAGCGAACTTAGTGAGAGTCACTCACATAACACGCTTTTCGACACCCAACCCCATCCCCTTTCCCTATATTCTCTTGCTTCGGGATCTCACCATCTAACGTCTTGCTTCTAGCCCTGCTCACATCACCATCAATAGGTCCTAAATCAACCCTCCGAACCGCCCTACCTCTCAACCTCGTCTGGCCCTCACCAGGGCCAACAGAGCCCCCAGCCACCGAAGAAACATTGAACGCCATCTCAATCCACTCAACTCCCAAAAACACAGACTCCCCAGTCCTCAAATTCCCCGTCCAATTCCCCCCATCACTCCACAAATTCAGAACCAAAGTACTCGGCTCCCGAGGCACACCATAAGCCTTAACCGCCTGCAAAGCCTCCCCAGCATACCAACGCGACATATCAGGAAACCAATCCAAGCGATGCGTCGACCACGCCGTCCACGGCACAGAAAGATTCACCATGGAGCCCGCCCCGGGGATGGCCGTATCCGAGACGGGATCGTAATCCGGCTGATTGGAATAATGGATCACATTTGGTGGATCGGAGGTGAGGATCTCGATATCTGATTCGCATGTCTTGGAATGGTATGTGAAGAGTCCGACGCAGGCGCCCTTGGGAACGATATTATGCCTGAGCTTTCGTCGACGTCCTTTGCCCCGGTGCTTGTCTTCGGGTTTTCTGGGGGATGGAGAGATGATTCTAGGGCCGAGGGCAGTTTCGTTCGACATGAGTCTCATGCTGACGCGTAGTGAACAATGTAGGATGTTCCATCTCAGGAACTCGATCTCGGCTGTCGAGACGTGGTCTGCGTGCCGGGTTGTTTGGAGGAGGAGGTATGTTGGGTTTGGCGAGACGTGGCTCTGGGGGTCTGGGTTTGGGGCAATGAATACGTTTGTTTCGGCGTTGGTGATGGGAAGGAGCTCCGTTGTTCCGGTTTTAGTCCATGTTTGGGGCAGCCAGTCGTTGATGAAGGGCGTGTTGGATAGGAGGAGCGTGGTGTCTAGTGCGAAGGGGTCTGGGGCCGGTTGTTGGGTGGCATTTGGGAGGGGGATGTTGCGGAAGTCCCAGAAGTGGTAGTTTGTGAAGTAGCCTGGGTCCGGGCCGGAGATTATGTAGCAGTCGCAGAGCGTGTTGTTCTTTGGTGGTGGAATTGGCGTTGGGGAGGGGGTGATTGTGGGTATCGAAGAGAGACTGGGGAGAAGGGTGATGTTGTTGAATTTCATTGTGGGTGAAGGAATGATAACAGAAACGAGTGTCTGGCGTAAGGTATAGTACTGTTGATTGTTTGGAGAACATCTCATCTTTCTATTCACTTGGATGTGTTTGTATATTGTTAGGGCTGTTAATGCTACGGCAGGTGCGTTTTAGTGTGTTACTTCCACTGCAGACCCAATCGTCATCAGGTATAACACTCTCTAGATACTACGTTGAAACTCAATTAAGCTTATTGAACGACCTTACATTGAATGTGACAGTGCGTCCTTTCCATCACTACAAGAGCCTCCATTGTTTTGCTTTCATGAGAAGAACATAATGGAAACACAACGAGACTATACTGACACTAGAACTACAATCAACAGTCGTAAAGAACACCTATCTACAAAGAAGCATTATAAGCCTCAATAACGGTATTCCTATGGTCTCTGTCAGTGTACGTCTTTGTTATATCCACATGGTCTATGAATGAATGAATGTCCCAGCACCTTTCAATATTCTCTTGAACACGTCTTTCATATGGCTGAAAATATCTAAGTTGAATGAAGATGTCAACTGATAAAGAATCGAATGTATTATATATACATATTTCCTGTCTGAGCTCCCACTCCCATAGTCTGCGTAATGCACAATTGAAACACGATCTTATATCCAGAAACGTGCAACATTCGACACGATGCCGAGACGCAGGGAGAACGTCGAATGCGTCCATTGCGGACGCTTCCATCCACAGTATTACGGCGCCGCATTGAAAAATCATGCGAGGATACACCAGGACCATCGACAGGCTGCGCAACGACAACGTGAACCCTCGACAGAAACAGAAGATGATTCGGTATCAATCCCGCAAGTTGCAGCCTTAGCTGGGCGTGTCCGGCTTCTAAAGGAAGAGCAACTGACTGCTGGGAATGTGGCACAAAAGTTGCTAGAAGTATGGGGTGACGATGACGCGAGAATGGCGTTGCTGTGCCGTCTGATGACTCCTCATCTTCCACCTGGGCATGGTGCAAATTCGCTATTGGCGACTGCCAGGAGCGCAATTCTTACCTTAGTTGGTCCTGTGGTCCGAGCTGGGCTAATGATTCCTACGTATTTCCAGCCTGGGCCGTTGCAAGACCCTACATGGCCTGAGCAAGAGCCGTCTTCCTACCCCGTACATTTATCCTTGGTGAGAACGTCAATTGGATTGGCTCTCCTTCGAGATGATGTCCGCGCAGTTGAGATGCTAGTCACGCTTGAAATGAACCCGAACGGTATGCTCTTGTACGGGTACAGCATTCTGGCTGTGGCCGTCTTAATATCGGCGACGGAGATTCTGGACTATCTCCTATCCCTCGGGGACGAGATTCGAATTGACCAGCAGGCAAATGCCTACGGTGAGCAAGAGGAAACGGCAATATCGGTGGCATGGAAGGTCGGGAACAAGGACGCTTTCAGGAAGCTCTTAACACACAATGGGGGTGAAGCCCCGGGTCAAAGCCTTTTCCTCATCTGTGCCAATGAGCATCATGATGCGTTCGACGAGGTGCTGCAACTTGATTTGGATGGCCGAGAACTTCTTCGGGCGCAACATCCGATCAACCAGGAGACCATTCTTCATGCCGCCGTGTTGAACACGGATCACGCTGTCTTGGACGCAGTACTGCAACTGGCTGTGCGGGTTGGTGACAGTGAGAATGACACGTATCCTCAATATCTTCAGCTTCGAAATAGACAAGGCCAAACAGCTCTGATGTATGCGATCGAGCATAAGAGATACAGGGCCGTCGTAAGACTTCTCGAGGACCAAGACATCGATCTCAACGAGCGAGCGTGGGGCGGCCAGACCGCGCTATGGTATGCCGCCCGCGCCATGGATCTAGGGCTGGTCGTTTTGCTCCTCGTGCTAGGGTGCGATGCGGGCAACCCTCTTCCTCTTCAGTTTCCGACCAAAGGTACTCCGCTCAATGCCTTGCTCTATGCATATGAGGATATTCTGCAGAGATACACGCATGAACTACTGGAGGGTGTACAGGGAGCACAAAGGAGATTCAATCAGGGGAAAGAAGACATTATTGAGATTGCTGAGACGTTACTTGAGTATGATTGTCGATCAAATGTAGGGGATGATCGTTGGCGAATGCCTATGACCGAAAGACTAGACGGATTTCCAGAGTGGGAGACGTTGTTCACGTAGTGGTTTCATATTTTTTGTTTATTTTTATTTTTTGTCTTTTCTTTCCTTACGTCACTTCTAGTATGGCCGTTTTCAAGATCTGGTCATCACTGAAGTCTGTTGGGTTTGATTTGTAAGGAGTTGGGCAGTAGTTGATATCATGTAAATATATAGATTCCATCAACGAACTTATTCAGTTTGTTACACTTACGCATTCGTATAAGCTACAAGCATCTTCCTCTAACAGTTATTATTCAGTTTAGATCCAGTATTATCATTTTCAATGATACTGTTTTGTCCAACATAAAGTAGTTGTGTTGGAAGACGACCATCCAAAAGTGGCCCACTTTGTATGGGAAGTTGAGTCCCCCCAGAATGATTTTCGGACACGGGAACGTTTGAATGCACGACAGCAACCCAAGCGGTGTCGGTGGTACTATGAGGAGTCGCCTCGGACTGTGTTTCTATTACTATTAGAGCGTGTCTTATTGTTTCTCTGCTGTCTTTTGGTTTGTTTCATCTTCTTTTCATGTACTCTGTATTCTTGCAAGATTTAAGATCACGGTGTCAATGTAAGTAGGGTCAACTGGACAGTGATATTACCCAACCTTGGGATGTAACAAGTAATGCGGATACGGCACGGATGATCCCATTCAGGGCGATTGCACAATGACGCCTAGGGCTATTTCTGTCCTCCAATAAAGGGGGCCCCTGGGGTGGCGATAAGGCAAAGTGAGAGAGGAAATGGTCTATCATTGGCTTCGAGTTGGTCAGCTGAGTGCAGTGCGGCTGCCAAGCCTTTAGCTCGGCGGTAAATTTGGTCTCATTGTATTGTAACAACCCGTATTGCTGACGGAAGAAGGATCTGCTTTCGGTATTCTCTCTCAGTGGGCTTCATTTGAGATTCAAGTGTTGGGCACTGGTAGAGCAGTTATCTAGGAATCAAGAAGACAATTGGTTTATTCCAGAGTGAAGATGTTGATTTCCTGCGAAAGAGAACCAGTTGCTGAAGGACGGGTGTTCGCAATGTTTTGATTAGGGCTAATCAACCGGTTGTCCCGACCGCATTGGGCCATCCCGTGTCTGCCACGCAAGTTGAAGGAGGGGATGGGGCGGTCACGGGTCCAGGAGAAGAGAGTTGAGTCTTTCTCACTCATCTCGCAACCGTCGTCACTCATACCACAACACCATCACGACCATCAATCATCCCACACATCCCATCGCTATCATTATCCGAACTATCGCCAAAATGGACCTCATATCTTGCTGAATGAATGTAGGGGGTGTTGACTTTGTTGAAACTCGATTTATCCACGATTTATCGCCTACCTCTTATCCCTATTTACCGTACTCAGTTCCTTTCCATCACACCACTATGACAGCCACCCTCGAACGGAGTCTGTCTCGCACTTCGAGCATGTCTATGCCCATCTCGAGCCCTAGATTATCTCTTATACATGAAACCACACCACCTAGCTTATCCGACCCTGCCCTATCTCACATCCACGACCGTTTAACCATACTTGATACCAGTGTATTTCAATTACGGTCGACTGTCCTGACCAAAGACGGCTATGTCGAGCGACGGAACCGGGAAGATGATCATATTCGCCGGGAATTCGAAGCCCATCGCTCTATCTCGAACCGAATCGACTTGAACGTGGTCGCGTTGAGGACGGATGTGGACCAGCTGAAGTCAGGAGTGTTCCAACTGAAGACAAGCATCGGCCAGACCGGCAATGAGACCGTCTTCTTACGCAGTGATGTCGATCGTTTGTCGAAGAATATCGATCAGATCCAGTCCGATATCGAAAATGTTCAGACGGACGTGTGTCAATGCCGGGTGGAGATTAGCAAACTACACGCGACCATCAGCCAACTTCGTACCGATTTGATCACTCTTCAGCATGAAACATCACGTCATCTGAATTCTGTCTTCGACCGCTTTTCCCTGATCGAGTCTCGCATGAAGCATTCGGAACGCGTCCGCTTCAACTCCTTGGCTCACACCACCCACGCCCCAATCACCCCGGTCCCCGTCGTTGAGGATGATGGCACGCTGCAATGGCCGGAATATTTTCCTCGTACTGTCTGGCGCTTCTGGTGCCTAAAGAAGCGCAGTCGGAGTAAGTCGTACTCCGGTGAATGTCCCTGGGGCATATCTAACAGAGTTTAGTCAATCGGTTGGTTCAGTTGGCCGAATTCTATCAGCTTGGAGGTTACCAATACTGGGGTCGAATGCACCAGACGGAGGTTATGTTTGCTAGCGATAGTGACTCCAGCGACTCCAGTGATTACCCGTCCAATTTGAGTCGTGCTGAGGCAGTTCGCTTGTATCCCGAGGCCGCACACCAGGCACTGGCTGCTACATTGGGTCTGGTTTATTACAAGATTCGGAACGAAGTTGGAGAAGGGCCGAATACCCATATTCCACGTCCCCCGAAGCGGCAGCAAGAGGACTTGCCATCGGTGTCATCGGGTTCGAGGCCGAAACCGGTGAAGATGGCACGTCGTCCCAACAACACATCGCCTACTGCTTTGCACCGACTGGTCACTGGACCGTCGCTGGAGTCGAAATCGATAGTCTCGGACGAGTCTGACAAGCTTGGATGGAATGCCCACTCAGAAATATCTGACGAGGCTATGAGTAAGCTGCGAAACATCGTTTCCGAGGAAGTCGGAACCCTACTTCGAGCTTTGGAACGTGGACGCATCCGATTAAAGCCTGGTCGCTCTGAGCGTGAGAAAATGTCTCCCATCGAATCCAAAGCCAGCATACGCAATGGCCGGTATGGTGGCGAAGGAGCACAGGACGATGATGCGCGGACCTTGCCGAACACGGTCCCAACGGAGATTTTGTCTCTTTCGGGTAAAACGGACAAGACAGAGGAACATGAACCGGAACTTCCGGCTACCGAGTCCGATGCGACTAGTCCAGAGTGATACTATCACGATATCGTCAACACGATATAGTAATAGAATACGGAGGCTTGTATCAAAGGCTCTTGCCTGTTACGTGACTCTGCCATACAATTTCCTATGCCAAAGTCACCTAATAGGCGCAAGAGCCTTTAATGCTCTATCCTCATTGGACTAGCCGTATCGCCATCGACGGTTGTCCTTCACACATCTCGTTGCAGATGTATCGCTGGCTAGCACAAGATGCAGAGAATGCTCGCATTGTGAATCCTTTGACTTGGTGGAAGCATCCTCTGTGTGGTGCGTGATAGCAGCACTGCTCCTTAGTTGCACAATGATCGACAAAGGGCACACTATACCACTGTCGACATGTAGCAACATTCTAATTTCTGGGTATGTTAGGATGTGGCCAGCCTTCCACATATAACTAGTGGATCTGTGAGGTTCGCCGCATCTTGGCAATGAACGGATAGACCATTTTGACATCTTGGTGGCCCGCAACGTCCTGCTCGAGGCAACACAATATCTTACGTGACACTGACAGTTGAGTCTTGAGTCAGGGCTTATAACCTACGGTTAGAATTGATAGGCATGATACGGCGCCCTGGATGGATATGTATACAAGATACCCCTTTGGTTGGATTGTTTTTGCAGATTATTCTATTTTGGCCTGGACCTAGCGTTATATACCTTGCATTTGGCGTTTCTCATTTATAACTAGTTTTGTTTATCTGATTCAATGACAATAGGAACTGTCATATTGACAAGATGACAATCTCGATCCTACGAATCGAGACGCTTTGCGTATCTCTACCAAATCTCTTCTGCTCGCAGCAGCCTCTACGTCGCGTGTCAACGGCTTGAACGTGGACCACTCATATAAGTTTCATGTTAAACCGTTGCCCACCGCTGAGGCCAAGTACTAAACATTTACAAATGATACTTTAGATCAAGGGTAACCTAATCTCATTTGAAACAAGTCATATCCTACTACCCAATTCCCGCAAGCATCAATGTCCTGCGGTCTAAATGGGCTCCAATAGGTCTTTCTGCAGCACCTCCAATACCTTTTTCTCATCTAGATTTGAAATATCCACGGATCCAGGTGCCGGTTGATCGCCGTCCGTCTCGGAGGTTTCTCCCGACTCGATTTCATCTTGCGGCTGCGTGCGTAAATAGTCTTGCTCGAGAAGAAACTTTTTATTCTCGTCCTCCGACAAGGTATTTGGTGAGTCTGATAGTATATAGATAGTCGGGAATTCTAGAACAGTGCGGCCGCGCAGAGCGGAGGTGAGAGTGGCGGTGGGAGAGAGAGGGACGAGCACCGGCTGTTTCGTGCTCGTCCGTGGGCGATGGAGATAGAAGTAGAGATCGCGGTGGGAGGTAATCTCAGCTGTGGATTGCGTGGGTTGGTCTTGTGAGATTTCCGGTGCGATATCCGGTTTTGTCTCGCTCTCCGGGTTGGGAAGCCCAGCTTCCTGAGGCACAGCTTCCTGAGGCACAGCTTCCTGAGGCACAGCTTCCTGAGGCACAGCTTCTTGGGGCGTAGCCTCTGCGGTAGATGGAGTAAGGTCGTGTGTATCAGGTAGTTGCTCAGACGAATTGACATCCACTTGTTCCGACTTGCTCTCCTGGTCTTTCTTCTTCTGTTCGCGCTCCTCCCTAGACAAAGGAAAAGACCGATCGTAAGCCTCAGCAAGAGTCGACGACTCCAAGCAGAGTCTAAGTCTCCTCTCCCCATCGGGAGCAATCCACTCAACCGTCCAATTCAAACACTTATTCCTGCACCGCAGTCAGCATCCACCACATTCACCCCGACACAAAACTCCAAGAAAGGAAACATACTTAGGCAACCACTTCGACGCATTCGCCTTATTCCGACTCATCCCCCTCGGCGCCCTAAGAACAGTAACACCCGCCTCCTCAGCGCCCCTAAGAAACCCAAACTCCCCCTCACAAACCCCCCAGAACCACCCTCAACCCTCCTCCTCTTCCTCCCCATCTCCTTACCACCCCCAGCACCATCCTCATCCCCATCCAATCCCACAACCGCAAGATCCACCCCCCGACCAGAAGTCCCAGGCTGTACAGAAATCCCCCTATTCTCGGCGTCGCGCTCTGCACGCTCGAGAGTGCGCTCGATCCCGGTGATGAAATTGAAATCCCGGTCGAAGGCGGATTCAGTCGCTAGTTCGTTTTTCTTCATGTAGGCCGCGGGATCGCGGACGCCGCTGCATTGGGACCAGAGTTTGTGGCGGCGCGAACAGGGGAGGGAGCAGGTGCGGGTTGAGCAACGTGGGCAGCGGTATTTTGGGGGTTGGATGTGGCTGTTTTGGAGGTTGTTTGTTAGTATGTGGTTTTATTTGGTGCTTTGGGGAATGGTTGGTGATGGGATTGGGGTTAAACGGACCAGATTGTGCAGAGGTCTGAGAGGAGGGGGTCTTCGGAGGACATTTCTATTATATATCCTTCTTCAGGATGGGAGTATATCGTATAGATTGTATTGGGAATGTATAGAAGGTAAAATATTAGGTATGAATATGGCGACAGGTCATGTTATGATATAATGTGAGATATGAGAAGTGGAGCGGAGGAAAAAAGTCTGGAATCTGGAAACATTTAGCTTATCGATAAGGAGGCCCATTGATGCCTTATGATCTATAGTGTATGCCTGAGGCTATTTTTTCTTGCCTAGATCACTGGAAGTCACAAACAACAACGAACTGTCTCCGCGAGGAAATTAAGATCTATGAAAGGGGGATCAAACACGTATTCTGAGACACCTATAAAAACTATGGGCCACCGCTTCTGCACCACGGAGTCTTATTTTACGATGCATTTCTTCTCAAACTTCTCCCTCGGTGTCTCGTCCTCCCTCTTCTTCTTTCTTCCTCTTCTTCCTCCTCTTCTTCCTCTGTGTCACTCTCAGTATCCTCTTGATATGATTCAGACTCAAGGTCCGCATCAGTTGCGTCGGCAACCCCGCTAAGGGCAAGAACTCGATGTAAGACCCACTGCATATTGAGTAGCTCCATGGATGGAAGGGGTTGACCGATTGGGTCATTAGTCTCGAAGGTGATAACGTCCCCAGAACAGAGTTTAGTATCCGTGGCGATATTAAACAGCTTCGCAATGTGTTCACCGTTCACGGTGCTGGAGGAGAGATTGTCAGGGAAAGGACCGGGAGTTTTGATTGCTGGCATCGTACGAGAGTATGAATGTCTCGGCAGCCAATAGAATTGTACTGTAAGAACCTTCTGGTCCTCGCTTATCGACAGTGGTTTCAAGGCAAACCGGGCCTTTTCCCACAATTTCTGGGCAACGTTGACCATGCACATCATATTCGAACAGGTTTCTGTCCTATGTGGGCCTGAGACCTGTTTCTTCCAGGCATCGACCTTTTTTCTGGTCCAGAACATTCTTAAAATCGCCCAGAATTCTTTGAGGGGCTTTTCCTCCTTCTGTCCAAGGCCGTATGGGCACACGTGTGCAACTTCAAGCGGTTCAAGAAACCCGGTGAGAACACACATGTCATTATCCCGTTCCTTGCACTTGATTATGTTAGTGAGAGATTGGTTCGGCTGTGTTGTATGTAAATTGAACTTACCAGTCTTTTTGCGACAGCCTTATGGGCAGTCGACTTCTTCGGTGACAAAGAAGTGGATTCTTTGGTAGGTCCTGCCGTCGCAGAGGAGGTTATTACTGAGGGATGTTGAGCTTCTTGCTTGGTGATCTGTCTAGATCTTATGGAAGGCTTTCGTGAATCGGAAGCACGCCGCCGCTTCTTGGTTGGAATTTCTTCGATCTCTGTTTCATCTGGGTCCTCATAGATTTTCTCTAAGCCTTCGTCGGACATGAAAGCACACCCTTGGTTCTTGGAGCGAACTGCCCCTGATATTGCATTAGCTAGTACTTCTCCGTATGGTCAATCAAGCTACTTACATGCTTTCATCATGTCGTTAAAGCTCTCACTGCTGAGGCTGTGACTTATAGCGATGTTACTGACCTGACTCACGTAACATCCTTCGAGAAGGCCTCTTATGTTCGAGAGGTCTGCAAACCATAGGCAAGCCCATGCAGTTGAGTTAATGCGAGGCTCTCCAATAGTATATAACAGCTGTGTAATCAGCTCATGTCGCTGTGGGTCGATGAGCTCGTCTGCAGGGCCCATGTCAACCGATTGGGCCTCGCTGGAGGTAAGAGAAGTGGTTTGTTGGGTGGGCGTAAACGTCGACATCACGAGAACTTAAGTGTTACCAGCTGCATTATGTGGGTTTTATATTGAAAGGTGCGAAGTGGCTAAGATTCAACAGATCGAGGTCAGCGGGTAAAGAGTAATTGTAAGATAGATACAGGTGAAGAAAGATAAGTAGCGGGTAATGAGGAAAAGTCTTCAGGCAACAGTCCTAAGCAGGATGATGGGAAAATGACATACTATGTATGTTCTACACGTAGCCCTAACTTGTTATACTAACCCTCTCTACCCGAAATGTCCATTTCGATTTCGTCATTATATAACCTGTGCCCCCGCGAATGCACAAGATATAATTCGCAAGTCGAATTCAGCAGCTCAGTTTCCTATCAGTCAACATGGAATATTGAACTCGCTGCTAAAGGAGATATCTAGAACAATTGACTTGCTATTCCTGGAGTGGGAAAACCTGATGGTGGGAAACTTGAGTACAATCTCTGTCTCCGAGGAAGTCTAGATACATCTGACATGCCTTCACTGCGATGCCGGACAGAAGCTCGGAAGCCCCTGATCCTACGAAATATGCGACTGGTTAATGGATCAGATTCACCAGTTTTGAACATGTCAAGGAATGCTTAGGAGAGCAAGTGAAGTGATATGACAATATTCAATTGGATCCGGAATTACCGGGCGTTGGAAAACCTTTGCTAGATGGGTACGCCTGTCAGTATAAAACGTGTTTTAAGCGGGTACATGATGAGGTCTATAACTTTAATCCGGCTGATATAAGAGCTTCCAGGATCCTGTATAGATCATCTTTTCTACATTATAAATATAATAATAAGATTTACATAGATACATATAGGGATTACTATAGTTTGCGAGAGTCAGTTCTGGCAATTTTGAATAGACAGTTGTTAGCTAAAAGTCCCGGCGGTAATATCTAGAAATATTCACACTGATGGTATTACTCATAGATAACAAGTTTTATAATAAGTGGAGTGAAGGGAAAGATGAATCAGGGTATATTTAGCTTATCATAAGGAGGTCTATTAGTTCCTCTCATGCCCACTCGACAAGAATGCCATGGACATCAAGGTCGCGCCTTGAGCACTTTATCCACCAACAGTTCCTTATAATCATATTAGATGTCTGAGGATATTAAGTTCTTGCCTAGATCAGAGGAACCGAAGTCATCATGATGTGGTATGAACGTGCTTCTTGCTCACATGAGTCTTCCTCAACTATCAAAGACACAATCGTAACATCACTACCAATAATCACTTATCGATATGGACACATCTGCCTGATGTTAAAATGGAGCAGCACATCCTAGAGGTGCTGAATCGCCTCTATGAAGAGAGGAAAACTCACTTCGAGAAACTCTATGACATAGCGAACTGCCTCTAAAACGAGAGCATGATTCGCTTTAATGGCATCTACGAATTAATCGACCAGCGCTTCCAAGCTATTGGCAAGCGCTTGGATACTGTACGTCAGCCCCAGCCGGGCACACAAGTCAATTATTGAGGTCTGGAAGCTTGGCAGAAAGCGTTATACTTCTACCTATTAAGTGGTGTGTGGAGCTTCCCATAACGTCTTGTCAAAGTACGACGGCATGGTATCTGGAAACATTGAGTTGTTTCATGTATCAAGTGCTTGATACTGTGGAGTCGTCTTTAACGGCCCTGGAAGTATCATTCTCCAACTCAAAGGTCTTCCACCTAGGCCAGAAAGCCCACCCGATACCAGTCTACGATGGCACGAACCAGCTTGTCCCATCCCCAAGATACTTTCCATTAACTGCCTACGGTCTGTGAGACTGCTATGTTTGGCCATCCGAAGTTGGTAATAACAACTTGAAGGGTGCAAACTGAAAGTACTCTTAGCCATTACAACCTTGAGGAAGAAGCGATCCATGTAATCCACAATGAAGACCTCGACTCCCATTCTGATCCTGACTAAGACGTATGTGTAACTATGATCCAAGCATCGAAGGGGGTTGGCCAGACGCGGAAGTAAGGCTGAACGAAGTATCGGTAGCGTACGCCTATCAGCATAACATCTATCTTGAGCGGGCACACAATTGGGTTCACGACTTTGATTCGGCCGGGAACCCCTTATATGGAACTTGTGGACCAGGGAGGAAAGATGATTAAAGCAACGGAAGTTGTTTTTCTACCTGAATATCGGTCTGAGTTAAGCAGGATGGAACACGCGTTATCCTTGTTAAAGGAACGTGAGAGCTTCTAAGACCCCGCATGGATCACTTTTTCTGCTTCATGGACCTGACAACAAGGCATACATAAGCGTACATAGCCGGTACTGGAAATGGCAAACGGATGGTTATCCGATCATCTTCTGCAAGGACTGCCAATTGATGAGACTCTACCAGTCACTCCTCCCAGATCACCTGATATAAATACACGGCCCCCAACACAACCAATTGCTTCGACCGAAACAATTTCTTTTTACATACGGATCTGCCGTGTCCTCACTACACAGGCATTCTCTTATCAATATGTCGTCTCACTGGGACGAATACCTTAAACTTCTCGACACTTACATTCCGACCTCAGCTTGATGCAATTGGAGACCAGGACATGGAGTGAAGCATCGTTTCCGAGGATTTTCGGAACACTACTTCGAGCTCTGGAACGTGGACGCATCTGATTAAAGCCTGGTTACTCTGAGCATGAGAAAATATCTCCCATCGAATCCAAAGCCAGCATACGAAATAGCCGGTATGGCGGCGACAGAGCACAGGACGATGAATCCGTGCTCCAACTCCCGTAACTCCCGCTGATGATCGACCGATGATGATCAACAAATGAGAGGACCTAAGTCAACAAGACCTAGGCATCCAGGAACTGAAAGCCCAAGCATCCCGTATTGCGGAGAAAGACCACCAGTTCTTGCAGAGGTCTGAGAGGACGGGGATTCGGAGAACATTCTACTAAATATCGTTGTTTAGGATGTTAGGTATTTGTATAGTTAGTGTTGTAAATATACAAGAGATAAGGATATTATGGATATGGCGACAGGTCATGTTGTGAGATTATAGTGAGAAGTGGAGCGAATACATTTAGCTTATCGATAGGAGATCTATCGATGCCTTATGCTACATAATATATGCCTGAGGCCGTTAGTTACTGTCTGGATCAGATATCCGTTTTCAGACACCAGCGAGGTCATGTGCGCTGATTGATAAGAAGAGACTTTGACCCTGTTAGGTAATGGATCACATCTCTCCAGATCATATCGAATCTCAACGAACCACCCACGCCCTGTGCAATAGAAGGAAAGTGAAATGAGAGACATCGTCTAACTAGAATCAAACTAGGTATATAATCCCCCACCCTCCAGTGACTCACGCATTAGTAAAGCCTCGTCCCTGATTCCATCTCCGCTATCGGATCGGTATCCACCTGACAAATCAGGCACCCAAAACCGCCACCAATCTTTCATCCCACCAAAGATCTTAATAATTGATAAGGGAAGGGCATCCTGTGCAACTTTCTTTTCTCCAATCCAAACCAACGTCTACCTTCTATTCCCCATCTATTTACCCTCGGAACACACATAGAACCAAGGAAACGGACCAAAGAAAACAACAAGGAGGTGAACCAAAATAATTATTCCAAAATGTCTATCACAATCGACACCTCCGTCGACATCGACCTCCCCACCCCACCTCAATCAAACGGCAGTCAAAAGCGCAACCTCCTCCTCGCCCCTCCCTCCGTCGCCGCCCACGAAGAGAAACTCCGTGATGTTTTCTCAACCTTCGATCGCTCCTCGACCGATCTCCAGATGCTCGATCGCCTGCCCGCAGGCTTCGTCTCCCTTCCTCCCAATACATATGACCTCGTGCTGGTGTTGACGGATGCGCAGTCGGATGAGGCTGTGCGGTTGTTGACTCGGGATGTTTATACCGCTTTGGTACCGGCGATGAAGGCGGGCGCTAGATTGCAGCTGCAGCAGGGGAGTTTGGGGGCTAGTGAGGGGTTGGAGGCTATCTTGGCGGGGCTGGTGGAGAAGGATGGTGGGTTTGAGAAGCCGGTGCAGGAGGCTGCTGTACCGTTGAAGTTGGGTGGCAGGAAGAAGAAGGATAAGACCAATGGAGTGAACGGAGTTCAAAATGGAGTCGCTACGAACGGAGCCAGCACAAACGGCGTGGGAATGTTTGATCCGGCTCAGAACAATGATGACGAGTTGATTGATGAGGATGCGTTGCTTTCGGACGATGATTTGAAGAGACCTCTCCCACGACGTGAGTTACCCTTTTGATGTTCTATTATCTTGTGAAACATCTTATTGACTAAACTTTTTTCAGCCCAAAACTGCGTACCAGAGACCGCCAAGAAGCGCCGGCGTCCCTGCAAGGACTGCACCTGCGGTCTAGCCAGTCAACTCGAGGAGGAAGACCGCGCACGTGAGGCAAAGGCCGCCCAAGATCTCAACATTCTGAAGCTGAACACAGACGACTTGAACGACGAGCTAGACTTCACCGTGCAGGGCAAGACAAGCTCGTGCAACAGCTGCTCGCTCGGCGATGCGTTCCGTTGCTCCAGCTGTCCGTACATTGGACTGCCGCCGTTCAAGCCCGGCGAGGAGGTCAAGATTATGAATGATATGGTTCAGCTGTGAGGGCATTTTCTTTTCTGGGTCTGGTTTTCGGGTCTTACTTTATATCCCCTAAAAGGTGTTTTGCGGTGATAGATTTTCGGTAGGGTATTGTTATGAATGGCATGATCTGGTTTTCTTTAGGATTTATGAAAGCTATCTCAAACTGAAAAGTTTCTCTTGTGCTATTTATACTAAACAGTAACCCTTCACTTGAAAGGTCTACTTCGAAGTGAGCATAAAAAGCCGACGTAACTCAGCCTCTAATTCAGTACCCATAAGTTAGATTCAAGTACGTGTCAAATTCGATCCATATTAATACCATGATATACATCCCATAGACAATTAGACGCCGCTATCTCGGTGATTGAAGCCCCAACCACATACCAAGTCTGTCAGACTGTCACCAGGAACAACAAACACTAAAACAAGGTCTGTCGACTAATCATAAAAAACAACTAGCCCTCTTCCTATAAATAAAGCAGATGGACCAGTTACATCAGCAAAATCGATGATATCACCGCAGCGACGGATGAGAAAATCACAAATAACCTCCGCATCGATTTCTAAGCATCGGCATGAACCAAACGCCGAGGGAAATCACGACACTGGGTCAGTATAAGTAGATCTGTTTCCCATGTGTTATTCAAATTAATTTCTGTCTCGAGCTTGATCAATAATAACAATAACAGTACATATTCAAGAAATAGAAAAACAATGGCCAGCAAACCCTTCGCTATCATCGCTGGCGTCGGTCCAGGAACTGTATGTCATCATCAATGAGTTCCATCACCCCACATCATCCCCACTATCAATAATCAATCCCCCAACCAACCCACTGAATGAACTTAATGAGGCACCACTAACAAAAGAGTAAAAAGGGCGCCTCAATCGCCCGCAAATTCGCCCAAGCCTACTCCGTCGTTCTACTAGCTCGTAACCCGGCAAACTTCACGCCCGTCGTCGACGAAATCAACGCAAACGGCGGCCAAGCAACAGGTATTAGTGCTGACCTATCAGACACAAACAGTGTCAAGTCTGCATTTCAGAAGATCAACGAGCAATATGGGGGATCGACGCTAGCAGCAGCTGTATTTAACTCTGGAGGCGGATTCGTCCGTAAGCCATTCCTGGAGTTGACGGAGGAGGAATTCGCTTCGGGGTTTGAGAGTCAGGGGTTTGTTTCCCATCCCATCCTATCCTATTCTTTTCATTCTCTAGTTTCTCGACAAGGAATAGTGTACTCTAACAAAAAGAACAGAAAAGGTGGCTTCAACTTCGCCCAACGCACCCTCCCCCTCCTCCAAAAGGCAACCGGACTCCAGCACCCACCTACACTAATCTTCACCGGTGCAACAGCTAGTCTGAAAGGCTCAGCATCATTCTCTGCCTTCGCATCGGGGAAGTTTGCTCTCCGTGCGTTGGCGCAGAGTCTTGCTCGCGAGTTCGGACCCAAGGGAGTCCATGTCTCGCATGTTATTATTGATGGGGTGATTGATATCCCTAGGACTAAGGCGTGGACTTTTGAGCATGAGGATGCTAAGTTGGATCCTGCGGCGGTGAGTTTTCTCCTTCTTTCTGCTTGTTTTCCTCCATCTTCTTTGTGGGTTGGGTTTTGGATGAATGAGGGAAAGGCTGATTGTGTTTTGTAGATTGCGGATTCGTATTGGCATTTGCATACCCAGCCGAGGACGACGTGGGGCTTTGAGTTGGATCTGAGGCCTTATGTTGAGAAGTGGTAGTTTGTTTCATTGGGACTGGAATGAGCGAATTGTCCTTGTCAGATTGGGTTGCTCTGTTTTGAGAAAGAGAGGTTACGAAGATGGGGAAAATCTCCTTGATATTTGACGAGATTGGATATATCTCTGAATTGGGAATTGCAAATCCCAAGCCCTTTCGGGGAATAATGAATTCAATGAGTTTAGTTGTTTCTCGGTCTATCTTCTGCCCTAGAATCGTAGAAGGTGCCATTTGAGTCATGAGACAATGGTAGCTGTGGATTGTCCGAGTCGAAAGACATGGTTGGGAGTTGTTCCAACTCTAGGTCCATGTTGAGGGTAGCATCGATGTCCCTTGTGCCTATCATGTTCGAAATCATGCATTCACCTGAAGTAGGAGTAAATTCACTACTACTGAGTTCCAGTGGAGGATTGAACGACAATGGAATGGTATCCAGAATGTTAGGGTCCACAGATACCATCCAGGACGGATCTTGCGGGCCAGGAGAGAGAAATGACCCATCACTAGGCCCAAGCAAGCCGGTGCTGGATTGGGTATCCTCTAGACTTAGAGATGGAGGACCAAGCCTCCACACATTTAGCCATGAGCCATCCCGCTTCATCATATCGTCATCTTCAAACCAGGACCGAATTCTACGGAAGATTGCCGTCAACTTGGTAGCAGGCCATAGTGGTCCCCACCCTGCGAACATTTGTATGATGCAACCTAAACGCTTGGAGACTTGAAGTCGGTCTATTTGCGGTTGAGCATCTTCGTTAGTTGATGTGATGGCCGCAAAGTAAAGTTTCACTAGGATGAGCGCGGTGTAAATCATCCGGATTAGATGCACTGCTGGTAAGACTCGAATCGCAGACATATCCAAGGAGGTAAAAACTCGGAATATGTGATCCATGGTCTCGACGCATTCGCTGAATATGTCTGCGGGGATGGTGATGGTGGCTGATGTCTGATCTTTTGACGGCGCTTCGGCGTTGGAGGTGGTATTTTCAGACGCTGTACAGAAGGCAACTTCATTTAGATACAAAGACGAGAAATAGTAGGAGAGTTGTAGTGCACCTATATAGGAATATTGAATTATTAGTCAACTTCGAGTATTCATAGAAAAAGCGAAAAGAGTGCTTGCCATCAAAATCATCTTCACGGATGCTGTTACGCCAGTCAGAGAGTTGTCGCTTGGACGTATACGATGTTTGGATCTGTATGGCCTGTAACGACCGAGAAGAAGAAGGATCTTTAAGTGACAGTTGCATTGCAGCGTCTTCGGTTATTTGCTGTAGACGGATGTGCTGGCACAGAACCTTGTCGGATGGGAAAGCATCAGGAGAGGTTTCCAGGATTTCTAAACATTCATCCATAGAGTGGGTCCATCTCATGACGTTCGGCGCCCGTAGAGACATAGAAGTACTACGAAGTATTAGCAAGCGCATCAATGGACATCGACTCTGTTCACCCACTTCGAGCAAATATAGTGACATCCCAACCAGACTCTCCGAGCTCTAAGAAGCTCTGCCTGAGCAGTTTGGCGTCGGTCGGTCTGCCCCTCCTCGGGCAAAGCTGAGGATTCCCTGTTATTCAACTTGTCACCCAGTCCCATGATTAAAGCCATATTGGCAGCAGTGTGACCAATTTGGTAGATATCCATTTGCTCTCCCGGCTCCAAAGGCTCAATTGACCGATACCATGTGGCGGAAACGATCAATGCTTGCAGTAAGCCGAGGGTGTATTGGTCGTTGCGTAGCATACAATGAACGTACGTCTGCACGATCAGTTTTCGGAGTCTTCGCTGAATCTCCAACTCACAGAATCCAGACGACGCTACGTCAAGAATTGCCAACAGGAGAATCGGGTTGTTCTTCCGTACATCGGCCGCCGTTGTGCCTGGAGGATAAACTACGACTGGAAAGGTGGGAGCCATGTTTGTGATATAACGGTTGAAGATAATCTCCATGGTGGCATGGTCAAGATAGGGTGTGATACTTTTGTCCAGTACCGACTGTATGCTGGTTTTGAGATCCACAGTTCCGGAGCTCACTGCCTTGTGAGATGGAGGCGTGAGTAATAAACCGAGCTTGAGATAATTAGAGCTAGATGGACTTACCACTGGAGGGCATTCGCAGGGTAGTCCCCACCCATGGATCCCAGTTATGTTGTCCAGGAACAAGCGATACTGGAGCCAAATAAGCAGGCCCAGCTGGAACGGACTCCGTGCTGGGGTGAGTTCGATTGTCAGTGGCCTCTTGTTTCACAGCAGTGAAGATCATCTTATCGATCTTAGACTGTATCTCCACGATGCGATCATTCAATTGTTGATGGTTCTTCTGAGGTTTCTCCGCGGGGAAGCAAGGTTTGGATGCCTTCTGACATCTCAAGCACGGCATACCAGGGATCGGTTGGTTGCATCTCACTTTGGAAACATGGCAGGAGTGACATGCTCGCGGGATATTGCTGGTGATTGATCGTCAGTATTACAGATAGGTATATCAAGTATCACATATCAACATACGTATTCTGGAGTGAAGCCAGTCCATGTTGTGATTGCTCATGACTTGTTTCTGCAGCTATTTTGGAATCCATTGTTTCCATGTCGTCAGACGAGCGGACCCTCATATGAGGGGTAGAAGAAAACAAGCAGCTTCACCGGATGATTGATGGTAATCCTGAGAGTAATGAAATAACCACCTGAGCAGAAAACCAGGAGCATGAATACAGAGCCAGTGGTTTTTTTTTAGTCGCTAAATAAAGAGAAAGCACTAGCCAGGATTCGGTGGCTGGAGCGATCGATGAACTTTTGGACCCCAATCTTTGTTGGCCAAGACTTGGACAACAAGCATCGTATTTGGACCTGGTAGTCGGGCGTACAGATTTTTGAATCTTATCCAAGACACCAAAGTATCGCAAAATGATCCCCAGAAAAAGCTAGCGGGCTTTCGGTGCTCGTCGTGTTTATATGGCAGCTTAGTCCAGGTAAAGAAAGTACTCAATCTACCGTGAGTTCAGAGATTGCCCCACGTATGAACATCTGGCTAAATTTAACCATACTAGTTAGTGGAGACTTGGCGAGACCGGGAGTAGAGTGGGTGGCCAAGAGCGTTTATCTCACCTGTGCTGCTATACTGACTCCCTTCTTTCATGCTGGTCAGCTTTATCACATTATACCTGAGCAGCGAAATAACACCATGTCCCTCACATATCAGTGCGTATTGCAGCAGGAATGCTCTTGCGGTAGGAGAGACTAATCCAGCCGAGTAATGTGCAGAGAAGCATGGAACCTTTTCCAATATGAGGATTCGCCCCCATCACTCATCAACGACTATCCGAAAGCGCAAGACCCCCGACTCACAGACAATACTCAAGCAAACCACACTATAACCCCAAATCACCAAGCCGAGAATTCCAATAGCGAGCTAGTCACAGAGCTCCGACGTCTGCGCGAAGACCTGCAACGTCTTCAATTCACAGGGTATCGACATTCCCACCTGACCCATTGGTAACTACCCCAGTAAACATAGTAGATACTGACATCGCGTGGCCAATTATAGATCCCAGGAAGATGCCCAAGATGTTGTCCCTTCAACAAGTAATTCATCCGATTTCGGTTCACCGGCATCGCAGACGACTGCCGCTGTTCGCACGAACCAAGGATTTCAAAAGGAAGATACTCTTCGTTGCTGGGAGTCGTGCTGCAATGGTCGTGCCTTTTCTAACAGAAGTAATCTGACCCGCCACCAGCGAGAGCGACGCGGTGAATCGGCGAAGCTTCGGTGTTCTTTTTGTGATGCGGTTTTCTCACGTCGAGCTGCGAGAGATACTCATGAGGCTGCTCGACGATGTCGCCGATGATAGATTGAGAGTAGAGGGGGGTTCAAAAGTTTATAAATAGCCGGAGTCGGGAATGCATGGGTAATGGTCTTTTCGTCAACAGCTTTCTGCAATTTACGAGTAATTGGTTAGATATTCTGGAAGCGTAGTAGAGGTCCTTTAGAATCTCGTGGTATGAATCGTAGAACAGCCTGTAAAAAATTAAGTCTCATGTCATAAATCTCGTTTTGTTTGAGTGTTGAAACAATCCAAGAATGGTTAGCATCGAGGAGAGATCGAATTCATCCGCCCGCAAGGAATGCAGATTGATCGGAATACAGAAACGGTGCAATAGGTGGCTATAGATATTTACTCTAGATAAGATGATTGTGATAAAAATTATTGAATCAGAAATGCGGTTGAGGGATTGTGTTGGAGGGATGATGGATCGTGTGCATGGAGGATCGAGGGATTGCTGTGATCCTTCGTCGGCGAAGGATCGCCGACGGACAGAGGATCAAAAAGGTGAGTTCTACCAACACATCTACCATGAGATAATATCACGCTTCTGACTTTTAAAACTATAATACAAACACTTTGGCTCGACTTTACTTTACTATCTGCTTTCTTCAGAGTATTCTCTTTCTATTTGTGCTTCTCTCTCTTGTTCTGCCTCAAGTATGGTCTCCATCAAGATAGTCCAAGCATCCAACGCCAGTCTACGAACAATTCCCAACCTCACAGCCCTATTCGTGGGAGGCACAAGTGGAATAGGCCAGAGCACACTGCGCCAATTCGCCAAACACACAGACAACCCAACAGCATACATAATCGGCCGGAGTGAATCACGAGCAAAGCCCTTCCTCTTCGAACTCCAACAACTAAACCCAAAAGGCCGCTTCAACTTCATCGAAACCGACGTATCACTTATCCGCAGCGTAGACGCAGCATGCAAACAGATTCTCCAACAAGAAAAACACCTCAACTTCCTCTTCATGACACCCGGCGGCATCTCCCTCGGAGGCCGAAACGAGACCACCGAGGGAATCGACTATCTTTTCGCTCTGCGCTACTATGCACGCATGCGATTTGTCCAGAACCTCCTTCCACTGCTTGAATCAGCAGGTCCAAGTCGGGTAGTGAGTGTCTACGGCGGCGGATTCGAGTTCGGGATCAACACCGAGGATCTAGATCTCAAGCATAACTTCTCCTTGCTCAATGCCTACAAACACTCCATCACCATGACCTCCTTGAGTATGGAACACTTAGCTAAGACTCACCCAGCCGTTAGTTTCATCCACGTCTACCCCGGTCTAGTGGGTACAAACATCTACACAAACAGCTTTCCACCGCCTATCTCGACCTTCTACAATTACGGGATGTGGCCTCTGATGTGGCCTTTCTCCGTCGGTCTCCAGGAAAGTGGAGAACGGCATCTGTTTCATCTAAGCTCTGCGCGGTACCCGGCCCAGAAGGGTATCATGGCCCAGGGTGTTCCCGTCGAGCCAGGAGAAGTTGCAGAGGGTACGACTGGGAAGACGGGTGGTGGAACGTATCTCTTGAACTGGAACGGGGAGATTCGACCGAGCCGAAAGGTTATGGAGGAGTATCGGGAGCAGCGGGTACCTGAGTTGGTTTGGAGGCATACCCTGGATCTTTTGGATCGGGCTGTTTGTCGGTGATCTGGCCGTTTTCTTTTCGCTTATATCTCGTAGTGAGGCTGTTAGCTTTGATAGAAAGTAATGATCAGCGGAAGACGTTAGATCAAGATTGGACGCGGAGTACGTCGTGTTCAAACAAGGAATGATGAGCGCCTCGGTATAGTTCTGCATAATCCCCAATATATGGCCAAGACTCACGGACCTGCAGCCATGCATACACCCAGACCCTGATACACACCACTCAATCTCCCTTAAACAAAACCAATATGAAAACCATATACAAGCTTCCGATAACGACACTGATTAATGAAGGAATAGAAGAATGACGTCACTTCGCAGCTTATCAATCGCCGAGTGTTAAACTAACCCAGAGCAGCAAACCAACCCTCCGTACCGAAAAAGGAAACCAAGCCCTAAGCTCCTCAGCAGCACTACATCGGTCCAGATACACCAGAACTGCATTCAAACTTGGCCCCCGAATAGAAGAGAAAATCATTAACAAAAGTGGTGCAGCTCCGATGTGTTGATCATGCAATTTACAGCCATATCCCGGTGGGGTTAATATAGAGCGACATTAGCGTGGTGTCGCAGATGCAAAACAACCGTGCAGATCTGTGTCCGGGCTACCCGTCTGTTTCTATGATCGTGGTCTAGGGGATGGAGATAAATACCCCAGGTCAAGTCGGTGATTTTTGATTTGGCTTGTATTGTTTTCCATCATTGAATGGTAAATTCGGTCGAATATTGGATCAATATTGCCAAAATGAAGCCCGTCACGCTCCTTTCCCTTGCTTCTCTCGCCTATGCGGAGAATCTCATCCCCACGACTTGTTTCGACTCCTACACTTCCCTCGAAGAGTATTTCTCCTACCTTTACCCATGGGGTAGCGATCACAACGGCTCAGCCCGTATGGTCGGCAACTCCACCGACCACGATTACATCTCCGTCGAATCCGGCACGCTGACACTCGTCGCAAAGCCGACCTCGGGCCAGCCTGCGACCAGTGGAGGCCAGGAAATCAACTATCTCTCCGGAGCAGTCCATTCCAAGAATACGTTCACTGTTGAAGCGGGCTCGGGTTTTGACATCGAGGCTGAGTTCCAGGCGACGACTGATAAGGGAACTTGGCCTGCTTTCTGGTTGAATAGTGCGACGACCTGGCCGCCTGAGATTGACATGGCTGAGTGGAAGGGTTGGTGTTACGTTTTAGTTGGTTTGTTTCACATTCTTGGCTGATCAATGGAACAGGAACGGGGCAAATCACCTTCAATGTCTTCAACGTGAGTTTGCTTTTTCAGACATTATATCATCTATGAACAAAACTAATGACAATATTGCAGACCTCTTCCGAAGTCATGAACCACAACACGGATTACCCGTCTCCGAGTGACTTCCACAAAGTCAAAACCCAGATCCGCGCCGAGAACGACGCCGATATCATGGTCAAGTACTTCCTCGATGATGTGGAGGTTACGACTCAGTATGGGGCGGACTACGTCGGGAAGCCTTTGTATCTGTGAGTACTTGACAACTTATAGAGGGCGGGGTATGTTCACAAAGACTAACATGCTGCAGGATCATCAATTTGCAGATGGAGGGATCATCTGGATCTCCTGGTCCTAGCACGGGTTAGTATTATCTGCTCTAGCGGTTATGGGACTTGGCTGACTGAATAACTAGACACCTATTACCGTGTGAAGAACCTATCCTTCGATCAGATTTAGAGGGTGCTTAAATCTAGGATATCAGGAGATGGTTGGAAGGTAGAAGGCTTTGAGTTCGATAGAAATGGGAAGTAGAAACATCAAGATTGACAGGGGCTTGGAGATGTATTGTCATATCTGTAGACTTGTTGAGAATTTAGTCCTTTACACTTCGACTTCCTTAGACGGCTAACTGGAAGTCTGGTTGGTTGATGGCAATAAATATATATAAGGCACTAACAGACGATATACAGACCACAAACAACATCACAGTACAAGACGCTTGGAGTCAGAAAGTAGCTAGATTATGTGATATACACCCAAATTACAAACTTATATCATTGAGCTTAAAATACTAGGAAAGAAAGAAAGTCGAAACGCTACTAGCCTTCGGCGTATAAACCCAGTGCATAAATCCTGCACACCGCATAAATAATAGGCTGACTAAGCCGCATAACACCCATAACGTCACAGCATCACACAACCAGCTCCAACTCATCCCTCACCAAGACTACACTCCCAATTCCAACCCCCTTTCGCTAATCCACAAAACAAACCCAAAAACCCACAAAAAAAGATGGTTTTAGAAAACGCCCAAACAGACTCTATCCCTCCAACGGGCGCCGAACCAACCAACGACAGCGACAACACCCCAAACACAAAATACCAGTACCACTCGCTCTACATAAAACGCGACCTAATCGCCAACCCGGACCCATTCACCCTCTACCTCGGATTCTTCGGACGCTGGAACTACGACCGAAAAGTAACAGCCAATGTCCTCCGCCGCGTTGAAAATGCGCGGGTTCTCATCCAGCGTCTCCCCACACAAGACGAACTAGATGCGATGGTCACACACAGCAGTCGCAGTTTGTACCACGAGCGGATTGGCGCGCCATTGGGAGGACTCGTCGGATCGGCGCTGTTGTGGAACCAGGCCAGGAAGTCGGAGTTGTATCCGGCTTATTTCCCCAAGGCTTCGGGGCCGGAGGGGAAGATGCCGTCACCGGGGGAGTTTATACAGGCCGCGAAGAGGTTCGCGGCTGCTGAGCCGACGGTAGCGAGACGGGCGGCCTTTGTGATGTGTTTCAAGATGTTGTTCTATAGTGTGGCGGGTGCAACGCTTTCGAGTGTTTATGCGGTCTACAAAGAGACGACGAATACGATGGGAGATTCGCGGTTGAAGGAGTTCTTGGCAGACTTGAAAAAGCAGAATCCTGATGAGATAAGGAAAAGAAAGATGGAGTCCAGGGGGCGGAGGTCGGTGGGTGAGCAGCACGGTGTCGTTGAAATGGATCATGGTGGTGAGTATGCTTCGGAGTATTCTGGGGGTGACGTTCAGTCTACAGGGGTATCTGTTCCTGATCGTCGTCCGGTGTTGGAGCCTGTTGGTGGTGGTGGATTGGGTCCAGATCAAGGCCGTGGAGGAGATTTCTTCGATGAGGATGATGCTAGTCCCACGGCGCCTGAGTATAGAACCAGCAGGGGCGCGCAGGCTGGTTACTCGCAGGGAAGTGCCTGGGAGCGGATTCGACAACAGAATACTTCCGCGCCTGCTCAGTCCAGTCGTCAGGATGCATCCAGCCAGCAGTCACCACAGTGGGACTCATGGAGTTCTCCATCATCAGAAAGTGACAGGCAGCGAGAGAGGGAGCAAGCTCGTGCTGAATTTGACCGGTTGTTGGACGCGGAAAGGAATATTGGACAAGAGTCGGCGAGCGAAGGGCGCAACAAAGGTTGGGGAAAGTGGAATTAATTGCCCTGTAGTGAACTGACATAGTGTATCATACAAACTACCCTTGATTCTGCGATGCAGTAAATGCGTTGTGGGCTCGTCAATGTATATTAACCGTATGTGGCATATTTGCATTGTTCATGAACATCATATTATCATCTAGCCCGATTATCACTAATAGTGGTAGATAACCAAGGAAATCAAAGCATTGTGAGAGGGATAGAAAGCCGTGCATGATATAGCAAAAGAAACCACCTCAATCCCAGATACAAAGGAACTTTTCCTTGTCCTTGCGGACCCGATCTGAACAAGAGGATTAATACGCAGGAATAAGCAAAAAGTTCAAGAAAGGCACACAGATATTTCCACCGTGCGTTACTTAGAGGACAACAATTTGTCATAATGTCAGGAAGGGTATACATCCAACAATCACATAATGCCCTTTAACGAGTCGTAACAGGGCGTAACAGAAGATAAAAGGAAACGTCGTTAGTCATGAGGGCCCGAGAAGCGGACCACGTCTAGAAAATTGGAATGCAAGTAGCAGAGTAGAAACATAAAAGAGAGAAAACAAACGAGGTAAATAAAAGAAAAGAATACAAACAAAGCTCAGACCGGCGGAGATAATTAAAACGGCCTAGATGCGACCGTTGGCGACTGGTATACTTTCATACGGAAAATGTGTTTCAACCCAACTATCGGGTGCCCGATTAACAGTGCCCATACGAGCCAGGCTGCGGATCTTACTGGAGAAGCTCTCGTTCACGCTTTTGCCGCGTCGGTGCTCAAAGGACATACGGCGACGATCTAAAGTCGGTTGTGTCTCCATGCTCACCGCGGGTCCGGCTGTCATAGCGCGGGGTAGCAGCTTTCCCATGTTCTCGTTGTCGATAGCGATGTCTATGGTCCCTGAAGACTCGCGCGGAGACGCACAATCCATCACCGGGGCAGGTGGTGGCGGGGGTGGGAGAGCGTTCAAGTGCTGCAGCTCGGGTAACATAGGAGGAGTCTCGTAATATTTCAGTTCCATCGCGTTCTCGATTCCCTCCTCGATGCTGATATCCACTGGAGAGCCTCCATAGCTGTACCCGCCTTGTTCTCTCGAGTTCTCCCGGCGATGACCCATGTTCCGGGTTCTGCTGGTCGAGCGGCTTCTCGGGAGACGCGGATTAAATCGCGGATGCATTGGCAGGTCGGATGGCACTGTCCCAGGTTGTTTTAGTTCGGGCACTGGAACAGACATCGAGCGCCCAATTCTCTGAGCATCAGCCTGATACCTGGCGTCACTCAGGAGGATAGTGCTGTCCGGGACGTTTGGAACAGACGGAGCAGTCTCCTGATCATACTTCGGGTGTCGCATAGCTCTGGGTGTTGTAGCCAGCCCTGATGGTCCGGACTGGGATGAGTTTGAGTCCGAGCTACTTCGGTGCTCTGGAGATGCTTTGCTCGATGAAGCCCTCCGCCGACCTGGTGTGCGTGGACCATGAGAATTCACAGAAAATGGTGGGCTCTCTGGAATGCGACTATGTTGCAGTTCTCCTGGAAAGGGGATGTTGGGCGCGGATGGATTCCGTGCAAGGGAGAGCCGCCGTGCCTCTAGTTCCGCTGCTGCCAGCTCCTTCCTTCTGTGTTCGGATAGCCCAATGTGGGGGACGGCGGGAGGTACAGTTGCGGAGTGAATGGCCCGGCTCTCTTCCATCAACATATCTTGGTCGCTTTGAGGTACTATCTCGACGACAAGGCCTCGAGGAGTTGCACCTACGTCATACTGTTCATGTTCCGTCCCCATCTTGGGCTCGTGATTATGACGACTCCGAGATCTCGCCCTTGGTTCTGCTTTCCCTTTGTCCGGGCGTCGGCTGCTACTTCGCTGCTGAGACCTCCGTTCTCTATCACTGGCCACTAGTCTGAAAGCATCGTCTGTAGTAGAAGTGGGCAAGGGAGGCGAAGGCGATCTATTGTAGGAGCCATTCCTGTCGGCACTACGTCCACGGTCATGTTTCTCAGTGCCAACCCGACTAGCTGTATGGCGACTAGATGAACGATTGTTCCGACGCTCGGATGAGTTCCGTGAACGAGGCTTCCTAACCCTGCTTGCACTGCGCGTCTTTGAACGCTGCTTCATCCGACGAGCACCGTCGTGATCCTCTTGAGCAGCTTGGTAACGGGCTATCTCTTCGGGGGACATCGGAATCGGCGAGGAAGGAGACCGCTTGGCGGGCGGAATATACCTCTTTTCGTGTCGCCCACGTGCCTGCTGAGACGTGTTACTAGAGTGGTGCCGTCTTTCTGAAGTCTGGCTGGCCGTTTCATCCGTAGTTCGCTGTCCCATACCATTGGAGCGGCGATGCTTCTTTGAGTGATAGTTCGCCTCGTCAAGGCTACTGATATATTGCTCAATACTCCTCCCACTAACACTTGGGCTCTTTGCAGAACTGAAGCTGTTTAAAGTTGATGCTGGGCTTCTAAAATTACCACTATCCCATTGGTCGGCCGCTTCTGTACCAGAGTATTCAGTAGGATGCAAATGAAGCTGCAGTCCATCGGGCTTCCTATCCCTAGATCCATTGCGACTGTCAGATCGGTCTTTCAGAGCCTCAAAAAGCCCAGCCGCTGGAGATGGTATTCCCTTGATGCCTGCAAACCTGTCTGCATTTGTTTGAACTGCGGTTTGCGGACTTGGTTTGAACGCGTCGTCGGGATCGTATGTAGAAGAAGGCAGCAGGCCAATCTGCTCTTCTTTCTCGTTACCGGTCTGATCCTCTTGATCATCATTTTCCGAGGTTGAGCCATAATCAACAAGCTTCTTGGAACCACTGGATGGAAAGGTTGGCGGCTGAACGTCAACGGGGGTTTCCCCGATGGATGGCAAGCGCCCTCTGCTAAACGCGGGAGTACCTGTTCGAGAGTTCATCGCATTGTTAAGACTCTGGATGTTATTCAACTTGTAGGAACCAAAGCCTCCAGGGGACAATGCTGAGTCGACTACAGCAGATTCAGCAATGGGCGTAACCCCAGGCGCATTCGTAGGTGTCCTATCATCCGACTTTAGACCGGGGAATCGGAACTTCTGGCTTGGTTGTGAGTCGAACGATGTGATCAGCTTGAGAGCTGGAGTCTTTGCCTGTCGGCTATTGGAAGGCTTTGTCTGTGAGCCTGGTGGTAGAAGGCCCAACGGATTGGGATAGGGAGGCTCCGGGGAGTTGACTGGTGATTTTCTCGACATTACCTCGGCAAAGGAGGCAGCCTGTTGTGCAGCTGGAGAAGTCCAGGGTTCCGAAGGTTCCACTCCAGTGCACATGAAGCACCGTATTGCAAGCTGCTGCTGGGAATGTGAGACGACATGTTCCCCCCAGCGGCGGACGAGATATGATTGACGCTGCCAATCTGTGGGTGTCACTAGGCACGCCATCAGGATAGCTTCCATATAATAGCTTTGTGAAACGTAAACTTCAATAGCATCATTCTTATCGCCAAGCCCCAAAAGAATCGTAGCTGCAGTATGTACGTCACCAATTTCCAGAAGTTTCTGAACAAAAGCCTGTCCGACCTTGTTGGCTTGTGATTCGCCACTCATCTGGCTAAAAGCAAGAAGCATCCAATCTGCTGTTGAGGCTGAACCTGGGCTAAGCATGGACACCATTTGGTCTGTGTCAGATTCCCCTAGCCATTGGGCGAGTAGAATAGCGCTCTGACTACCCGGTGTGTGGCGGCTAACTGAGACAGGAGTTAGTAAAGATATTCAGACACGATACACAAATGACTTCATACGCTCATCATTGATTATTCCATCAATATCATCATCCCAGCCGAAGACCATCCTCAACATTTGACGACGGAGATCGTCTGGCGTGAGATGCGACTCATCCAGGGGCTGTTGACGGCTATATGGCACATCGTTGAGTCGTTCGCGTGTGAAAGGAAACAGATCCATGGGCTTATCTGCTGGGCTGGGATGAACCTCGTTTCGCAAACGAGACCCGGCGCGGGAGCTTTTCGCAGACGACATAGATACGGAAGAAGCATACGCATAAGATGCGCCAGATGCCTGAGGGGTGTCTCTACCACTAGCGGAGGTGAGTGAAAAGGATGTAGCGGTGTGACCCGATCTACTTGGGGATGAAAATGGGACTATCCCATAATTTCCCGACGAGGCCTTTGAGCTCACGGTGTTTGCCTGACTTCGAGAAGAGATTGGGCTAGTTAGCTCGGCACGCTGTTGACGTACAGCCTCGATTCCACTTGGGTCGAACGGAGTTCGTCTCGTGCCGAACATGGCACCGGATTCCTTCATCTCGGGTGGGTCCTGTAGCATGCGTGCTGACGCACCACGGGCTCTGGCCTCCTCTGATGTTGGTAAGACTCCGCCGGGAGGATGCTGTACATTGGCGACTAATCCCGGGCTCTCAAGATCATACTGCTGTACGGTGTGGCGAGGTCCCAGTGTAAATAATGTGGCTGTTGGTCCATAATTGGCGAACCCACGAGGATTGTCAATCGTCGGAACTGGCTCCGAAGTGATGTGCTTAGTTCGCACATCCCAGGCCCATGTCTCCCTAACAGCAGTTGTCAGTGATTTTGGCAACAGAGTGGGCAGCATCAAGATTGCAGTGATATCTTACCCCTCGAGATACTGAACGATTCTACCATTCTTTGACCAGGCCATCCACTTAGGTTCAGTCGTTGAAGACGTGTCCGATCTCTTTAGAACCCTGATTACCCGCGGCGCATCTTTACCAGCAGGCTTGGCCACGCTCCATACCCTCAGATCTCCATTTGCGGAAAGTGTAGCAAGCATATCCGACTTTTGCTTTGACGATGATGCATGCCATGCAAGCGAAACGATCCGGGACGGCCCACGGGAGGTGCTCATGGTATGCAAGATAGTAAATGTAGGGTGAAGAGTAGCTATCAGAATTGATCCATTCTGGTATCTAGTTTTTGTTAGCATGGGTTGGCCTTTACTGTATAATACCTTAACTAGGCAGAACAAGGAATATATTGCATACCCAATGGCGTAGGTTCGGCAGTCTGATGAGGGCGCCAAAGCCGTGATAGGGTCGAAGATCGTCCGGCAAGAAATATGCTCCGATGTCGATGGTTCAAACAATATCACGTCACCCTTTACATTTCCTACAGTCACATCAGCCCCAGTTTCAAACATCACGCAGAGATAAGGTAGATGTACCGAACGCTACATTGCCATTGCGCATCCAAGCGGCCACCTTGAGCTGCTCAAAGGATGCGAACCTTGCAATCACAGAGCCCGTAAACAGATCCCAGACAATTGCAGTCTGACTAACATCATAGCTAACGACCAGTCTCCCTGCGCCACGCTCACTGACATTGTCTACCGATATAAACCCAATTTCGTCGGTATGGCTTTCGAAGCGTCGCTCAACAGCCAAGGTGTCGTGATGGAGGCATACAATGGCTGAGCCTTCGGCATACAGGAATAGGGAGGCTGTCGAGGCGCATGGCACGAAAGCAGACTCAGGCATTGGAGCTTCCGACGTGATCGGCGGCACTGATGTCTTCATCCTCGTAGGTCGTGAATCCGGAACCGTGGCTGCACTCCATGACAATTCGACCATGCTTCCGGTTGCACCGGCACCGAGGTTATATGGCCTTGAAGATGTGTACACTCAATGGGTTCAGTAATCCTGTCTCACTATTGAGTCCCACCCGAGCCAGAATGGCAATGGGTATTCCAGCATGCAGAACACAATTACCTCGTCGCCTGTTCGCTGTGGTTTTGGCGATAACTGTCTTCACAGCTGAAAGTGCCTACAGTGAGGACAGCACACAGTCCACAGGGGCTTTAATGAGCGTCCGACTGAAGACATAAGCAGAACAGGGGCAGGAGTATGTAAAAGAAGCCAGAAGGCCCAAGAGGAACCGAGCAGCGGTCAGCGATGAGGGAGGGGGTGCAAGATTAAGAATCTGGGACCGCTATGGTACTCAGAAAAATTTCTAAATTGGGGCAGCAAGCGAATGCACAAAGATGCAGGTGAAGAAATCAACGGAGATGCAGCAGATAGACTAGGGAACCCTCGCGCTAACCAGAAATCCACGTTGGTGGCATACGGGAGGGAGGGGAAGGATTAAGAAAAGAACTAGAGCGGAGGTGGGGAGGGGGTATGAATAAGGAGACGATCGGAGGGACAGGGGGGATATTAATTCTTGGTAACAGATATTGTTTCGAGGAGACGCATTGCTCGAGCTCCTATGATTCCTCCTGATAGCGCCAGCCTCTCTACCTAGTTCACGGCGATCGCATCCCGTGCAGACCACCCACGGACTCTAAAAAATCTGAGATATCTTGCGAGACGACGGCGACGGACGATCAAAATCTCCAGCCATCAAGCAATTGGAGCTCGCGCCAAGGTGGGTTGACGGGCGCTTCCAGCGACCAGGATGTCAACCACCGAGCAGGGGAGAACCGTCCAGGGATCTGATTAGCAGGAGACGACCGATAGGATCCATCGATGGCTCGGCCGCACGCGCACCAACGAGCGTGCAGGGACACAGCCTGATATTGGCATTGGCCGACGTTTGACAGTCCATCTTCCCATATATGGCTGGGAGCTCTGGATAAAACATCCACCCGATCGAGACTAAGTTAATTAGTAACTCCTTAGAGCACCGGTCAGTGATCATGATCAAGTCCAATCCCACTACATGATGCGAGTACATCGACACTGCTCAAAGTTTGGGGCTAAATGAGACGGCAGCGAGGGTACGGCCAATGGACGGTACCAGGATGCACTGGGCGGGAAATGTAATCAGACTAGAAGCGTTAATGGTACCACTTTGGTCAATCATTAGCATGAATCATATTAATAGATAGATAAAAGGCAACTGCATAAAAGTAAGTTAGTGCTAACAGTTTAGTTGAGTAGTACGAGGTGGGTTGAGTAGTAGTAGTAATTTGAAGGTATGGAACCAAAGCGGGGGGAAGGGAGAAGGAATGGTAGTAGTGATGGACATTGGGAGAGCGGCGGCAAAGGTAAGGTGATCCCAGGTGATGCAGCGCTTCTGATTGGCCCCCAACCTGCAGGCGGGCGTTTCTTCACACTGCAGCCCTCGTCACCTCCACCCACCAATCACCATCCGTATCTCCACCTCAAGTGACCTCCTCGGCGCGTAAATCCATTGTGTCCAGGACATTAAATCATCCTCACTGGATTGTTGCCTCTCGCCGGAAGGACCGTATTTCTCTCGAAGGATTGGTGGGATTGGTGCTATTTTACTTCTTCCAACGGGCAATGACCGAAACACCAAATCATATCTTTCAAAAAGCCCATACATCTCCACTACCATACTACTATCACCGTACATGGTCATGATATTGGACACAAAGCCTCGTGGAGGTACCGGAGACATACACCTTTCTGGTTTTATGAAATCATGGGCGGGAAAAAGGAAAAATGGGATATCAGTGTCTCAGATCTGTCCGTTACATTTCTCCTGGTGCGGTTGATTGGATGACCTGCTGCATCCTGGCACAATGACACTCAGATCAGTTTCAAAACAACCGATGGCATCTTGTTTTGAACATAGCGGTAATACTAGACAATCATTGGGTGCCCAAGCTAAGGAGGCCTTATGTGTCGATACACCGTCACCATAACTGTGATACAACTAGGCATTAAAGCCGACCATGTAGGACATGCCCTGAATCAGGGGACTGCTGTCGCACTGTTCTGCGTCGACCGAGCCTATAATCCAAACAATAGCAACAATGATTTGAAAATGCAGAGTGAAAAGGCTAAGAAAATAGTGGGCCAACTCCGGTATGACACATGCTACCCCTCAGAGTGATCTGATGTCGGATGCAATGTGATGTGATCAACAAACGGCATCATGATGGCGGGATACCTCGCTTCGCTCCTGCGGGTAACAATCGCGATTCCAAAGTCAAAGACGTCTAATATGGCGATAAGGGGTTGTTGTACAATGTGATATCGCACGGAGATTTGACTATTTGTATCCACCGCCATTGAGGTAGACGAACCATTGGAGCTTCTGGTGCTCTCTTCTTGAACCTTCCGACGAAAGTCAAATTGATCACTTTCACAAACACGGAATAGTGTGACCCTGGAAACAACCCTAATAAATTGAGTCTTGCGAAGCTCCATCCGCGCAACAGGGGCCTGGACCTTGACCGCCATCTTAAGTGCATCCCAAGAGCACGTTCGCCGTGGCATGGCAAAAGTACGGGAACATTTTAGAGTAAGCCGACTGGAGATGTGATTTGCTTGGCTAGTGGGTCTTCCCCAGATTGCCCTACTGTATATATGGGCTTGTCCAATTGCTGGCAGCTTCGCATCTAGACTAGGTATGCCCACCATAAAGCCTGCTGTGATACGTGAAGACCAGACCGTAAACCAACCTGCTTTCTGTATGGCTAACCCGAGTGATATTGTAAACCTCGGACATATACTTAAAGATTCAAATTATAGTATAATGCGCACATAATCGTTGTTGTGGTAACACAGCTGCACTCAGAAAGCTCTGCGTCGGCTGTCATCAGTTACTGTCACGATTGATTCGAAAGTATGTTTGTCATAGATATGCAGCATCTAACAGCTCATAGCTTTGCTTCTTTGAAACAGCGCTAATCATAGATAAGTCCTATCAGACCAGTACGGTTCAAGCTACCCTCGAGGCGTTCCACCATTTTACAAGCTGTAGTTAGAATAGACGATGTTTTAATACCAGGACCAATGAGTAAGTTTCGCTCTAGCTATCATTCCATAGTATTATCCTCGGTCGTTACATTCATTATAATATCCATTGATGTTCAACAGGAGCGAGCGTGAGGCATACTGTATACTGCCGCTTGGTGGGATCGAAGAAAAGCAAGATGTTCTTTCTAAGAATTCGTATGCTACGGACTTTATAGTCACGGAAATATCAATCTTGACTGGCATTTACAGCTGTAGTGGTGCCTCGACGCTGTTTACGATCGAGTAATCGTCCCTTGTATGGTATTGAATTGGATTCAATGATACAACCACTCAACACAAATATAAAAAGGAGGAACTGCGTGAATCTAATCTTCTCCGCGCTGGAGACCTTTATTATTATGTCATACCTACCTGTTATCCTACAAGAGCCGTATAAGATGTGCGATCCGTTATTGATTCTGAGCTGACTTAACCGGAAGAGGCTGTCACCCAACAAGACTAACCATATGGAAATGCCTGCTTATGCTTCTGGCCAATGTCTAACAAGTTTGTATCCTCCACAAAGTCCGTTGCTGTGCGATCCCTAATGGGTTCGCGCCTCTTCAGCTTTCTATCTTTCACCCTGAACAACGGCGAAAAGCCCTGTGCTCCTTTCAAAGTCGGTAAAAACTTTTGCAAAACATCAGACATGAATGTTTCGTTGGATCCCGCATAACACTCCCAGATTTCCTGCCTTGAGCGTTGTAAAGCGTCCAAGAATTTCTCGTAGTTTGTGCTATTGTCTTTATGAAGAAGACGTTTATCACCAGAGACTTTCCATTCGACCTTCTTGTTATCTGTGCCCTCGTCGAGAAGCTCTACCATGAGCCCAAGAGCACAGTCCTCGTCATGCATCAGCTGTGATTTAAAACATGTAATTAGCATGGTCATCAACCGGTGGAATTCATAGTACTGGTAGGTATCTTACCTACGTGCAAAGGTCTGCAATCGGCAAGATCCGCAATAATTTGTTCCTAGTATCTGAGCCAGGGAGCATGATGCTAAAATTGGCACTACTATGTAGCCGAGAACGATGGACCCAAAGATGACCTGCGGAAAAGCAGTCTTGAAGAAAGTAATCAGCGAAGGCATTCATACTATATGCCTTATCCAAATTCCCCTCCTTAGCCTCTTTCATAGCCGACTTATGGCCGGCTGTATAGACATGGTGAGCATGCCCTGCAAAGTGATCAATACTGAGCCAAGCAAGTGCAGCATATGTAAACGCGGGTGATTGTAAAGTCCCATGCACTTGTTCTTGACAGGCAATTTGACCGCTGTTCCATGGACTTCATTTTAAATAGTACACTAGAGGGATCTTCACCTCCTCTTATACGTTCCTTGAGATCGTCAATCTCTGTCCAAAGAGCATTTACAATTTCCGTGACCCATGGCTACTATAACTTCCTATGCTGCGATCGTCCGAATTGAAAACCTATTTGGTTTTGACTTAACCGATGGGAGTCTCACCTGGACAAGCTCAAGTGAGAAGTTGACTGGGAATCTACCCAAGGCAATTCCCGCGGGATTTACTGGACCTTCCCTAAAGGTCGTCCCGCAAAAATGTAATCCAATATATTTCTTCCTGATAAATTTCGTGACGCACTAATGGTAGCATCAGCCGCTCCCACCCAAGTCATCGAAGGATAATTCGCTTACAAAGCGAAGCTGAAGGGCCCGGATACGACGCCAACCAACATATCATTCTATTTCAACTGTGGTCCGAAGAGTGCAGGGGCCGATTCAACCATTGCTGAAGCAAAGGTGACTGTCGAGGACCCTCAACTGTTTTCATCCAAGGTAACCCCGTATACGGACTCTGGCAATCCTCTTAAAGGTGTAGCCTTCACTTAACCCGCGAAGGGGCTTTATGTTCTTATTTTGATTGTAGCCGTGGTAAAATCCAGTACACTGCATTGTACCGTGGCTAATATCGATACAGTTACGTATATCGTATACCCGGCATTCGAACTCACCCAGTAATGGGAGGGAAGTGTGGTTTACTGCATCAGGACTCTGCAGTGTTAGGTCTGTGAAAAGCTCTATTGTATTTGGACAACACTGAACAAAGCGTACTTAGGCCTACTACTGTGTCGTTGACGAAACTGGGCTGAGATTTCTTCTCGATGGGGCTTTATTAGTGTTTGTGCGTGCTGTCAACCTGCTTGATACGTAAATGCCGGCCATGTTGGACTCCGGTCAGTCCGATAGTATCCCCTTGATATTCTCACTCCGGAACCAGTAAAATAGAGCTCGCAGTAGCATTCAGAGCCCGTTAATTACCATCGGCGTCAATTTCCTTGAAGATAATCCCTGCACCGCGCCCGGTATCCTCCACCAATTGGTCACGCAGACTGTTCATCTCAGCATTTATAGCTTCTTCCTCTCCAGGACAGTACCGGCTACGCTCAAAGTCAATCAATTTCGCAGATCCATGCTGTATAATGAAGTTATACCGATTGACATCGCCATGGAGCAAGCCAAGGCCGTGGAAACGTTGCAGAAGAGCCTTGCAGACTGAGAGATCCTCAATGCCCCCGTGCCTTCACTCGAGCTTCTCCAACACAAACCCCACCACACGTCCATGCTCATGAATGTGACCAAGAAACTGTGGCGCTAGACCAGTCTGCTCTAGCATTTTGTAGGCTTGAGTCTCCTGTTCTATTCTTGGTATCTCCCATTCGAAGCGGGCGAGCTTGGCAATGACTGTAGTCTGTGAGCCAGACTTGGTCAGCGGACAGGTTGCTTCGAAAGCGTTCGGAGATATTGTTCTCCTCTTCGTGAGATTCAAGCAGTCAACGAGGTTTGCGTGCCAAATGGAATTGACGCCAGGAAACATGCGAGTAGTTAGCGACGTTTTCAGCTCGCCGGTCAGATTATCCCGACTGATATAAGCGTGATTCCATGATTAATCTCGAGGGAAGTCCGGCAGCGAGTCGAGGGGCATAGATAGTGTTCCTCTGTCGTACGTTCCAGGGGCGATTGTTACATATCGAATGCGACCGTGGATGAATATCCTATAGTCGCTATCGTCTTCCCCATCAACCTCCATTGAGAGCACAGTGGGAGGATATGACGACCGATCCATTGCCATTTTGGTTGAAGGTAGAAAGAGCTGAAGTGCTAGAATAGGGGACGAGGATTCACGCTCCAATAAATAAACCATGTAGGAAAGCGTATAGCTGGTACATATTACCTGGGACAAGCTTCATAAACACTCGTGGGAAACTGCATATGGTAGTTTGATGTTTCTTTTTATTGTCTATTTAACTCCGTAGGCAAGGGCGCTAAATCCCCTTGCTATGTAACAAATGACCAGAGCCCTTGGACCGACGTAATCCACGACTTTGAATGCCCCACTATGGATCATAGCTGTAACTGACATGAATAGTACTCTCAAGTGAGCTATTGCGGTGCTTCATATTGGCCGCTTAACTAAATCATACATCAGGACCTTTGCCTATTTTCTTTTTGAAGAGTCGTACAGAGCCGCCGAGACGGTATATAATTGCGCAGGTTACTACTAGGCGAGGAATCATAGCCCGCGCTTTGCTTCTCATGATAGCGTCTGGAGACAGTAAGTTGGTCTTAAGAAAGATAAATGCTCTATGGAGACTAGCGGTCAGATAACATCTTTGCTTCAGTACATCATATTGTCCTAAAAATCTACAGTACCGAATCGCACAAGGTATATGTATACTAGGTAGCTAAAGTACAATAGGGGCGGATTCTTCCAGTTTATTGGCTTTAACGTGTATCAGGACGCGAGGTTTGAGCGCATAATGCTCACTTCGGCAACAGGTTTGATGTCATCTTCTCAAGCTTATCACGGGAATAGAAAGGTGTTAATGATTCTACATGTTTATATGGCTTGGGAAACAGCCAAACACACTAGCCCACTCAACTTATGCATCCCTATGCTCAATACACAATCTTTGGAAAGCTATCTAATATGGCATATATTCAAGTCCAAGCAGGCTCATCAACTGATTTGGCCAAACCGTTCAAGGTGTGCAGTTCTTACTACATACATGATTCTTCTCGAAAGGAGTGGATGTTTGTCCAGAGGGATTAGAGGCAAGGAACGGATGTAAGGAGCCACCATATCCTCATCTAGGAACTCCATCTAGGTCCTGGTTTCCGCTGGTAGCACAAGTTCATGAAAGCAACTTGGAGGTCAGCACGCAGCTCACTTTGCCACTTACATAAAATAGCCACGCCTCTGTTCTTATTAGCTGTGCAATCATCTTCTACTCATACTGTGCCTCACAGCCAACTGGCAGATAATCCCCCATGATGGATTACAACAAGCCACTCGATCTTCTTCACATGGCGGAAGAGACTGAATGGGTGAAAAAGGTGAATATGGCTCGCATGAATGGATGTCTATGCAGTTGGGCCACGGGCTTTCACCCGCGAAATCTCTCATGTCGGCTAGATGGTGGGTTCCTGAATGGCTCATACAATGTAGGCCAGAAGCTTGTCTTTGATGATGGAGCAACCTGTTTACTCCGCCTACCTCGTGCTAGTAGCGTTTCTCCTGAATATGCAGACGAAAAGATAGCTATGGAGGTGGAAGCTCTTCACGTTATTCGGGAGAAGACGTCCTTACTCGTGCCAGATGTATATATGCCTGGGGCCTTGCAAGGGAGAATCAACTTGGTTTGGGGCCTTCCATACTGGTGGACTTTATAAATGGTATCTGCCTTGGTGAGGTGTTTGGTGGAGGCAATTCCAGACTAAGCAAGGAAGACATCCCCGACGCCGATATAGAATACGTCTACAGGCAAATGGTGCATTTCATGTTGCAGCTTTAAAGAATAGACTTCAGCCAGATTGGAAGCTTGCCAACCTTGAAAAAAAGTTCCCTGCGCCCGGTCGTCCGCTCACATGGAAGGCACATGAGATATTAAGGGTAGGAGGTGTTGATACTTTCGGTTCGTGGTACGTGTAGCCCGATGTAAGAACTCCCATTGACAACAACATATGATCGAGCCAATGGTTTCTCTACGACTAGAGAATATTTTGAGTACGTTATCAGTCAAGACTGGCAGTAACTACGGCTCCAACCAAATTCAATTGTGGGTCCCCGCAGTGCAAAATCGAGATACGCCTCGTTGAAGATATTGGAGAGTCTGATTCCTGGCTTGATTAATACCTCCTATGACCGCGGTCCTTTCAAGATCGTTTGCGACAATTTTGGCATTGGAAATGTTATCGTCCGAAGTGATAATGACCTAACAATTACTGGGGTGGTGGACATGGAGTGGGTCTATGTAGGACCAGCTCAACTATTCGGATTTGCTCCCTGGTGGCTCGTTATGGATCGAGCTGTCAACGAGGAATGGGATTTCGAAGTGGATGATGATCCAGAGAGCACTGATCGCTACTTCAAATATTTGGATATTTTTATACGGGTGCTATCAGACGAAGAGGCTAAGATGACGGGGAATGGTCGCAAAGAACTCACCGAGCTAGTTAGATGGCCTAAGGATTCTGGCGCTATGTGGCTCCACATGCTTCTGTCAAGCGACTTTTTTGATACATCCACCTTTCCTTGCATGTAATTGCGAAAGTTCAAGGGTGCTGAGTCGTGGGATGAGCGCATGTATAATGACAATATGGATATGGAGGAAGTCGAAAGATTCGTCGCAAGCAAGGTGAAAGACTTGGCAGCATATGACAAGATCAAGGATAAGGTGGAACACCCTAAGTGCCTCATGGACAGCAATGAGGTAACAACAGCAGATTTACTAGTTTTGTTTACTCTCTTCTGAGATCTGATCAAGAGGTGAGCTCAGATTAAGAAGCGAGAGATATGAAGGGATAAGAGCGCTGAGCGTAGTGCAGGATCTTAATTAAAGCAACAAGATCGTCTTAATTCACTGCTGTTTTACTATAGATCTTAAGGCAGTTCAAATTAAACTCATTTCTTAATTGGGAATACGAGGACTTCAGGAAGACTTCCTACTCTTATGATCATTTCACAACTTGATAAAACTTGAAAGCTGGTAGGACACTACTTGCTCTCTTTCCTTTCATGTTTATCGGCGCGGGTTAGCTCACCATATTCATATTGTGATATTTTGAATCAAACTATATACACTGCGTAATCCCAGGAACCTTGGCGTACAATACTATGTGAGAAAGGAGAACTGAGTGGGAAGAAAGAAGCTTCACAGAATGACAGCAATATCCAGCATACATGAGGGACGCAGTCCTTCCCGCTTCCACCAGGATGTGGATTAAGTTTCATAACTAGGAGAAAACAAGACCCTTTCTTAAATCACCAACTGTTGCAAAGTATAAATCGGAAAAGTACCCGGTACGCGACACCCACGGCCGTTGGTCTGACGCCTTCGGTAACTCCTTTGCTGCTCGCTTGACGTAAGTGGATTTGAGATCCATAACAGCCTTGTTTGCTAGTGGACCTTGATTCTTGCGAGTAGGAATAGCAGTTGAATAGCCTTTGTTCTCCATGTGCTTCAGGAGCCTACAGATAAGCTGCATGGCAATATCTGCTCCAAGCGTCCATGAGGCGTTCACGAAGCCCAACACCAGTGCTGCGTTCGGGAGATCCTGGAGCATAAGGCCATTCCATGTGTACTTTTCGGAAGTATCAAGCTTCTCTCCTTTGATGTATATGGGAATGCCGCCAAAGAATTTCATTCTTAACCCGGTGGCCGTGACGATGACATCGGCGTCGAGTCGTTTCCCAGACGTTAACTGGATGCCGCCTTCGTCAACTGTGTCAATTACCCCAGTCTCAACCTTTGCTTTCGTGGAATTTAAAGCTTTGAAAAAGTCTCCATTTGGGCAGATACAAAGTCTTTGCTCCCACGGGTTATACCGAGGTTTGAAATGGGGATCAAGGGGGACACCCAGGGGCAGTTGCGCCCCCATGCCCTTTTGAAGCATGGATCTCGCGGCGTTTGGAAAAGTATGACAAAAGCGATAGAACAGCTGAGGAACGACCAGATACCACAGTCGACGTAGATAGTATAGCGCTGAGTTTGGCAGGATTCTGCTCCAGATGCTGTTGAGTCCAGCATTAGGGATGGAGGTAAGATACGTAGGGCTGCGTTGCAACATTGTCACAGATTCCGAGTCCTCTGCGAGTGACGGTATAAGAGTCACTGCGGTGGCACCACTGCCAATGACTACAATTCTTTTACCCAAGGGATCGAATTTGTCGGGCCAGAATTGGGGGTGAATCACCTCGCCTTTGAAGTTCTGTAGGCCAGGTATAGTGGCTTCTAAGGGGTTGTGGTAATCGTAGTAGCCGGTCGCAAATATTATAAAGCGAGAGTTGAGTTCCTTTGAAGTGTTCTCACTTTCTACCTCGAGACGCCACTCATGATCATCCCATTTGGCTGTGCTCACTCGATGGTTGAGGCGGATGTGCTGCTTGATGCCATGTGCAGTAGCCGCATCCTCGAGGTACCTCAAGATATCTCCCCCTTCTGCGATGGGGTTAGATTGATTCCATGGAAACCACTTGAAGCCAAAAGTGTACAGATCAGAGTCAGATCGAATGCCGGGATAGCGGAAAAGATCCCATGTACCTCCAATATTGTTTCGGGCCTCCAGGATGGCGAAGCGGTAGTTAGGAAAGTCAGTCTGGAGACGATGGGCGGCATTGATGCCAGATATCCCTGCCCCGATAATGAGGACATCAAACGAAGTTGAAACCATCTTGACACAAGACAGGATTTGAGTAAAATGAATATATAGTGTGCATACGTTCGGTATGGCAGGGTAGGAGGATATATACAGTTGGAGAGACGCAAGGGGCTGCAGCTATTTAGAACAAACACGCCCCTCTTTGCCTCCCGCTATTTTCTATTCCGAGGTCATTTATAATATCTTCGGTTAACCACACCCCTATACAAAATAATGCCCGATCTCGTCATGTGCTCTCCTGTTATTGGCATGGTGCCGTTGAGATGGCTTTATAATTCCCCGGAGTGGTAAAAACCCTCCGCCTGGGCTCCACAGCCACAAGCGAAACGCGGAGACTCGACTTCCCTTGTATCGATAAATTAGCGAAACCTTGCGACAGAGTACCGGAAGTTAGATTCAATAGATTCAGGTTTCTTCACTTGAAAAGTTGGAGTAGTGGGTACAGCAAGAGCTATAAAGTAGGCCAACAGCGACCATCACCATCGCTCTTCATTACTCTTCATCACAGCGGGACTAGCACAATTCCATACCAAATCAGGACCATGTCTGCCAATCATCTAGTACAGCTTTTCTTGGACAAGGCTAGTGTCCTCTTTTCCCAACTGCCACCAAATGCTCAGGATTACTTGTCCCGTCCATTTGTTCACAAGGCGATCGCATTTGTGGCAGCGATCCAGTCCCTGAGAATTGCGAACAAATGCCTCTCCCAAAGGGCACAGAACAACTGGGCCCGCTCACGTCCTTGGGATGCGTCTAAGGAGCTGGTGCTTCTTACAGGAGGAAGTAGTGGCATCGGAAAGCAGATAATGCAGGACTTGGCCAAGCTTAATGTCAAGGTTATCATTTGTGATATTCAGGAGCCCAAGTTCTCCTTGCGTGAGTGACTATTCGCCACTGGAATCACTGAGTATTAACTAACATACGGTGTAGCATCGAACGTGTTCTTCTACAAAGTCGATCTTACATCCTCTGCCGCAATTAAAGAGGCAGCTACCAATATACGAAGGGATCATGGTCATCCGACAGTCTTGATCAATAACGCTGGTGTGGGCTTCGGGGGAACCATCCTGGACGAACCGGAAGAAAAGATACGCCTGACCCTTGAGGTCAACACTTTAGCCCATTTCTGGACTGTGAAGGAGTTCTTGCCCAGTATGATCAAAAATGATCATGGTCACATTGTGACCATCGCCAGCATGGCCAGCTTTGCAGCACTGGGAGAGATGGCGGATTACGCTTGCTCGAAAGCTGGGGCGCTTGCGTTTCACGAAAGTTTGACCCAAGAGATCAAGCACTGGTATGGCTCAAGAAGAGTGCGCACGAGGTGAGCCCCCCTAGATGTCTCATTTCAAGCAGGCAGCTTCTGACAGGGGTCGATTAGTATCATCCACCCGTTGTGGGTTCAGACACCCATGATCAATGACCTCGCTCAACACCGTTCACAGTTCGGACAGCCCATAATGACACCTGAAAAGGTATCCCAAGCAGTGCTGACGCAACTCGTAAATGGAAATGGGGGCCAGGTCGTTGTTCCCTCGTCTCAAGGCTTGGCCGCCATGATCCGTGGGCTTCCGAACTGGATTCAGGAACGCTTGCGAGATCATGCCTCACAAAGCTTTGTCAGATTACGGCGCTTGGAGCAAGAGCTGGCAGGCTCGCAAGTTCAAAAACGTGCCATGACTTGATTGGACTTAGCCATGGGTTTCATCGGTTGTTCTGAATGTAGATCATGATGTAGTAGTAGGTCACTCGTGGGTTGGGCAAGTGGATTAGTGCTTTGTTTTATTGGTTGTCGCTGTCTCCGCATTACGCTATGCCATAAATCGAAAAAACCCTCCGCCAGCGGGGATGATCATCTTTGCCACTAAAAAGACCCATATCTCAATTTCAGACCGAGAAAGAGTGGAGACTGCCAAGCTTTCCAACATCCAAGTGTGTCTTTTTCTCACGGAAGGCCTCGGTAAGTCGGCCCTTAAATGGGAACCGTATCTAGACTCACTTCGCTCCACTCCGGCCTCACCGCGCCTAATAATGGTCGATAAGGATGCTCATGATGCAGAAAAAAGCTTGTGATCAATGCTATAGTAGAAAGAAAAGATGCTTGATGCGCCCGGCGTCCTCTATATGTGTTCGATGTGAGAAATCATCCTTTGCCTGCACTATGGCCCGACAGCAACTACGCGCAGGGCGCCCGCCGAAACAAGGACATCCTGGGGTAGCGAAAGAGTCACTCGCCATATGGGACTATGCGCTATCAAGGGCTAGCCCAGAAGAGGAAGGTCGGGAGGAACCCCAGATCGTAATCAAGTCCAGCGCGACCAAAGATGCAGGGGAAAGGTCTCCCTCGGACTCCACACATTCGGGCTCTTCCACGCACTTAGAGGTTGAGGACTTCTATGTTCTACACGATATCTATATGTTTGGATTGACGTTTGCAAAGGACTTCCAACAAGCCCTGGAATACTGCTACCGTTATTCCGCGGATCTGTTGGATGAAACTTTCGCTGCTATCAGTAGCTGTCTCTCGTGGGCTCGTTTTGGCTTGCTCACAGCCGATCAAGTCGACGTGAGGAGCGGTGCTGCTTCTGTCGAGAAGCTTAGAAATGCTGTCATTGTGGATACCCATGATGCACTCGCAGTTCTAATGCTGGGGCAGGCACTAGCTGCGTTTGATTCCCTGGTCACATCCACAGGAGAGATCTCCATTCTTCGATGCTCTTTGTCCCTTGTTCACCCATGGTATCCGGATATTGCTTGCAACCGACTTCTAGAACCCATCGCGATCGCACCAATATTTTGGGACACGGTATGGTGCCTACTGCATCGTGAAGTCCCTGTGATCCGACCGCTGTTCAACCGTGTAGGAGTCGTGGACCGAGTAGCAGGTCTTTGTACGTCGCTGCTGCCTATACTCTATGATTTGTGTGTTGTCAGCAAGCAACTTGCAGACGGATCTGTCCAGGAAACGATCCTCGAAGACGTTGAACACCGGATCCGGACCTGGTCGCCTGATGACTCTGGTCCCTGTTTGGAGACGTACAGCGAGCTAGAGATATTATCAATGCGCACACAGGCAACGATGTATCGAACCGCTGCTCTCCTTCTCATCCATCGCCTGCGTCATCCACTGACCTTTGAGGATACGACTGCAGCTGCCCTTGCCAGTGATATCCTTGACGCCAGAAGTCAATTCTTTGCGGATGCCGGAACCGGTGTCAAGCTACAAAATACCACTTTCCCACTATTCCTTGCGCTTCTCGAAATTCCCATTTCGCTGGAAGGGCTCTGGGAGAGCTCAACGTGGCTTCGCACTCGACCAGCCTGTGTGGACCGTTTGTTTGTCTTCAACCAGTATTACTGGGATCAACGACGGTCGGGATTCAATGGCTTGCTCTTTGATCTTATAGAAAGCGGTCCCGAATTTGCTCCGTGTCCATGAAGCCTCGATCATTCGAATCTTTGTCAACATCGATGATTTGGTGTTCTGCCCTACTGATTGGCCTGAGGCATCCAGACCCAAATTGACTCCGCTCATAAATCTCTTCATGCCTTTCCGACGAACATATCTAGTTTCGTCAAGAGCAGGTCTTTCTGGGTATTGAGAGGTACTTCGACTATGGCTAGCCATATATGTTGCTGTGATAATTGCAACAAGTCTTCCAGAATCAACCTCGCAGGCAAAGGACGTACATACCCAGATAAGGCGTATGTCTATTGTATAATGAGTTTCGCCATATTCTCTACTTCAAGATTATTGGGCATACGAAGGGGAAAATCCCATTGTCGTTGGAAGAGGGCATGGATCTCTTGATGGGTCACCATATCTCACGAGAGCGCCTGAAGAGAATCACCAGGCAGCACTGCTTAATTAGCAAGCCAACTTGGACTGCTGAGAGGCCAGGCTCATTTAAGGGCCATTATGGCACTTCTTATGAGACCGTCAATCGCTCTCTAATCAGACTACCCGTTCCTAAGAGCCCAAGCGGCTGACCTTGGCCCTCATTTCAGTCTTCTCCGTGTTGATATGAAAGAAAGGAAACAGAAACGAGGTAGGGAGGTGCAGGACACAGGGATCTTAAATAGTCCAAATCGTTTCCTAGTTCAAGATAATGATAATAAATTGTGTCTATTTGATTCGATTCGGTGTATATATTCCTATATAAAACGGAGCCAACATTGCGTTCACAGTGTGAAACAGGAACCGGGCCGCTCGGGGCTCCCCGTCTAGCATTGAATACGTAGCCTATTTAGCATAAGTCGCGCAGGGCACCGGGCTTCACGCGGCTGCCGACGTGGGAGTGTGTGAAAGAAGAAAAAGAAGGAAGAAAGAAATTCAAAAGAACACTGTATCAGAATTGGCCTATGCTAACTATAAGCGCCTGTTATTCAATTCGCATACTTAGAGAGACAAGTTATAACCGAAAGTAGTTCAAAATACGCGACATAGTAAATCATCTAAAACACGAAAAGATTTTCAATGAGCTATTTTCACGACGAAGGTGAGGTAGTGCTCAAGAGGGAAATGCCGACAAAATACTCATATATCGTGGTTATGGTATTCAACGGCCCAGCTTCACCCGCGGTTACATGTCCGACTCAGAATCCGAACCATGTGCATGAGGCTGCACCGGGGGCACTGGAGTCAGCGCCTGTGGTTGATGGTATCCTGTAGCTATTGGGGGCTGCCCATATGTATTCTGCATACTTGGCCCCTGAAGAACATACTGTGGCTGCTGCGGTTGCTGATACAGGCTAGTGACAGGTGGCGGTCCAGCAGCAAGACTATATCCAGCCTGGGCTTGTGGGGGTGCAAAACACGACTGAGACGGATACTGGTTGACCCATCCTGGATACGCCAGGGGCTTAGCTGGCTGTACCGATGCTGCATCAGCGGCTCTAGATGCGTTTACAGCCTCTGGTGACTGAACGTGATCAGCACGGGTACAGTTAAGAAATGCTGCCTGTTGGTCTGCCATGCCCCTGGTCACAAGAAGGTACTTTTCAAACCCTGTACCAGCTCTAACCACAGTCTTGAAATGGTGGGCGTTGAGATCGCATGGGTTTCCATCCTTTTTAATATTATGGGTCCTCTCGTAGTGAGCAAGAGTAGAAGCGATGAGAAATGCATTCCGGATTTGTCTTCCATTCCATCTGCCTTTGCCGCTCTCGCTTTTCGTGAAATGCTTTTTGGCAAAGGTGACAATACCATCACGGTCTACCGATAAGGGCTTCCGTCCACCGCCGTGTTCTTCCTCTATGGTCGCCAGCTGATCAAGGCTGACTTCCCATATTTTCTCGGTTTGCACCAGGTTAAGGTACGGGTAGTACAGGCTGATGTGGATCCGGGACTTGAATGCTTCGTCAATGGTCCCCACCCGGTTTGTGATGAGAAACAGAACTCCGGAGTAGTAGTCTAGGACGCGGAGGAAAACTGTAGATGAGTTAGCATGATCCAAATAAGAGACAAACGCAGAGTATGCAAACCTGATACCAGGGCATTACGACTCAAATCAGATGATACTCGTTCGGAAAGGAATACATCTGCCTCATCAAGCAACAGAATACAATCCCACAATTGTGCTACTCGAAACATTTCCTTCAAGAACTTTTCTACTACTGCAGGATCTAACCCTAGATCACCACAAGTGATGGGAAGCAGGGGTTTCTGGAAGTGAATGGCGATCATTTCCGCAGTCGATATTTTTGCCAACACCAGGAACTCCATGGAGTAAAATAACTAGACCCCTGCCTTTATTCTGGACGATACTGGTCGTGGCGATAGCTCTGGTTTCGTTGATCTCTTTTGGTATGAAATGGGATTCGACTAGTGCTCGAAGTATGGCTTCATGATTCCGATTGATGATCAGATTGTTGAACATGTCTCTGTCCTTCTCAATCCGCCGAAGATTTCTAACATCACATGCGACGAATCTTCAATCCTGGAGTGAATAGCCAAAGAGCCTACTAGGCAACAGATGCAGGTCTTCTTCTCGTGGCAAGTACTCGAAATAGTCGCTACTCGTCATACCAGGCAGAAAAGGATCATGATAGCAACAGTATTCTCTCTTGGTGAAGTGTGGAATACTATCTTCAATCCAACAGACAGCCGTCGTTTGAGACTCTTTGAGCTCCTGCCCCTCTGTCCAATACCACACCGCTAGGTACTCCACAGTGCCTTGATTCATACGTCCCCAGCGATATCTTGTCGAGGGCAGCTTGCGAACAGGCTTCCAGTCTGGATGGGCCTTGAATGTTTCTTCGAAATCGATCACCACATCGCCAGACAGAAAAGCAAAGTTCGTTCCATTTTGCTCTGGGACGAACGCCCATCTAGTATGGGCCAAGAGCTTTGAATCACGAGTCTGCATGAATCGTCGCTCAACTTTGTTTGCGTCTTCCATAACCTTCTTCACGTTTCTTGAAAACCGAATGGGGTACACTTTGAGAGAAGTCACGTTGACCCTTTCTTCATATCGCTCGATAGAAAACCACTATTTCACGCAAACATACGATGTACTATCGTAGTCAATGCAGTATGCCTTAACCCAAGACTGTTTTTTAGCTTCATATCGTGTGTACACCCTCCATGGTCTCTCGTCTGGCCTTCTGCTTTTCCTGAGCTTGTTGTAATCCAGCCCGCCAGGGTTACTCTTGGCTTCCGAGTAGTAAATGGTTTCCCCTGGAGTGAACAAATGCCAAAACTCATCAAAGCTAACATTGAAGCTGTCGGTTGCACTCGTGTTCTTCTGGCAATATACTAGCGGTAACCTTCGGCTAGGCCAGGCTTGGACTCATAGAAACAATTAGTAACTACAACCCAGATCTAATGTCTGCAACTGGCCTACCAAACCATGTCTGAATTATTTTAGATGTTCTCTAGATTGTTCTAATTACGGAGCGCTATCTTGTCACCTTATTGTTATAAATATTAAGATAGCAATACTATTAAAATTTATATATCTGCGACTGGTAAGAGACTAATAGTATACACTATATCTACAGCAGGATATATGAATAGTCTGAATACATGTCAGAATCATACTCAGATAGCTTTTCAAAACTATAAACCTGTCTCATCCTACCCGTGCTTTCCTCTCTTTCACAATTTGCAGACGATTATGGTTCAGTCGGACAGACCTCAACTTCTGGTGTTAACAGTCAATATGAAGGTTTTCCAAGTGGCCGGGAGGATGAAGCTATGTTGAATGCCCACGCGGTGCGATACCAATATAAGAGGCAACACGACCAAAAGTACACTCTAGTTCATGATAGATATGGTTGCTTGTTGTCTGTGGTGTCTACCAGGCATAGATACACTGTGTTACGATCATGGAACTCAGAGGTAATCCTTGTTTCACTAGATAAACAATTCTTCTAGTAATAGATGCACCTGATGCTAATATCAAGGACTGGTCCCACAACGCAAAAGGCCAGAACCATACTGTCTATCGCTAAGGCATTCTATACGATTGGGTAGGATTGCATGCCGAGAAACTAGAGAAAGAAAGTGTAAGGGCAACATGCAAGAGAGCATCTGCAACGAGCCAGTCCATGGGTTGTTCCGCAAAAGTGTACACAGAAGGGGGAGCTATGGTTGAGAGTCAACATCCTGCGCAAAAGGTACTGCCCAAAAATTTCAAGTTGCGAAGGGACATACAATGTAAATGATTCCTCGGCATGGTTCCGAGCTCAAACATAGTGATTTGTCTGCTCTCTTCCAGGATAGCCCGACAGGGGCTCCCATCTACTAGTTCTGCTCGGCGGGGCTGTCGGAACAGTGCCCATGGGAAAATTGATGGATGGCGGTCGTGGAAAGAGCCGGGGAGGAATATAGAGCACATTCACCGCCCCCTTCAACATAAGACCATGCCTGACAGTCTTTCACTCTTTCACAGTACTGCCCGCAGACTGTGGCGTTGAATAATCCATACTTGAAAGTGATGGGCGCCCCATTGAATGAGGCAAACTCGTTGTAAGTCAGCTTCGAGAGACAATCAGTTGATGCTGTCGCCAAAGTCCAAGAGCCGAAAATGGCTGCCAGGTGAAGAAGCGGAATTGTCAACAACATTATCAAAATAGGTGATTTTTGGGACAGGTTGGGGAAGATGCAAGAAGAAAAAAGCCGGATTGGTCGGAAGAGAAAACGGTCGACAACTATGTAGGTCCATATCAAATATATTCCCAGGTCTAGCTAGTAGCGGCCCACTGTTAGCTAGGGCGTTGGAGAGGTGATCAAACGACAATAGTGCTAAATGGACGGAGATTAGTTACTGAATGCAGCTCTTTTGCCGTATGGCACTTGATGGGGTCAAAAGTCTCAGATCCAAGGGTCTACTTTGTACTAATGGCACTAAATGCTACGATGCTATGCTGCTGGAGTTAATGTTTCACTTCCATTTAGCCTAGGGACTTAAGCGAAAGGATGGTCCCGGGGCTAGCTGGCTTGGCACCCCTCCCCCCCCCCCACATAGTTGAGATTCCGCTCATCCATGGGAGATTAAAGTGAGCCTCCTTCCTTTATGAGTTCATCTCATCATCTTTTAACTACTGCTGGCCCATCACATAACTCGCCATTGAGCAGGGATTACAAAAGGATACATTCCTCTCCCATTACCGAAAATACTCCGGTTCATCTCCATATACACGCCAAAAGCAAAAGAAATGGATCCTGATCCATTCGGACGACTTCCGTGGTTTGTCCTGCAAAGGATCCTATCAAACCTTCCCGGTCTACCCGCGCTGCATAGCCTCTACAAGGCGTCACCGAAAGTGGCGGGATTCTTGCACCAGAACAATGACCTATTTGCCCGGATCGTGGATTCGATTATCGACAATCCAGTCCGCGAAAGGGGTCTGGCGCCACATGTCCAGGATACCATACGGCTCATTATCCTTGTTTGGACCCGAACGCAAGAACCGGAGACAGATATCCTTGGCATTTTGCATTTTGCCCGTGAACGTCCCCGTGAATGGCCTCCTATGCTTAAGACAATATCCCCGCTAACACCCTCGGCTATTCTTTGTCGGCTTCTTCGCCTGATGGTCCGACTGCGATGTCTCATCCACGCATATTTCCATTCTACAATTACAAGGTGCCTCCGGCTGCAGCTGGAGCATTTACCCCGAAAGACCCTGTTTTACACTACACGCCGGGTGGTTGATCTAAGCCGACGCCCCAAGGGTATTTCATACACCCCTGTTGATATAGGCCCACCAACTTGGGCTGAGGAGCAGCGACTGCTCAGTAGTTTCTTATGCATTGTTCTGTTTTGCGAGCTGCGCCAGACACATCTTGAATGTTCTCTGACCAGCGGAGACAGCGAGTCTACCCGTGCTTTGCTGGATAACAACGTGCAAGGGTTTTGGGAAAAAGCCTTTTGGACGCGTGCCACCGAGGGTCAGGAGGAGCAGATAGCTACCCTTCTTCATTGGCTGGATCGACAGGCGGACGGACGTGAGAATATATATGCCTGGTTGTTATCTGGTAAGGTCTTAGGGGATTACAGGCATTGTTGCCAATGCTATACAACTGTAATAGCTGCGCAAATGCACGACTCGACAATCATAGAGAACGACCTAAACTCAGGGCGATCATCCAGAGGTATGCGATGCTTATGGTCATGTAAACACGACCTTAGGTCGCCCCTCAAAGGTGTTGATTACTCAATCTTCCGCCCATATGGCCTTGTATTCTGGGATGGTGTCAGAATGGACGGCCTGGGCTGGCCAGATAGGGGTGTTTCACACCGAATATGGTTCGCTTGGTCTTCTATATTCACCAAAGAGGATTGGGAGGAATTGCAGAGACGGCAGTCCACTATTACCGCAGCTGCTGAGGTTTGACATTAGGAAAGACAGCCTGTTGTATATTGTCCTTGGTTTTCATGGTCATGCCTCTAAAGGCTGTGTCGAAAATAAAAATACTTCTGAGGGTACATTCACCGTGATACCCGCCATTGAATACGAGATGCTGTGCCGAAATCAATATTCTTTTTAGCGATAAGTGCAAACTCAAGAAATACTCTTCGTTCAAGAGGACGCGTTCCATAGAAAGTCCAGTCCTAGCAATTAGACAAAAAGGCGACCGCCTGTCTTTATGATAAAACTGAAGATAAATCTATCTCTTATCTCAATCATTCTGTTCGACTGGATCAATCTTAAAGTACAACATCGCGTCTCCATCCGCTCCAAATACCATTATCAAGGAAACCGTCAGAAGGCCCATGTGGGCCTTGTGCTGGGTTAGCAGCCAGCCAATGCCGCGCCCATTCGGGCAGTATAGCAGCGCAAAGCACTCGTCAGAGCCTGGTCGAAACGTTTTGCCGTGCGTCTCCATTGGCGAATAATCATCCCAGTCGTTGAAGTCATCGGCCTCTCCAATGGCTTGCCGCATGATACTCAATGATTGCGTGTTAGCGACTAGACTATGGAACAGATGCCGTAGGCCCCCGGGAGCGCCCTTAGTATAGGTCTCCCAGAGAAGAAAAACCACATCGGACCATTGCCTCAGGGGCACAATAGCTGACATGGGTGTGCTATCTTTCTTCGCATGCTCCGAGCTCCTAGCATTATCTACGACAATCATTCCCACGTCCGCATTGAACAAACACTTATATTCCGCTCCAGATGGCTAGAAACTGTCAGTCGGGAATAACGATAGTCAAGAGTCTCAAAGCCCCCTACCTCATATTCGTTACCGCCCACTGTTACAGGTAATATTTGATCAATTTTTATGATCTCGTTCTTGTCTGCATCAATGTTGAGCTCCTCGAAAGCAGCTTCAAGAAGGTCCTGGCCCATTGCATCGTCTATTTCTGCGTCTTCGTCCAATTTCCACCCATATCTAGCCACGTCTCCATAGTTTGTCCATTCGCTAATCGGCATAGAGACGACGTAGTTTGCAGCTTCCTGGTCACCATCCATCGGACGATGGAGACGCTGCCCTCTCTCCTTAAATGTATCCCAGTCACTCTCCCGAGCAACTAGCTTATGTGATGCCCGCTCAACACGCGAGTGATGATGAGCCCGTCAATGCGTGTGCAACCCTTCTGCTAGGAAGGCAAAAAGGAGAAGAGCTGCTAAGGTGAAAGATAGAAAGGACATGGCACGCCAAAGACTGGCCGCAGGTGTCGTCCTGCCACTGGAAGTTCGTTGCGCCATAGAGGATAGAGAGGGTAAAGATCCCTATAGGGACCTTGATGATATGAACTTGGAGGAGAGCCCGCAAAGAGAGTGGAGAGAAAGCAGGACGCATAACACACATCAGCGCCTGGATCGAGTTATGTACCCTATTTGATTGAAATTCAGAGGTGCCTACAAGAATGTTGGAAAGGAAATTAAGGAGGTCTGTTTCAGCTAGGGGGGTAAGCAGAACGGATGCACCAAGAGAATCTCTCAGGCTTGTTAACCTATTCTAACACTGGACAAGCACCTTGCACAAATTCGAAAGTCCGACCTACTAGATTGGGCTTTTGTGAGGGTCCACGGAGAAGGTGCGCTCCGGAACCTACCCGGCACTCGTAAGTACTAATCCCATTCTCGGTGGGTACTACTTCTCTAGTGGTCTATCGCTAAGCGAAATGAAGTCCAGGACGGGTTTTACAATTGGTGTGAATCGATCCAGAGGGAAGATAAGAATGGACGTTCGGATCACTTTCCCTCGGCCCTGCAGTGAATAAGAAGCCGTGGGTCATGAATTGGGTTCTATTAGCCTAGGAAGGCATTGACGGCGGGAACAGAGAAAAATCGCATATGCTGGCGTAGGGGTCGACATTCATGAGCCAATGATATCGAGACCCAGTGAAAGCTCTGTAAGGTACTATTTCTCCTCCGTAGTCCCGCCTGAGACGCTGGGCAACTAACTATTAGGTCTCAATAGTTTGTACGGAGTAGGGACGAACGCTAACCATCAATTAGCCTGGCGCTATTGTTCGGACCGTCTCTTAGTGGCTACGTCCATTACCTTGGGAACCACCACTATCAAGACCGTTTACCCCAGCCCCAGTATGACCAAGCCCTATGCCCCAATTCTTTACCATGACCAATTGCTGATTATTCTGCGAGTAGCTACCACCACGGCTATGAGTCATTTCAATATGCCTGTCGGTCCCAGTCAAACGAGACCCTTCTCCTTCTATCTGACTCCCAGCTATTCTCCGGAGCCCGTCACACTGGAGGCGGACGGTACTTCCACCACACTCTTCCTACCTCCAGTCTCTGTCCAGTCAATTACGCCCGGCGGTGGGGTTACGCAGACACCCACGTCTCTTGGAACAACCGAATACTACACCAATGGTCGGACGTACACCTATTCTGAGGCACAATTCCCGTCTCTCTCTGATCTCGCAACTTCTACACTCACGACCACGACCCTGCCTGCCCAGACCTCAGCGGCCACCGCTACCTCGACGACGGTTTTTCCGGTATGGGTCCAGGCTGGGGGCTTCTATTGGTTTCCGGTACCTCAGCCTACCCTGAAACCAGGCGATATACCCGTGCCCTCACTACCCTCGATTCCTCCGATCCCCACCGCACCATGGTTCAAACTCTTCGATTTGTTCTCAATCGACTGCCACCCCAACCGATTCCTTCCAACGACCACTTTTACTAGCCATGCCCCATTCCCCACCTGTACGGATATCAATAGCCCCGGCTGCGGACATCGCCGTACCTCGAACTGCGGTAGCAGTTCCAGCGATGGGTGCACCGCGCAGATAGCCGCCAACTACTGGGTCACTTGCTCTGACACCAGCTGCTCCACCACAAAGACGGCCACTTTTACCGGATGCTCAGTGACTAACTCGGCCACGACAACGGGCAAGTATTGTCCGACGGGTGTCAAGATCGATCCCAATGACGACCAGGGGGCCAATGGATGTGCCCCACGAACGAACTCTACCATCACTACCAGTATCCCGGAGATCGCCGTCATCGGGGGCAAACCGTATACGGTAACGAGAGGAACCATCAGCGTCGATGGCACGACTCTCCGGGTGCCGAATATGGGCGGCAGCGAGCAGGTCAGCACGACAATAGACAATGTGCCCATGGTCATCATTCCAAGCTATTCAGGCACGGTGGCCGTGCCAAAGTTCCCAACGGCCAAGCCAACTTCCGACTCAGGCTCCACTACCTCCTCAACGACCACGTCTACCACTACTACTACTACCAGCTTGGCAAAGCCAGCGCCTACCTCTGCGGATGGTTGTGATCTGATGAAGAAACAAGGTGTATGCTGGAATAAGTGTGACCCTATCACTGGCAAGGCCGTGGGCGGTGGGTGGAAAAAAGGCGATCCATGGTGCTGGCTTGAACATGATGGAGTAGGTGCCTTTTGCAACCATCAGACAGACTGCCCAACCACATTCCAGTGTCAACCAAGCAGTTGGGCGCAAGGTGGATGTACAATACCAGAGCCAGATTATGGTGGTTGCGCTATAATGGATGGTATACAGGGAGTATGTTGGAGCAAATGCAATCCAAAGACCTCTCAGCCCGTCAAGGAAGAGTGGAAAGCGGGAGATCCATGGTGCTGGCTTAAGACCGACCAGGCAGGGGCCTTCTGTAATAATGACGGAGATTGCTCAGCAGATCTGGAGTGCCAGCCAAGTAGTTGGGCCAAGGGAGGATGTTCGGCAAGCACGCCAATTGCGGCTCAGCTACTTTCGTTTCATACTAACGGGACATCTGCTGGGCCTCTTGGCCTTGAACCTGGCTTATACTAAGCCGATATTGACACTACTATTATAGAAATGAACTAGAACTTGTACAAAAAGAATATGACGGAATGTTCAGACTTACTCATTTGCAATATGCATCAGGGATAGGACCTAGGCAGCGTCGACGAATTCGACTACTTTAGTTGTATGTAGCCGGTGATATGGACTGCTCTTCCCTTAACTCCATACATATTATTGATGGATAATCGCTCAGCAATCAGTAGCCCCTCTTCATTACCAGTACTCGCTCCGGTAATGCGGATCGAGATTGATCGACTTTGCCGAATCATCGTCTCTCCTGGTTATTTCATACAGACACCATAGCCATGTCCCTGCTATGAGTTACTTTAACTTCTGTTTTGGCATCTCACAGTTTGAATGGACCTGACTGGGGCAGAGATAAAACTCTGTATCCCATAGTTACTTCCTTATCAGCGATGCAACTGTCATCCTGAGAATATCGCCTCGAAATATTTTCCCATTATTAATCCACGAGCGAAAAGGCACTTCTAGAAAAGTAAAGGTGCAATGGGGCAATACCAGATACTGCCATGTTTCTCAAACCAAATTGCATTGCATCGTATAGAAATCATAGGAGCTTCATGTCTTACTTTTTAACTTTTGGCCTTTTCTGACTTCGTACTCGGGTTCTTTGCCTCCGAGGTCCTATACTATAGTTAGATAAATGTAAATTGTAGAGTTGAGCAGGGTATGACTTACAGTAGGAGCCGCAATGGCACCGCCAAGGAGAAGGAGAATCAGGGAGGCGGGGAGCTTCATCTTGGGGATGATTCGGAGGGATTGATCGGAGTTGCTTTAGGAGGGATTGGAGGGGATGAGGATGAGGATGTTGTTGGTAGATGTAGACTCAGTTCGGGGGGAAGAAGCGGGCTATTTATCTTCAAGGTCGAGTGTATGTGCTCTGACCTTGTCAGGGAGCTGCTGGATAGCTTGTAGAGCTCCAGGGTCTCGATTACGCGTTCAAGAGTAGCTGTTTTCGCAATGGAGTATCTTGTGATTCGTAGAGGAGAGGTTCCCCTGTACATTTTTGGGTAGCTTTCAGTTCAAACGCGTTGAACAGGATGGATGCATGCTGTTGGCCCAGATCGGTATCTTACGCAATGCAGCTTGTGTTGGTCACCCTTCCGTGAATATATTCATTTTCGGGGCTATGCTGTCTTTCTACTTTTGGCAGGGACAGCTCTTCTAACATCACATATTATAGATATTATATGACCCAGATATAACCTCTAGTATCACAAAGTACCGAACCATACCCCATCCTCAGATCCCAAAGCTCGCCACAGAACACAAGCTCCGCGCCAAAACCTCCAACTGGATACCCCTAACACTCTACTACAAACCTCCAAGATATATTTGAGATATAGTTACGTAACTCAATCCAGACAATCCTTTCATAAAAGAGGCCTGAGCTCCTGGTTGGGTTCTCCGGGGAAACACAGCCCTCGTACAACTAGGAAGTAGGGCATAGGTTTCGGCACGGGAGAGAAACAATCCGATTGGTAAGGGGGTTGTTCCTTGTCCATGTACGCGGATTCTCGGGCTTGGCTGGAGACTGGTTCATGAATGCCGTGATCTTCCTGATATTCCACGAACACGATGACGCATTCAGTCGGAACTGGGTGAATCTTAAAGTGGGTTCATGTGTTGTTAATTTGGTCTTACTTGACGAAGGCTGTGATAGTGATTGGGCTGGATTGTTCCGGGATATGTCCGACACCACAAGGAATTGTATGTAGATCTCGCAGGAACAAGGGAGGTTCTTCCCTGGTACAGAGCTTTGTATTTGGAAATACATTACGTGGATATGGAAGATATGTAGTTCCAAAAAGTGCAATATTTGTCCCAGGTTTATGTTCTCGGTTGTCCGAGATACCGCGCACGATCGATTTGATCCTCTGTCGCCTCATCGATCACGTATTTCTGACCAATCTTCATAAGAAGCTCCTCCAAACTCGTCTGATCCTCCTCTATCCATGGCAGAGGCCCTTCATCCACCCACTTCATACTGCGCCCAGTGCCATAATAATAGGTTAATTCTGGCGAATAGCATTCTGAAGTAAAAGTCAGGTAGCTTTCTTCGTGCATCCCGATGATGATATCGGTCTCGCACTCGAATGGCGTGCTTTCATCAGCCGACCAATACTCAGAATGTCCGTATCGGAAATGCCGGAGGTGCGATAGTTCTTGTAAAGTTTTGAAATAGTGGTGCCAGCGTTTGTCGTAGGTTGCATAGCCGTGTCCCACCAATCCAGAATGGGTGGTGTAACTATCCGGGTCCAGGTAGGTCCTTTCTTTATCTTTATCGAAGGGTGCTACTGCCCAGAGGATGGCGCAGTCGTCCAGGTATAGTTCTGTGAGAGTGTCGCGGTGACTGAGAATCCAGTCTAGCTGGGAGTCGTGGACGAAAGTATAATTTCCAAGTGCGAGAGTCCTCAGTCGGGGGAAATGTACACCACGGAGATCCAACTTCGGGTAGTAGCCAAAGTAATGGCTAGAGTAAATGGTGAGGTGTTCTAAATTCTGGAGAGCGGGCTTCAGCCAGAAGGACGGTAGTGCGGAAAAGAAAGTGTGGATTTCGTCGTGCTATTGGCAGCAGATTAGCTTGTGGTAGTTGGCGTTGAGAAGTACGAACGTATAAGTCACACTCTGGGTTTCCCTCGTTGTGCGGATTGGCGATATTCAGACGGAGCGAACGCAAATTCTGCAGAACCTTTTCAATTTTCTCCACCTCATCTGGGTTGCTCTCGTTCACATTTTGCAGGTCTCGAATGGTGAGTTCCCGTGGCAGCTGAGGTAGCGCCGTAATCGCCGACAAGAACTCTTTCATCACGGCTGAGCGGAATCCAAGCGTGTGAGGAACGTCTGAATCTCCATCTTCACTACACTCGGGGTGGAAGCGAAGTACAACACTCCGGAGTCGTGGAAGCTCCTTAAGACGAGGAAACAGCCTTACGAATTTGCGAAATTCCTTCTCCATAGGCTCATTCCTGGTCTCATCGTTGTATGTTTCATAACTATAAAGCTGGGTTCAGATGTTAGTTTCCGTGCCTAACATAAAGGGAAGGGTAACTGACGCCTTCAAACTCACTTAGGTCGAGATAGACTTTCGTCACCGATTGTATACAATCACCGTCTTCATTTTCAAGGAAGTCAACGAATCTGTCGCAGCTCTCCTCTGTTGCATAAACAGTAATGGATTCAAAAAGGTGCTCTCTACCGATCTCGCCTAGAGATCGGCATACCTGCCGTAGCGTTTTGAGTGACTCCGGCTCTGCGCACCGGATAATCTGGTGGAGTATCTCAGTAGGAAGTGATATGAGACTCTGCATTGCGAAGTGTATGCCGTACAGTAGGCGGAAGTAACGGCAAGCCAGATCTACCTCACTTATAATTTACGATGCCCACAGGCAACAGAGCTCCTAGTAGCCTGCCTGGTACCTGATTTGGCACTAAAGCGCTAGCATGAATCTAGCGAGTACTCCGGTTGACCTCGGTGGTTTTGTTAGAAAGCGCTAGTAGGAGTAGCCTCCGAAGGGACCAAAACAGCTCGATCATAATAACAATATCCGACTTTGGATAGACCGTCACTTGTTACATTCATCTAATAATATCATGGTACCGTGGCCATTGCAGAACATGTATTTGGCCGTCTTTTGCCTCTAGTTTGAATCGATACACTTTCGGAGGCCCTAACTCACGAGCCGCTCCTCGCAATTAAAACTATCATATGAAGCCATGTGTGCGTAATAAGGTGTTTACCGGGGCTTTCCGACGGATATTTTTGAAAGAATAAATTTCAAGATTGGTGTTCAAGGGACTAAACGACATTATAAAGGGAGAACTTGAAGCTATGTGAACTTCATTTGCCTGAGGAATTAGTGGGGAGGGACACCAATGCCTTACTCCCAAGGTGTCAGGACCCCGATAAGATAATGCCGGCAAAACATCGGTCCGATCGACATTTTCAACGGCGATGAAAGTGAAAAGCCGACAGCATCAAACCAACAGGCCAGTGCTAATGATTTAATGATTGTCATATACCTTATTTAATCGTGTCTTCCTCCTCTATATACACCCAGTCCGTATCTCTGTTAATTATCCTTCCACAAAATGGGTGTCCAGAAGAAAACCCGCAAGTTTGCCCAGGTGCGCAATTCCAACCGCCTTATCAAACCACCGGAGAATCACAAAAACTAATACAAGACGTTAAACCAGGTCAAACGGGCCATCAAAAAGCACGATGACCGCGCCAAGAAAGACAACAACGCCCCGAAACAAGACAAGCCCAAAAGCGACGAGGTAGTCCGGGCGATTCCCCAAGCTCCGTCGAATATGTTCTTCGCCGCCAACACGGCCCTCGGTCCTCCTTACCATGTGCTGGTGGATACCAACTTTGTCTCCCATTCTATTCGCGCGAAGACAGATATGCTGAAGTCTATGATGGACCTGTGAGTTGAGATGCTACGGATTGGTGAGGTGGCGATGGCTGATTGTCAACAGGCTATATGCGAAGTGTATCCCGACGTTTACGGATTGTACTATTGCGGAATTGGAGAAGTTGGGTGATAAGTTCCGGTTGGCGTTGAGGGTGGCTAAGGACCCGAGATGGGCGCGCGTGCGGTGTGATCATCCCGGTACTTATGCTGATGACTGTTTAGTTGATCGGGTGAGTTTTCGAGGATTTGGAAGATATGAGATGACATGTGCTAACTGGGTCGAAGATCACAAAGCACAGAATCTACATTGTGGCGACGAACGATAAGGACCTGGTTCGCCGTATTCGCAAGATTCCCGGTGTGCCGATCATGAAGGTCGCAAGAGCGAAGTACGTCATTGAGAGACTGCCCGACCACTTTGAGTGAGCGTGCGCAAGGGTATAGAATATCTCGTGTTGACAACTACGGAATCCACATCTGATTGGGACGGTCGGACAAGGATATTGCAAATCCAATCCAATACTGCGATACCGGCAGATCTTTATCGGAGGAATCCATCATCAATCCAATACCGCCGCGGACTCGCTTGGATTCTCAGCGGAGGAGCGGTTTCAGGACACAGCTACGGAGGACACTAGATGTAACTAGCAGGGCTGTATACGACTTCAATGATAATACTTTGATACCATTGGTATACGAAGAGTGGAGATGATATCGATAAGCAAGAAAGATGACTCAACTGCGGCATTTTCTCAGAATCTAGACTACATTAAACATCAATAAATACCCCATAGTTGTACATGCGGGGTCAGCCTTACCCTTCAACCATAATCCATCTTTATGAATACACTTCAATTGACAATATAGTTCATCTGACCAAACAACCAACCCGAAATCAAAATGCCCGAGAAAGAAACCATCGTAGTAATCGGGTACGCCATGCCACCATTATATCCCCAATCATCAAATCCAACCTCCAAAACTAACTCAAAAAAAGCGCCGGAGTAATCGGCCTCACAACCGCCCTCCGCATCCAAGAAACCATCCACCGCAACCAAGCCATCCACCTAATAGCCCGCGACTTCCCCAACACCACATCCCTAAACTACGCCTCCCCGTGGGCCGGCGCACACTACCGCCCAGTACCAGGTTCAACACCACAAGCCATCCGCGAAGAAACCCAAGCCAAACAAACCTACAGCTACCTCAAACAATTGGCAAAAAGCGACCCCTCCTCAGGCGTAGCAATCATAGAAGGAATCGAACACCTCGAGAACCCACCTTCCGAATATCTCGACGAGAAGAGCATCCAAGAATGCTATGGCCATCTCGACGGGTTCAGGATCCTGGGGACAGGTGAATATCCGGAGGGGGTGAAATGGGGAGCGCGATATGAGACTGCTGTGATTAATTCGCCGGTTTATTGTGCGTATCTTTTGAGGAAGTTTGTTTTGAATGGTGGGGTTACGAGGGAATATACGGTCATGGATCCGAGGGAGGCGTTTTATTTGGCGGAGAATGTGAGGACCGTGGTTAATTGTTCGGGGGTGGGGTTTGGGGATGAGAGGTCGTTTATTATTCGGGGTTTGTTTTCACTCTCTTTTTCTTCATTGTCATGGTCTTTGCTATCTGGGTTTACTTGTTGTGATGTGGTGTGTTAACGATGTGTCTAGGGCAAACGTGTCTCGTGCGGAATCCTTGCAGTCAGACGGTGACGAGGCAGAATGCCGATGGGTCTTGGTCGTTTTGTATCCCGCGTCCCTTGTCCGGCGGCACGATTATTGGGGGCACGAAGCAGCCGCGCGATTATGATCCCAACCCCTCGGTGGAGACGAGGGAGAAGTTGCTTGCCAATGCAGCCAAGTGGTTCCCGTTTGCGGCGGGGAGTGAGGGGAAGTTTGATGTGATTCGGGATATTGTGGGTAGGAGACCGGCTAGAGAGGGTGGGATGAGGATTGAAGCGGAGAAGGTTGGGGATGCTCGGTTTGTGGTCCATGCTTATGGGGCTGGGGGAAGAGGCTTTGAGTTGTCATACGGAGTGGCCGGGGATGTTGTGAAGTTGATGGTGAGTAATAGGTTGGTTGGCGAGAGGGCTTCGTTGTAGATGTCATGTATGTGTTCAGTTGATTGTAAATATGTTTGGTTTTGATAGGACTTTTCAAGAGACCACACCTAATGATCTCAACTCTATAGGACCGCAGGGACACTCCAGTCTTACATCAAGAAGTGCATGAATCATTGTACCTCGTAGGGCAAAAAAGAGAAGGAAAGAAAGAGAAGAAAAGAAAAAACGCTAAGTTCATTATAGCAACGAACGTTCTTTTTTACGTACAAAATCTGGCATAACAAATGGTGTCCTTCACTCCGCCACGAATGCACGACACTCGATCTATTTCAATCTTGTGTACGCGGCTGTTGTCTTCTAGAACCTTTGGACATGAATCCGGCTGGGCCGGAGTTCACTATCAAAGATGACACACAAAACGTCACACGTTAACCGCAGCCCTCAGTCGAGGAGACCAATACAAGTGATTACTCGGTAATAAACAACACTGTATCTATCATCCAGGAGATCAACACTGCGGGCCCGGACAAAGGCCTGGTTCACCGATTCCAGGGTGGGGGCGCTGCCCGAAAGCCCAGGAGTCGCAGTTTCTTGGGGGTATCGCACACGCTCAGCCCTCACCCTCCTGTGCAATGGTTTCATCGTTCGAAATCGGCACCGATACCCCATGCAGCCTCGCCAGTCGTTCTTCTTCCTTCTGTTCCCGGATCCGCTCAGTCTCCTTGCGAAGGGCAGCCAGGTTGAAGGTATCGTCGTCCTCCTCCTCATCGCTGCTCTCATCCTCGGCACGCCAGTTCCCGCTCTCAAACAATGTTCGTCCAGTGGCTTCCTTGGCCTTGCGGGCTTGTTCTTCGGCTTGCTTCTTGTCGAGACGTTGCTTCTTCCACTCGGCGAATGTTTGAGGGGTGACGGGCGTCAGGTTGCCCGTGAGCTTGTGTCGTTCGCTTTCAAGCCAGTCCTCTAGTGTCAGGGTGTTGAGCGGAGACTTGTCCATCAAGGCCTTCTCAGCCGCACGCTGCTCCTTCGTCTTCAGGACGAATCTGTTGAGGTCAATCAGTATCAATCAAAAACAGTGTGAAGACAACGGCGCAACATACCCAGGGGGCAAACTGTGTTTATACTTGCAGGCGTCACCTCCATTGGGACAGACCCAGAACCAACCGTACTTCTGGTTCTCGACCGCCTCAATGAAGAACTTGCAGACCTTATCGGTCGTCGTCTTCGGGTTTCCGTGCTTGCTGAGGACGACATTGCGCAGCTTCTCTTCATCCCAGTCGTCCATCGTATCCTTCTTCTTAGTCTCCTCTTCCGTACCCTTCACGTCTCGGGAATCGGTGTACAGATCCTTCTTAGCAGCCTTGCGCTCCACATTCGGATCGTGACTGAACTTGCACTTCTTTCCCTTCTCACAATTGCCCTGCTTGAAGAAGACACACAGGACGGTCTTGGGATCCACACCGAAGGGAATCTTCTGCACCTGCACAGGCTTGAACAGCTCAGCCGCCTCCTTCTTCGCCTGGTCGGCGGCCTTCTTTTCAGCCTCGCGGCGGGCCTTCTCGGCCTCTTTCCGCTTCGCATCGGCGGATTTGTTCGACTTCTCCTGGGTTCTTAGTTGTTCGATCTGTTTCTTGGCCTGGGCACCTTTTTTCTGTAGGATGAAAGATTTTGCTGTCAGTGGCGATTTCTCTCTCGGACGACCGTCGGGGGTGTTGAAAGGGGGAGATAATATGCTGTCGGGAGATCACTACATACATTTTTCATGCCAAAGGTCTGTTCAAAGATATATACGTTAGCGACGTTATAGGAGCACGCGATCGGGGTGACAAACCTTGTCCTCGACCGAGGCCTTCTTCTTCTTAGGCTCATTGCTCTGCTTCTTGGGAGGCATGATGGCGGTTTTCTTTTTCTAGTTCTCTCTATCGATAGTATCCGACAAGATAAGGATAGATAGCGCACGCCTGTCTCGCGGTGGCGGTGGTGTTGATCGAAACGAACCTCCCACAGTCGACGGGTCGAAAACCGTTGGCGGGGGATGCTAGGGCGGAGGCTGTGAAAACAACAAAGCCGGATGCCCGAAAGAGATAATAATATAAAGGAAAGAAAGATGAAGAGCAAGGAAACACCTCTCGCGGTTACACAGACGAGAGGGAAACGATCGTGGTGGTCAGCAGGAGATCTTTCTTTTCGGTGAGTTGAAGGATGTTCTTCCTCCACATTTTCGAGGTGTGGGTTTCCGTCTTGTGGCGGCACCGCCAACAGACCTTTTGCCCTGTAAGAGGCACCCTTTCTGATGCACTTACTAAGGTTTCTTGTCCACCATTCTTTTTCTTGTATGCTACCAAATCGATTCTCATCTTCTCGAGTAATGGAAATACGGCCAAGACTGACTAATATCTTTCTAGTAAAATATTAGCAAATCAATGAGGTCATCAGACAGGTATTCCACTGCATCTCACTTTACTGCCTGATACAGAGAGAGTAGACCTATAGAACAACATCCCAACATTCTCTGCTATATATCTTCTAAACATAAACCTACTAGTAGAACTACAAATACTGAACCATGTTTGACGTACTACTGTGTGTAATCTCCTCTTGCCTGAAAGTACTTATATAACAGGTATAAGTTTACTCCGTACATCACCGTGATATATATTTGCGCCTTCTCGCGACTAACTAGCATCCAGAAGGTCCATAACCACAACAAAGAAGTCCTAGCAGCTTTCATAGCAGACCACTGACAGTTACGACCTGATATTCGGAGACTTCATCTCAGTATAGCCCCACTCTCTTTTGTCAAGGAAAACCCATAAAAGAAGAAAATTTTTCCAATCTTTAGACTCGCGACTTGCCCTGCTATACTCCCAGTATATGGGAAAATACCCAGCGAACTCCCAGTCCACAAGAGCAGTGACCTTTCCCTGATCATCGACAAGGATATTTCTTGGCAAAATATCGCCATGGCTGAAAACAAACTCCTCGCGCCCCTGTGGTGCATCCTCATCCGTTGATGAATAGCCGCTCGATGATGAATTGTCATCTTGCGAAGCATGCGGCATCGTATCCACTCCACTCAATTCCAGAAACTGGTTGAATTCCTCCCTAGACTGAAATGGCCCGCCCTCTTGGACATCTGGGGAACTGCTTAGGACTCTCACCTTTCCATCATTCAGGGCCGTGATCTTTTCACTCTCAAGCTCACGGAGCTCAGAGACATACCGCTTCAAGTCCCCAGCGAGAACCTCTTTCTGACCCTGATTGAATTTCTCCCACACTTTTCCAAGTGTATAACCCTCCACAAAGTCCATGGTTATTTGGACCACATCATCGTTTCCGTAGCAGGTACAAGTTAATTTTCCTTGTTCATCGTAATTGACCTCGTACATTTTATCGTCTTCGTAGCGGATGTTGGTTGATTTTCCTGCTTCATCATAGCGGACGTTGGGTTCCCTGCCGTCTTCATACTGAATGCTACGGACTTTTGGAACGGGGATGTTTGTATTGTCATTGATATATATGAGCGTAAGAGCCTCGTAGATCTTGAAGCCCTCCTTCCCACATTTATGTATCGTTTTCCTCTCCTCGTCCTGAAGCACGATGTGGTCTCCTTTATGGTATATGACCCGGAGTTGAGATGTGTTATCTAATGTTTAGGGTTAGCTGATGCCACAAATAGGTAGAGATATGCCTACCACTACTATCCATTTTAAAAACGTTATAGACTGTAACTGATGAGTTTGCATGGTGAATCAACCGGATAAAAAAGCAAGTTCATATATATAGAATCGTCTATATAAAGGGTTTCAAAGCTCTATGAAGAGAAGTTTCGATCAAACAATGAGTTGATGATGCCATGACGCGGCTTGCCATATTCAAAACGGCTTTGAGGTTCTGTTTTCGAAGGTGTCATGGGGTGGAGAGTCCAAATTGGGGTGGTTTGAAGGGACAAGATGTATGTGTTACGTATGTATGTCTCTATGATCTGGATCGAAACGCTGATGTTGGCGGTTGGTTGATTTGGGCTTGGATGTTGTAGTAGATATCCAGCATAATAAAACTCCATATGGAGATGGATCGATTGCCAGTCTTCTACAAGGGCTTATTGTTATGTAAGGCAGGAACAATTAATGAAACAGTGTGGTTACCCCAGGTTCGAGATTCGGACAAAGGTTCTATGATGTTCCAAGATGGCTCTTTCCTGGGATGTTACAAAGAGAAGACAAGATGCTAACGTTGACGAATATCAAAGGTTAGCGGAATGGACTTGACAGAAGACGTGTAGAGATTCCTTCTTTTGCTTTTGGACAGGTTGATACTTTAGCTATCTCATCCATGGTATGCACTCCGGATTGAAAAATTAACCTCAATTACATATCCTGCACTATCTCGATATCTCAGGCATAAGAGTAGGTACCACTAAGTTTACACCTTCTGAGTAATCGATGCGTACATTACCCCGAACATTCAAGCTCCTAAACTCTCAATCTCGCACATACTGTAGTGCACACCTGAACGCAATAGGTAGTATCTCTGATCATCTCATACAACTCATTGATTCTTATTTTAAGTCGTCACCAATGTCATGGATCAAGCCTGTTTCAAATAATTTTTTGCATATAATTAAGAGACCTCCTGGATCTTAGTGGACTTAGCCGACTCCCCAGCATCCTTGTCAGCCTCCTCAAGCTCGGGCATCTCCTCATCATCCTGGAATAACTAGTCAGCGATTGCAATCGTTTGACGTTGACAACTTAGCCTGCGAAATTGAAAGAACCTACCGACTCGCCCTCAGCACCTTCGGCACCAAGGCCAGGAGCGCCACCCATTCCCTCAAGGCCTGCACCAAGCTTCGAGAAGTCAATGTTTCCGAGACCACCGCCCTCGCCGCCGCCGAGGGCATCGAGGCCGCCGAAGTTGTTCGCATAGTCCTCCTCAGGAGCCTCATCCTGCTCATCCTCATCGACCCACTGCACAATTATCAGCATCGCACGTCTTCGCGTTGGTGGACGGGGTCATATTCCATACCTTATCGAAGTTGGTCTTGAGGAAGTGAACCTTCTGGCTGTCCTTGAGAAGACGGGGCCAGTATTCCTCCTTCAGCTCCTTCTTACGCAGGACCAACTCGACCTCACGGTCACTGTGGTTAACCTTGGAGTTCTCGGGATCGATCTCAGCGTACAATTCCAAGGAGACTTCATAGCGAACACCCTTCTTGGAATCACCGGCGAATGTGACATTGGTGGGGGTAATCTTGAGGGTGGCTTCTTTGCGATCTACATCGGGAGCTTTGATGTTCACATAAAGGTAATTGCGCTCAGCGTCGTCGGCAGATGAGCGCTGGGCCCATGTGACTGGAGGGTTACCACATGTTAGCGAACCTCGATCCCATTAGGACAGAATGAAAGCATGAATTAGCGCGAAGAAAAGCTTTTATCTCCTTCAGTCCCATTCTCGTTCTCCTAGAGAAGAGAAAAAGATTGATAAAGAAAGTAAGGTGGGAAGGATAGGTTGGCATAACTTCCAGCAAAGCGGGGAAAGGTAAGAGGGGGAGCCTGCAGAATTACGTACCTTCAGGGTGGACCTTGGAAAGCTCAGGCATTATGAAAGTGAGGTGTGCAACGGGAGATGCAAGTAGGAAGTGAAGATGGAAGGGGGGGTATATTGGACAGTGGAAGGGAATGTTATCGTGAAGGGTCAGTTGGAAGCTGAAGAAGTTCAGACTAAGCGTGTTTGGTGAATAAGGGAAGATTACTAGTAATACTCGTACGTACTACTAATACCAACCACTGCTGATGATCCGCTCTAGAAAGTACTGGAACTCTCACCCTGTTTACCCGCTGTTTGACCTGTTTGCGGATTATGATCTGCCTGGGGCATCAGTATTCACACGACGTCATTGGAAGGCGGTAAATCACTTACACTGCCCGCTGACTCAGCAGGGACTGGATCGTCCGTTCGCTGGCCCACGATCATGTTCGATTCCGGATCAACGAGATGGACCACAATGCTGATTACAGTCACAAATGAGAATTGTCGAACCCGCAGTGCGATCTGACACTGTTAGAAGGACACGGTGACGCTGTTGACCTAAGCTCATTCCAGGCTATCTCACCACATTGCCGAGGAATTCTGTGCGCTGAGATACCATCCTGCCTGGATAACCCCACCTATTGCAACGGCCCAGTCCATAAATATTGCATCCTGAGTCTTGGGCTGATACGGCTCTGACCTTTCTGAATTACTCTATATATCTTCGCCAACCCTGCCACCGATATACAGGCTATCTGTCATACACTCTACAAGACCAGGAGTATAGTATAGAGGGATCCGTGTGCCAGCCTGATCCATCATGGAGACTCTCAAAGCGGTCTTTTTCGGTCCTGATCCTCAGGCACAGGTGCGCTCGATAACTACGCTGTTGCACTGCCATTCTAACATGTATTTTATGTACAGATGAGAAAATGTAACGCACTCATCCGCGCCAATACTCGCCAATTGGACCGCGATATTGCGCAGCTCAGGACTTTGGAGAACAAAACGCGGCAATACATCATGAATGCCTCACGTCGAGCCGAACGAAACCCATCACAGGCGAAGCAGGCCACCCAGGAGGCTAAGACCTTTGCTCGTGAACTTGTTCGAATCCGGAAGCAATCTACCCGCCTACACACGAGCCGAGCCCAACTACAAAGCGTCCAGATGCAGGTCAACGAAGCATTCTCGGTGCGGAAGATTCAAGGAAGTCTGAAGAAGTCGACTGGCATCATGAAGGATGTGAACACACTGGTTCGACTACCCGAATTGAACGCGACGATGCGTCAACTTTCGACCGAGCTGGTTCGGGCTGGTATCATCGAGGAAATGGTAGACGATGCGATGCCAGACAATGAACTCTACGAGGATGAACTGGACGAAGCCGAGGAAGAGGTTTCCAAGGTCTTGCAGGAGATCTTACAGGGTAAGCTTGCGCAAGTCGACACGGTCAAAGCCGAGGAGCCATTGGAGGAGACTCCCGCCGTCGAAGAGCAGTTCGAAGATCAAGAGGCCACTCTCGAACAAATGAGAGGCCGACTGGAAGCCTTGAAGAGCTGAGTGCTGTGAACGCCGAAATGAAGCCTATGCATGCCTGTAATATGATGTTACGAGCGACCCCCAAATGCTGCAAACGCATTGTTCTTTGTTGATATATTCACTTTTGGAGTTTGGCCGGTGGAGCACTTGGGATTTGGTTCATTTTCATTCGTTTTGTGTCTACTCTAGAGGCAGGTCCTGATTCCCTGAGTATGAGAGACTATTTCAGCGTTGTCCTAATCCATTGTCATATCTTCTATATCGGACCGACACATGGTAAATATCATTATCTTCCTTGAAGTGGGTCGAATATCTTTGCCTTCTAAGCAATTCTATTGAGGTGAATCCTTTTTTGTTTTTCAGTGTTGAAGAATGGCTCATATGCACTTCAAAAACAGACAACAATGGACTACGGGAGAGAAAAGATATAATGAATGAGAATATAAGTTATTCCCTGTCAAAGGATCATTAGAGCGTAGTGAGGATGTTGATAAAGCATTGTCAGGTCAGTGACGTTTCTATTTGCGGATGGGGCGATAACCGCCCCAAAGTGGACTAGCGGCAGAACTCAGCCTCTCCTCCAGTCTTTCTTGTTGACCCTCGACTTCCACCCGACTCTCCCGTGCCTGTTGTCTTCCCGCATTTGCCTCTCTCTGTCTCCTTTTCATCAACTCAACGTCGCGTCTCTCATCCGAACGTGGCATATAATTCACTTCAATACTTTTTTTCTACTCCACTATCTACCACTTATCCCGCTTATTACGCCTGTCAGAGCAACTGTCTTGAAATCAGACTTTTACCTGCCCCTTGCTGTTGCGAACCTCTCTTCGGTGACGCAACGACTGACACGCTCGAACTCTTGGGAATCTTTTCGAGAATCGCTAGTATCGCCCATATTCATATATCTTTCACCTAACACAATGTCTGGAAAGTTGGACAAGTCTCTTGACGAGATCCTCGTCAACCGTCGTCAGGGCGCTCGTCGCCGCAATCGTCGTTCAACCCAGTCCAAGGCTGCCCCGGCAGCTGTTGGAGGAGTCAAGAAGAGCACGAAGGCTGCGAAGCCCGCTGGCAAGGCTGCTCAGGCTGGACACCCTATGTCAACTGAAAGCAAAATCATGGTCAGCGGCTTGGTAAGTCTCGATTCTCGATTCCCCATTCTATAAGGGCATTCAGCTAACGTCACCAGCCTTCCGATGTGAATGAGGCCAATATCAAGGTATGTTGATTAAGAGGCCTTCGCCTTGGGTTTCTATCGCCATGTCTTTCTTTCTCGAAACCTTCGAGGCGCACCGGCTTTTACACGCGTTCCGACCCTTGTCACGACGTCCTCATATCTTCGCGACCGTTATTGGTCGCGTGAAAAGGCAGCGCACTCCTTTGAGCCATGTTCGCGCGCTATTTGAAATCTAGCGCTCTGCGAGTCAGCCGAAGTTGAGTCCTGCCTGCAGTCCTGTGCAAAGTGCATCATGCTCGAGCGGATCTTTTAGAAATCCGCTCGCTAGATCGCTGCAGGCTGTGCTGTGAATGGTAGTTGAAACACACCATTCTGATTTCATCCCGCTTGGCTGCACCTTTTTTTCTGAATTTGCTTTTCGGGTGTCGAGCATCAGCGAGCGCACCAGCAGACCAGCAGGGCAACAGTCCATACAGCAGGCAGTTTTCTCTGAAACATCTCTCCCATAATCCCTGTCTGAGTGTGCCATTTCATATGGGCAGGATGCACCTCTTGTGACTTTGGGACTAGTAAGGCCTCGCTTCGCCCTGAGATGGGCTACTATGTGGGTGTCTGGGGGAACCTGATCAGTCTTCACCGCGCTCCAATAATATTGTCTTGATTGCATCGGTACTGTGTGTTTGGACATGGTGTTGGGTGGATCCGACCCTGGTTCAAATAACTGGAAGTGGATCGTTCTTGGTACCGGGCGAGGTGGATTGGGAATTGCGATGAAGACTCGACTTTTAGTACAGTGGAACTATTGGCGGCTGTTGATTGCAGACATGTGAAGTTTGTGGGTGGTGTCGGGCTTTGAGTCAAAGCTCGTTGCATCTAATCCTTGAGGGTCTTACTAACTGCCGCTGTGTGCTCGCTGATGCTCTCGCTGTGGAGTTTCGGTCCAACCTACGCGTCGTTTTGTCGAGCTTTCGCTCATGCCAGCGTCTCCAACCATGTCAATAAATATTCATGAGTACTAATCTTGTGTGCTGGATATAGGAATACTTCTCTAAATCTGCAGGACCCGTCAAGCGAGTCATGCTCACCTACAACCAAAATGGCACTAGCCGCGGCATCGCGTCCATCGTCTTCAGCAAACCCGACACGGCTGCCAAAGCCGCCAAGGATCTGAACGGATTGCTTGTTGATGGGCGTCCCATGAAGGTGAGTTTCTTGCCTCATTTTGCATTTTATAGGCCGAGTCTAACGTTGTATAGATTGAGGTTGTCGTTGATGCCAACCATGCTCCTGAAATCCCCGCTGCCAAGCCTCTTGGTGAACGTGTCGCGTATGTCTATGTCCGTGGTCGTATTAAAGAAATAATACTAACATGAAAACAGACAAACCAAGTCCCAGCCTAAGCCGGCCACTGCCAGCAAGGCTGCCGACAGCAGTCGTGGACGTGGCCGTCGTGGTGGCCGCCGCGGACCTGCACCTAAGCCCAACCGTCCCAAGCCCAAGACCGTGGAGGAGCTTGACGCTGAGATGATGGACTATTTCTCCAACGAAAATTCTGGTACTGCTGAGGGCAATGCTCCTGCGAATGCGGCCGCCCCGCAGCCCGCTAATGGTGGCGAGGATCTTGGAATGGCCGAGATTTCTGTAAGTTGCCCTGGCCTGGGGATGCTGGAAGACTAGCTAACCTATGCATCAGTAAATGTATCATGGTACCTTCAATTCAATTGCAGAGGCAGGTTACTTCTGCCAAGTCAGGTTGGCTTCTAGTCGGCTAGGGATGCCATCCAGGCTTGATTCGGATTTGCGTTTCGGTTCTATTTTTCCCCTTTTCACTTTTTCTCGCCGTATGTTTTCTTAGTTTGGTTGTCTAATGTCTCTTCTGCTATTTGGCTCGTTGACGGGAACTGGAGGAAGACTTGTATGTATTTAATAAACGGATCGTTGCAATGAGAACGCGAGGTGAAAACGTGAAAATATTGCCAGCCTAAGGCATCTGTCGACTCCCTACTGATAAAAACTATACCTTCCAGAGTCTATGACTGTGTTATGCTTCCTAATCTAATACCGATCATATCACACTGTCTCAAGATTTCATACATGCGCTTATTGCAGCAGTGCCCGTTATCCATCTAGCCTGAAATCACGCATATTGTCAATGCAACGTCAGCGTTACAAAAGACGTGAAGTCGCAACATTTTTGCATCTTTCGACTCCTTCATAGCCAATGTACTTTTACTTGAGTTAACCCAATCTTAAAAGAAGCTTATCGGACCTTGTATAATGGCAAGATCCTCTTTAAAATACAGGAATTCCAACATTCCCAGAGCAGGCTATTTGCTTCATAGTCTCTACTCTCCTTACTCCGTACCTCCACCTCTTTTCGCATTCCCTTATTCTTCTAACTTTCTAGTTGTGACTGGATGTGTTCCAGATCAATAAATTCGACATCTACACTACAGCCGACTAATTGCCTTCCAAATCTTATAGTCCAGATCTGTCAGCTCATAGACAGATATCAGAATAGTTATTGATATGCACGAATAAAAGAAAAAGACAACAACTAGCCCATTCATGGAACCAATAGGAGACTAAGGTACAGCAGTGTAATATACACAGCCGCTGTACAATTCTGCCAACCCTTTCGTAGAGATCGAAGACAACAGCCGACCGAAAATACGCCCAGGAGAATAGTAAAGGCCGTCCCTTGCGCTTGCTCCCTACACCGTGATATGGCAGCCAAGCTACTAGTGTCCGGACAAAGACCCCATAATAGGAGAACAAGTCATGGTGCATAGATCAGTACTGCCCCGTTGAAACGTCGGCCTGGGGATCCTTCTCATAGAAAGCATCGAGCAACCCATTGACATCGGCAAGTTCGGCAATCCAATAGTACACCTCAGGGCACGTGGTTTTATCTGGAAGATTTGATAGATCCTTAAAAGAGTAACAGTTTTTAACTCGAAGAAGCTCCGCTGGTGAAAGCTTTTTCACAGCGTCATCCTGCTGCTGGGCTGTAAGGGATTCGAACTTTGCCGCAAGGTCATCCAGAGAGAGGGGAGTATCCACAACGTTGGATTGTCTTCCGACTATGGCAGCCGGCGGTGCTGCGGCGGCGAGGAGAGCGAATGTAGAAACAAGAGTCAAGAGGCTGGTGACACGCATTTTGGGAGGAAGTGGTTGTTTGTGTTGTCTGTTGAGGTATTGTTGTTATTGAACTGATGGTGGGATAGAGAACAGTTTGGAATGGTGAACTGTGGACAGTTTGGAGATATGAATATTTCACTAACTGAGTAGCTGGTTCACCATTTATATAGGCCTCTGTGCACCTTGATCGAATATGCTTTTCTTCTCAGCCTTTCGGCCGCACATAGTTTTCGGAGTGATGATCGTGGAGCTAGTAGAAGATCGGCGACTATTGTATTGGAAAGGGCCGATCAAAGAAGACATATACGGACATATCAGCCGTATTTGGATTACGATCTTCTTCCTATTAGAATCCCGACTAAAGATTTGCATTTTAAATATTGCTAGTGCTAGGCCGCGCATATAATGTGGGGTAGTTCTGCGCTCTTATTGGTTTCGAATATTCCTAGCAGGGCGTTTCTCCCGTGGCTAGCTGAGGAAACACGAGACAATACCTGAGATCCTGACTATTAGACCCGTGAGTTCTTGGTACCTCCTGAAGGTAGGCGGTTATCTTTTAGACTCTGGATATTCAGTAAATTTCCTCTGTTGTTGCCTAGGACTCGTTTTACATAGATATGTCAAGCAATAGCCAGATACTTGAGTCTTCACTGCCATCCGTAAAACTGCGAATAAGAGCCAAGGATTTTAGCTTCTGCATATGAAACGGGTAGATGTAGAAACAGCCTCTAACTCGATATAACGTACAGAGATGCCATACACATACATAACTGCTCCATAGTCCTACCAGGCACTACTGCAATCCTTGCCTAGATGCAAGACAATGACTGATCCGAACAGAAACGCACGAGGACTGTAAACTATCTCGCGCTTGTATGGAGTATTCATGCCGGGCGATCGAGACAAGACAGTTAGCCCCTGGATAAAAGTCTATATAAGTGGGCAAAGGTTATAGTGTATGTCTCTTGTCGGGCTGGACCGCCTGGGCTGAGATGGCGGGGGTTGGGAGTCCCATAGTCGATCAAGCTGATTGGCAATGTCGTCAAGTAGGCTTTCAGTTTACTGATTCCCCTGACCACGTATCCCACGTATTCTTTATCATTAAAGGTATTCCTCCACCAACTTTGCCAACAATATTATCCGCCAAGGGAAGATTACGCGCAGCGTTGGATCCTTCGACCGTGGCAACCGGGTGATGCAGCGTGGAGGGCGAATGTGGAGACGAAGGTCAAGCAGCCATCCGTATGTTTATATTGCTACGCCTACGATCCTTCGTCGTCGATGTTTCTGCCCTGTCTCCTGAAATATAATAACTTGTCATCTTTGGAGACCTGGTCTATGACACACCATGCATGGGTATAAGTAATACTAGTACGCATATATGACCACAGGGGACCCGGAGGACAGACATAGCAGGTCACCTCCTTAACGCCAAACTACGCTGAAAATCACGAAATGATTATATACTTATTCCAGAAGGTGGGACACAGCTGCGGGGATCCCCGCTAGAGACTATTAAGACATGTCGGATAGCTCTGTCCAGGGATCCGGCGCGCCTATAACACGATGTTGAGTTATAAGGACATCCTTGGGTTTTGTCCAGTCCAACCTGTCCTCCTTGGTACACACCAACAACTGCCACATCTCCCATTTGTCTCTCCATCCTCCCCAGGCAAACAGAGAATGGGCCCACTTTCCGCCAAACTCCTCTCCCTTCTTGTTCTTCTCTTTGGCCCATTCTACATCGTTAGAACCCTCAAGGTCAAGGTTGTTCTCGCCCCATTCCCTCGAAATATTGGTACCATCTATAACATCGTAAAGCTGGAGCAGGTCGCAGGTGTCTAAACATCTTTGAATAAAGACATCCAGCTTGGGATAGGGCAAACCTCTGTGACTGCGTATGAAGTTGGAAGGCTCACAGTCGATATGCACGTCGACTGAAGGAACAAGGAAGAAGTAATAATTAATCCCCTGCTTTTAAACCGGTGGTACGTGTGGATTAAAGAGTAGGGACTGTAATAGGGCCACGGTTTGACTGGGCGATACTGTGTTGCATACATAGGGTTCTGATTGTAGTAGCTCTGCTGTCTGGTCCACGAGCTCTGTCAGAACGCAAATTTCCCAATCCTACGGTATGAGACAGATCATGTTAACCTCTGCATAAAAGGGAGAAGGAGAAAGAGCTCCTGAGCGACTTATATCACGAACTCTGCCAGCGCCGTAGAAAACGAGGGCAGCTACACCAACCAGACAGCAAGGGATACCATGCTGTTCCAACACCCGAGTAACGGTAAGAGTATCATCTGTGCGATATCCACGATTAGACGCGCATTCATTGCTGTATATGGACTCAGTGTCTGAGCAAACTCTGGATTCATTGGTTTTGTCGTCACGAGTGTCCAGAGAAGACAGGGGATGAAGTTTAAGCCAACTCATGAATGCCCCAACAGAAGAAGATCAAATATAATGGCAGTATTATGACTTGCTGAGCAATAGGCAATGGAGCGCCACTACTTACTAGAGAGGATTGAAGTGGATTCTCGGGAAGAGCCCGTACTCGAAGGTCGTTCACATAATCGGCCCATTTGGCCCAAATCAGGGCAGAACCCAGCCCGCACGTATAAGTTGTCAATGCCTCTTCTATTGTAAATTTTGCTGTATCAGTGGAAGGCTATATAGTTATATTTGGGGTTGATTTCCATGAAATCGCCTAATTCATTCCTCATAATCAGTATTCAGTAAGACATCTTATATTAACTGCTGAGGTAAATCCGGCTTTTTATTGATTTGGATGAATGCGAACCGTGAGATGAAACACTCGTTTGCCTCTTTCTTCCCCGAGTCTGCTGTTGTGAAGGCTGCGGAGGGTTGGATATAGGATTCTCTTCCTCTGTATCGCTAATCGGATCAATTCTACCCTCTATATCCTGTCCACGTTTCTCCTCCTGTGTTGATTCTATCTCCTTTCTTGGTGAGCTGGTGAAAGTAAGCTGCTCCTCTTCCTTCTATTCAAGACTACAATATGCAATATTTTGCTTTTTCTTTAATATAATTTATTTAGACTTAACTATTCCATTGGCAGTGTGGCTGTTAATGTCAGCCCTATTTTCTATTTCTCTTTACTATCTTTCTACTACGAACACGCTGAATTAGTCTTTATAAAAGCCCTTTTAGTGCATCTTCATATGCTGCTATATATAATCGAGAAATATCTGTAATGGAATCGTTAGCTGACTGGCTGACTGGGTTCATGCTTCACTGTTTGTATAGCTCTTTGCGGGCTATTTTAGTAAGAAGATCGTATTGTGGACCCAATTCCATTCCGTTTGAATCTTCACCAATAATATCCATCATTCATGATCTTTTGGCATGCACCATAGAGCAGGAAAGTCGCTTGCTCTGTTTTCAATGCTGCTTCTACTAGTACAACCGCTGACCAGCAGCATAGTGTTTCAGTTTATTTCAAGCCATGGTCTCACATTGTGCTAAAAATGTAACACGGACTATAAGACACGATGCTCCAATGTTCCACACCGTAGAATGAGGAACATATTGCACACCCTCGGAAAATATTTCCGTTGTCGTGGCCAAGAATGTAACTGCCGAAAGAAGGACTCACATCCCGTTTGCGTCCAAACTAGGGCACAAGGACACTAAAATCCTATTCTAATATAGATTATGCCATGCCCAACCGGATGCGGCCACGCAGAACGAAAACTTTATTCTAGCAGCCTCTTGATCAAGAGCTGGTTCCGAAATTGCATGAAATATGACCTCTTTGCGGGTTATCTATTCTTTCACACACTGTAAGCATCTGTACACGCATTGATTGATGTGTTTGGTCATTACCCTACTCCCGTATACCGAATATTGCATATGGAAGATGTGTCAAATATGTCATGATTAAAACTACTAGCCTTTTCGATGGTCTAATACTTGCAATGAAATTGAAAACGTCACAGATCCTTCTCCGTTGCACTCAGGTATAGGAATAACACTTTTACCTCCCAGTTGAAGGTCCATATCATGGGGACAGTGATTATCGCCATTGGGTATTAACTCCGTTTCGACGTGGACTAGACCAGCCGGTCTAGTGGGAATTCTTGAAAGATTTCAATAATCCATGCTCGTCAGCACGCATCGCAAGATCGTGTAAATGTCCAGTACAGGCGCCTTCAGATGCAACACAACTGTGAAGTTTCTCAAGATCTCTGCGACTAAGGTGGGGGGTAAACGTATCGATCTCGGTCGGCGAAAGCTTATCGAAATCTCCCACAAGGCCATTCAGGGTGGGGGGTTCGTCAGCTCTGGCCAAGAGTCTGGATCGCCTTTGGGGCATTGTCGGCCACGAGCCGGAGAGGAAGGGGAATGTTGAGAGAAGGGTAAAGAAACCCGTCACACGCATTTTGGGTGAAAGTAGTTGTGTCTCAGTAGATTTGGAATTGGAGATAAGGGTAGTAGCTTGGAAGCAGAGTATAGCAGACAGCCATGAATGACTCCTAATCGATTAAGTTCCTATGGAGATGGTTCACTATCTATATAGTTCTCTAAGTATCAGTTTGTGCCAAGGAGGAACTCATATCCTTATCTGCATGGGGAATAATACTCCGCGGTGCACGACGATCTGCCGTCTAAGTTCATATCGGAAATGACCATATAGGTCAATTCCAGCGATGATCACTGTTCGCAGTACGGAACGTAGATCGAATTACCGATCCAAGATTGGTCGCTTTACTTTCTACCAATAATGGGAATTATACCACAGAGATTTTAACTTTCTCGTGAATAAGCTTTGTGTGCTGCTTCTTCAACGGCTGCCCCCGAAAACGGAATATCTGAAGATACCTTCTCCGGCCCCAGACCCACTTCCCTGGTGAGGCTACTCCGATATAGACCTATGGGATCATCCTCAGTAAAGTCTTGATAATCTATGCCGGAGTGCAACCCAAAGGATACGTGCCCTCGACAAATGAATCCGTCTCCATGGCCAAAAGATGTAAGTAATGGAGGGATCAGTGGTGCTAACCCTTGCTGACTATTCTACTGGCGTACAGAGTAGAGCATTTTTAATATGCTTGTTAAACTTTTGGATTAGATTATCCCTATCGTAAAGCCCGAGGAACGGGATAACTTGATCAGGGACATCCTTTTCTGGAAAGATTGCATATGTATAGGTTTCTTTCCCATTCTTTTCTTGTGTCTTGAAGAATAAACAACTATCTAACGCCTTTGTAAACTCTCTACACTACAAGTAAAAGTTAGTGTTGACTCTGCATAAGCCAACTAAATATTCGCTTCTGGAATGGAAGAGTTGTGTAGATGAGAGACTTTATACAAGATCCCCCCCCTTTTCTCGACGGCTGAATCGTCTGTGAGCGTTGTGGCAAGCTTAATCATATGAATTCAGCTCACACGCTAGATAATTATGGTTATGGTAAGAAGATCGTCAGCTAGAGAAATAGTCTAAAACCATTTTATCACAGCTCGATAGAGTAGATCTTTCTCCAAAAAATGATATCGTGCCTTCTATGAACAAAGGCTCGCAGAGGACATTATTGACCACTTTGGAATGTATAGAAATCTATCACTGTCTTCCAAATCCTCTATAGACTGTGTCTACTCTCCCCATCTGTGCAGCCTCCAAAATGAATGACAGTGAGCATGCGATATTATAGTGACTGGCTAGGTGGCATAGTTGCTTCTATTTATTTTCCCATTTAAAGTCCATTGCCCCTACCCTATGGATTAGAGATGAACTTTCAGGAAGCTCTCATATAGGCATGTGAGTAGTTTTTCGTAGGTCCGGGGTACTGCACCACGTCAAGTCTTATGTGGATCAAAGTAAGCTGCCACAGGAAAACTATCCCAGCCAATTGATGAAGACAGCGTTCTCCCCGGAGTGATTATGTCTAGTTAGTCTCCTTGATATTTTCAACAACAACCCCACAGTGGGAGTCCGGGGTTCCGCGCCGGAATTCCAGGAATCGGCAGTAGGGGTGGTTACTTGATGCCAGATGGAGTACATTTAGGCCCACCAAGTAGGCACTTTCATGGCTTTCTCACCGGGGCTTTCCCGGAGTTCTTCTTGTTTAAACTTCACCCGAGCAGGCGGCGTCCGCCTATTATGTTGATCCCTGAATCAAATCCTAGACAGAACAGCCAAGACGGTATTGCCGAGCGCTTACAACTGCCATTTTAGGAATGACTAGTGCCCTAGCCTGGGGTACCCCGGAGATATGATCATCTAAATGTGGAGAGGCAACCCTTACCGGCGGAGATTTATGTCATTTACATGAGTAAGTGCGGAGAAGCACGAAATGGATATGTCGAACTACCCGATCGTCATTACTTGAAGAAGTTGGTGGTTACTTACCTGGGGATGGCGCTGTTTTGTCATGCAGGCATTATTTATGATGAAGTTTCGCTCCTCATCCCAGCGGTCATTCTAGAAGAATAAAGATTTTCAGTCTTTGACAGGTCCCCATGGGGTTGCTTTTGAAGATTCTCCTCGCCGCTCTGCCAGCCGTGGTCGCTGGCCTTCCCCCAACCGCCACAGTAAAGAACGGCACTTATGAGGGCAAATATGTTGCTTCATACGACCAAGATCTTTTCCTTGGTATCCCCTTCGCTCAACCACCAGTTGGAGAGCTCCGTTTCCAGAACCCACAGAGCTTGAACAGTACCTTTGGAACTAGAAACGCCACTGAATATGCTGATTCTTGCGTCGGTTATGGAGTAAGGCTAGCCCTGGCTTTTGAAATTAATACCTTGTTAACCCATCCCTAGAACAGTGCAGCCTGGCCTTACACCCTGAGCGAAGACTGCCTGACATTGAATATCGTTAGGCCTGCCAAGTCAGGACAGACCAAGGATGACGAGTTGCTCCCCGTCGGTTTCTTTACTCACGGAGGAGGGTGGTCGATGGATTATAGTGCCAATGGCGTGTACAATCTGAGCTTCATCGTCGAAGAATCGGTCAAGATGGGAAAGCCATTCATTGCCATCTCCGCAGACTGTCAGTACGTCCCTCCATTCCCAGACTGGGTAATATATGCTAATACCTCGTCTAGACCGAATGTCTTTCTGGGGCTTCATGGCCAGTCAGGACATCCTCGACGCAGGGGTAGCCAACCTCGGCCTCAAGGACCAGCGAATTGCTATGCAGTGGATCAACGAGAATATCGAAGCCTTTGGCGGTGACCCAGCCAAGGTGACCATTTGGGGCGAGAGCGCAGGCGGTGGTAACGTCGGTTATCATGCCACTGCCTACGGCGGTCGTGACGACGGCCTCTTCCGCGGTATCATTGCTGAGTCCGGCGCCGATGGCAGCCACATGAAGAACCTGACGGAACCTCAGCAGATCTATGATACCATCGTCAGCACTGTCGGATGTGATGGTAGTTCAGACAAACTTGCCTGCTTGCGTACGGTCCCCTTCGAAAAACTCAATGCGACAATCACCGAAGTCTCGGGTAGTTTCTATCCCATTGTGGATGGGGACATCATCCCGGACTTACCATCGGTGCTGCTCGACGCTGGAAAATTTACTAAGAAGCCTATCTTGCTCGGCACGAACGCTGACGAAGCCACAATGTTTGCCGGTACCGGGGCCAACACGGACGAGGACATTGCAAGTCTCATTCAGTCGTCGGGACTGGATGCCAACACGACTGAGATACTCATGGCGCTCTATCCGGACATCGACTCGCTCGGACTACCAGCTAATTACCACGTTCAGCCCGATGGACCCGTGGGGAAGCAGTTCAAGCGCTCGGTGGCGTTGCTGACGGATCAAATGTTCCTCTCATGGCGGCGTCTGAGGACCGATGCATGGTCCAAATATGGTTCTCCAGCCTATTCATACTTATTTGAGTCGCCAACCTCATCCAGTAAGCCATCACCACCCAGTCACTCACTCCAAGCAAGAGGCTAACAACCGGGTGTTCATAGCCGCATACAAAGGCACCAGCCATTTCACCGAAATCGGCTACGTCTTCTACAACAGAATTGGCCTTGGCTATGCCGCCGGCCAAAGCCCACTCACAAACGCAACCCAGGACGTGCTAGATCTGGCCAAACTCACCACTCGCATGTGGATCAGTTTCATTACCGATCTTGATCCAAATAACCATGGAGGTAGGATTGTTACTCTAGCTTATTATGATTGAAATTATTACCTAACCGTGACTTTAGTTTCTGGGGTAGACCACTGGCCTGTTTATAACGCTACGGGGGGATATGGGCAGAACTTCTATTTACATCCTACTGATGGCGGCGTGAGACCTGATACCTTTCGGCTGGCGGGGACGACGTTTATGAATTCGGTTGCGAAGGAGCAGTATGGTCGATGAGCCTTACCGTGAGTAAGATTGAAGACTTAGTACTATTGTATCAGAGCCCAGCATACGATCTATATCTTGAACCTTATGATTCCTTTTTCATACACGTCCATGAATCGGTGTACCGTGTGACCTGGATGCTGAATGCTGGTAGTACCTAAGCAGCCTTTGAACCGGGTGAACTATCATCCACAAATAAAGCATCAACCTCATAACCAGGCTCTACTATATCTAGGCGCCAAATGAATGGCACAAAACAATAGGCAAAACACGAAGTAAGTTTCATGTATAAGATAGACGATGAGATATAACCAAAGCGCACCAGGCGCCAATCCAACTCCACCTCGGGCACCAACGAAAAGCCAAGACTCTAGCCCAAAGCAGGTGGGGGCCATCGATCGTCGCCTGGACGGACACCATGCAATGTCATTGTTCTGACTGGGCTCATGCCGGTCGCCTCCGCGCGGATTTGTTTGTCGCTAGAGTTTATGCAGGGTCAAAAAGACATATGTAGGCTGGTTGTTCTTCGTGTTCGAGAACGGGTGTAATGGCTAATCGCCAAGGTGATGAGAGAGCCGATCAGAAACGGAACAGATAAGACGAAAGCGAACACGAGGAGTTGTCGGAGAGTTCGTGGAGGGACGAGAGATGATGCAGCGAAAAGAAAAAGAGAGAGGAAGAAGGTCAACGTGAAAATCACTGCGGAACTCATCATGCAGGTAGAATGGCGTTGCGATTATCAGTGGAGTGCAAGGCCGGAAAGTCCATGAGGCTTTGTGTCACTAGTGGGGCGGGCAGTCATAGTCTGATAAAATACATGGTGAGGTAGAATATAGGTCTCCAGAAGATCTGCTTTGCTTCACAGAGTATCTTGCTAGGCTCTCTTATGAATATAAAGTAGTGGTTCTCGACGTTGCGACAAGGCAACGTTGGTGGGGGATGAACAAGGATGTTCGTTGTGGCGTGTCTTAGGGCTGCGTCTGGACGAATAGGCATTCATTCCGTGGACTGGCCAAGTCACCGTAATCACTAAGCCTCATGACAGTTATACTACTAGGCACCTAGTGTTGGTTTTCTCTTTGTTCTTTTTCTTGTTCCTTGTTTTCTAATTTCTTGTTCTTTGTCTTCCCCTTTTCTTTTGTTTTCCCTGGCATTTCCCTGAGTCAAGCCACATCCATCAACATACTGGGCCTTATATGGCATTTGAACATGGAAAGCCTCACAACATGACAGGCAAAAAGGTTCAAAAAGACAAAAAGAAAATAAAGAAAAATAAAACGGAGAAAAAGATGAAAACAGAAATAAAGGTTATTACCAGAGCAGGAAAGCACACGGAGTGACAAATAGTAAGCTATAATAACAATCTCCTAGTGGGGGCCAAGGGCTAGCGACAACCTATCCCCCCATTGAACAGAGCACATAAGTAGATGACCTACGGCCAAATGAAATAATTTAGGGGCAAATATAAACTAGGTTGAAAGGCTAGGACAGGGATAAAGCCAAGGATGATGCTCCCTCTGATTTGCATTCCAACCCTGTTACTTCCTTCTTCCCTCTCCCTTTTCCTTTCATAGGGTCCTTCGATATACACCGCCCTAGTCACAGTACTAAGCATACCGGCTCCGCCCATGAGTCTATATATAATTGGGCTTCAAATGGTCGATAAAAGCGATTGTTACGGCGGATGACATCGTAACGCATAATCCTTGACAAATAAACAATCAAAAATCAACAATCTTTTCTTTTACATGGTCCATTTTTCACAAGCGATCACCGAGACAGATTTACGTGGGCCTCCGGATCTTAAAGACCAAGTGATCGCCACAATTTACTGGCAGTCAGCACAACTACAGCGAGTCAAACAATTGCTAGAGCGTCTAGCCAAGCGAGGGCTCCTACAGGAGATAGTCAACAAGGAGAAAGCCGATCACGTACTCGAGAACCACAAAGAAGACGTTTTAATTCCTACTGCAAAAAGGCTGCAGAAAACCCTAAAAATGTCTTACGAGTCCTCCCACCAAAGGGCATGTCGACGTCTTCGAAGACGCAAAAAGCCTGCTGACCAGGGTACTCGCATACAAGAAATTAGTATCCCCCAATAAGTACCGTCGTGATCGTGTGAAGAAAGAAGTGCTCACGTTTTTTGGCTTCAAGTTGATTGATTCATTTCAATGTTCCTATTGCTAGGTAGCCTGTTTACTCAATTCGTTTTATTCGGCTACAGCCTGAGCCTATCCTCAACGTGTCTTCTTCACATGATTGAGCTTTCCCTCGTATTTGTGGGTTGCTTGTTGATGTATTCTAGGTCAGTGGTGATTTGTAGTCACGCGGATGTTTCATAACAGGAAGACATGTCAGGGAGGCGTCTCTTGACATGAACATCTGTATGCCGCATGTCAACTATACCATATTTTTACAGTCTGTCGTTCTTTTTTGCTATCAGCCTAGCTTCTAAGTGGGTCTTTTCTTGGTGGTATAGCACATCCCTCAGATCTCAATTCCCTGCAGAACGTTTGCAACGTTTTCATGTCGAGGCTTCAATCCAATACGGAAAGGCCCTGGAGAACGTCCAGAAAGGCCATCATATTCCTTCAGGTCAATGGGCTCATCTGGAATCTCGTACATGTCAAATGCCCAGAGCATACGTGAGATAGTGAGCTAAATCTCCCGCTCCGCAACAAGCATTCCAGGACAAATACGGCGACTGAAAGTGATTAGCTTTTTAGTCTCCATACGTTAACAGTAGATGAGGGACTTACCCGGCACCGAACATCCAGTGGTCTCGCTCCATAGGGTTGGCGACATTGGCACTCGCGGCAGATGTCAAGGGATCGTTGATGTATCGGTCAGGCTTTGTTCAAATGCTATCAAGGTAGGCTCAAATGAAACATACGTCGAAAGTCTCAGGGTTAGAGTGACATGTTAAATCATGGTGCATAGTCCAGGTATTGAGAACAACCACAGTTTCTTTGGGAATATACTTTCCACGGTAGACAAAGTCCTCACTAGCCACATGAGGCGTACCGAACCAGAATGGATTGTGAACCCTCTCGACCTCTTTAATGATAGCATGGCAGTAAGGCAAATATTTTTCATCTTCGATACCAGGGAGACGGTCACGTCCAACAACGTGATCGAGTTCTTCCTGGGCCTTTTGCTGGATTTCAGGATAGGCAGGGATCAGAGCAGAGAACCACTGCATAATGGCGGCGGTCTGAAGAAAAGTCAGCGATGGAAATGACAAAGAAATCTATGGTAGTAACATACCGGCTCAACACCGCCGATCATGAAAGCGGAGGCAAGGATTGCCATATCCAGGTCATCCAAGTCTTCTTTGTCGCGCACTTCGATCATGGTCTTGGCTAGGCAGTCCACCACCGCCTTCTTTCCTTCCTTCATTCCCTTCTCTGTGTCCTTGATAATCCCACCGTATGTCTCGACTAAATCTTCGTGCAGCTTCTTGCCACATTGATGCATTGGTGTTGGAAGGTTTTGCAGGAGGGGAACGAAATCCACCAAATTGGATATAGGGCCAGTGCAGTTCCTGTACCTTGAGTTAGTCTGTTGGAAACGAAAGGTATTTGACAAGGTTCAGGCCTACATAAATTCACGGCTTAGCTTCAAGGCCTGACCGACAAGAGGATGTTTGATGCTGTCAGTGCGGAAGCCGAAAGTAATAGTAGTCATGTTGTTAAGTGAGCAACGGCCAGCATGAGGCTTGGTTGATTAGCGTGGACTTTAAGATCCTAGAGTCTATACTTACTTGAGGGTTGACAGAAACCAATCCTCCTTGACTTTCATCAAATAACGCCTTAATCAGAGATAACGACTCACGATCCAGAGTAGGAGAGTAGAAGTCAACAGCACGCTGGCTCAGCCACGTGCTTGCAATGCGGCGATGCTTGCGCCTGTAAAGTATTGTCATTTCATTGAGAAAAAGGAAAAATCCATTAAAAGGGATTTTCAAGTTGCATAAACTTACCATCGATCATTGTACGGTGTAGCGGTGATACCTCGACCAGCAAGTACAGTTTGACTCTTGATGAACATCTCCTTTCGCGAGGAAAATACATTTCCATTGGTAACCAGAAGGTCCTTTGCAACTTCTGGATCAGACACAATGACGAATAGTTGATTTCCGAGCCAGATGGAATATAACTTTCCAAACTTCTTGGCCCAATAATCCAAGGTCAGCTCGGGGTATCTAGTCAAGGAGTAGAAAGATCCTGGGAGCTATGTTAGAGAAAAACAAGTTCTCATGTCAATTGGTGAAGAGAATCAAATCACCAAGTATAGGAAGCCCAATAGGTCCATGGGGAATGCTGTGGCCATACTTGTCAGTCCAAAGTTTTCTAAACTAGGCAACAACAGACACGACTGCCAATGCAGTAATTGCCCAAATGGATAGCGAGGTAGCTTCTAAGTCAGAAGTCACGGCGGGAGCCCAATATACTATACCCAAAGGTATCGATTCAGGTAAGGTCTCAGTCCCATTAGACAAGAGAGACATCTTTCGATGTGAAGGAAAGTAGGTGAAGAGAATTGTTGAATGCTCGATTGATTGATGCGTACAGGCTGGCTTTATATAGCTTTGGAATGTAATGATATACTACCTTTTCGCCATCAGGTCGAACTTGAAAGAGACGACACCACCTGGGCATCGCCTCTTTACTCCGTACGCGGCTTGGCTTCCGTTCAACGTCCACGATGTGCTCTTTCGCCCGGGCACTGTTGTTTCACCTCGTTTCCCATAGGCCCTGTACGTGTCTTGAATGAATCCTTCTAAGCTTGGGGTAGGGGATGAACCTAATCTTGGATTGTCGAAAACAATCAATGACTTCCATTGACTTCAACCAGGTTCCAAATGCATCCTCATGGGTCCAAGTCCACTACGCCTCGCTCCACAACGGGGCTTGGTAGGAAATACCCACCTGTCCGTAGTCAGTCTCATGACCTAACACGAACATGACCTGCTTTGGAAGATTTGGAATACCCGAATGTTACACACGCCCGTTGTGTTGATGGAGTATATTGAGTTTCAATTCCGAGTTCCCGGCACCGGCGGTTTTCGTGACATCTGGATGGGTGCATGCTTCGCGGCTTGGGCACTAAGTACCCCCGCTATCAATCAATCAATCAATCAAGATTCTATTACCTGGTAGAGCCTGACTACTGAACGTCTAGCTATACAGGTGTGTGTCGTGTCGCCTAGAATCTAATCATTAACACCTAAATGAATGGATAGTCTTAATCCAAGGCCTTTTATGCATATTACCATATTCTGATGATTCTAGTATTTCTTCGTAGATAGATTATGTGACTGTATACTCAGAATAGTGCCTTCCAGTATTTCTGGCCCCCACGGTTGACGGCGCCTTACGCTCGGGAGCACGTAAAGCGCTATGTGAAAGCTTTTCCCCCTTAGCGTCTTATTGACTAGCCTTGCAAAGACATTCGAACATTGAAGAGCTCCCGGGGCTGTCAATCGAAGTAGTTGAATTAAACCATTTGGCCTGGAATCTTAGACTGGTATCTATATTACGCATGAAATTTACCGGGATGATCATGGACTACAGATGGGCACCGGCTGAGCCATTAGCCCCTTAGGCCATCAAGGCTGTGATATTGTTGTCTTGAAGTTGGTTGTTACAATGCACTGGAATTACGGGTTTTTGAACCGATACTCTGAAGAGTTCGCAACCAAAGCATCGATACATACTAGTAAAAAGTACACCTGTGGATGCTCAATGAATGCAAAATTGGCATCTTCCAAGGTTGGCTCCAATACAAGTAGAGAATTCCATTTTTTGACGAACAGCTATTGCAACTGTGGGTCCGGTATCGCACACCAGCTGATCTCACTCAAGCTATTCACTTGCCTCAACCAAACTTTGAAATTCCTCTGCAAAAGTGCTGCACTTCAAGATGACAGCGCATATCACTTTCCGCCACTGGTCTGAGGCAAGACGGGCTTGGGTGCGGCTGGGCTGATCCAAAAGACGGGGTAGCGGCGTTGGATGTTATTGATGATCAAGGCGACAGCGAGGATCATGGTCGAGGAAAGCAGGACAACAGGCAAGTAATACCACGACATCGCCCAGACAGCGTCGTCGGTTGCCGGAAGGAGAGCTGTCGCACCGGCCGGGGGATGAGTTGTTTCCGTAATTTGCATCACAACAATGGCAACAGCAGATGAGAGGGAAGCTGCCAGCCAGCGCAAGGAGTGGAATTTCTCCTCACTGGGCATCAAGCTGAACAGCTTAGTAATACACAGTCCAACAAGGGCACTAAGAAAATGTCCGAAGATCAATGCCCGGGGTTGAGCCAGAGGGCTCTCCATGGCACCATAAACGAGTACGGCGGACGCTCCCTGATTCTACATGAGAATTTGAATCATTTCGGTAAGGCAAGAAAAGCTCACATAGGATGCAATCAAACCAGGCACTCCGCGACCAATGAAATATTGCGAGTAATTGAAAATAGCCTGCACAACGCAGAGACCGCAGAATGCGCCGATGAACGACCAGAGGTGAACGAGATATTTGGGAGGAGGCTTTGGTGGATTTTCACGATATCCTAGCCAATGGCTAATGGGCCGAGGGAGACGAGCTAGAAATTCCTTTTCTGAAATCATGATCGTGAAATGTTTCAGACAGAACTGGAAGGGGAGACAGAAATGGGAGGAAGAAGAGAAATGAAGAAGGAAAGACTTGGCTAGCGGATTTTTTGTTTAAGGCGGCAAAGTACTTCGTGATTTCCATTCCACAGGGGCCCACTACCGGACACTAACGGCCGACCATTCATGAGTCATTGCTAAGAGCCTTGCCCCCGGTAGAAATCCTTCTGCCCAAGATAACCCCACGGGGGTGATCTAATTCCAAGATTACTGGCATGTCGAGTCTTGACGGAAGATGTCTCTGTATACCTCCAAATGAGATCACCACAAAAAAAAATAAAAAAATAAAAAAATTCAACATTGAAGTAACTTAAAAGTGAATCCCCCATGTTTTCTGTTATATTATAGTATCTATCAGCCTCTAAACTATCGTGATACCTAGTGTCATATCTGTTTCCCCGTTCCCTGCTCGGACTCTCAACCTTGTGATTGATTCCTTTATCATATCTTCAAGTGTCTTTACATACGCTGATAGAGCCTCATGCCGCACTTGCAGTACCGTGCCACGAGGAGCAAGAGACAACCAAGCAGCATGGAGGAGCCACCGAAAAGCTGCGCGTACAGATACTGACCACCATGGATATCGATCAAGGCTCCTGCGATCGGAGGTCCCGTCAAAGATGCAATACTGACGATGGAGAAGATCATGCCAATACGGACCCCAGATTTGCTCGGTTCATCCGTCAAGCTTGCCAGGGCTGATGGGAAAAGACTCTGCACCCCGCCACCAAAGAAGCCGTAAACAACCACAAAGGCAATAAGACCCCCATAAGAGTCGATAGCAATCCAGCTGTACAGTACGACCGCCGCACAACCGCTCACTGGAATAAACATGTTCACAGGGCCGGTATAACGATCGGAGAGGAATGCTGGGATCAGACGGCCAGGCAAACCCAGCCCGTTCATGATCATCAGGACAGAGAAAGAGGTATAATCCGACACACCAATGATACTCTGTCCAAATGAACGGACCTGATTATGTTGATTAGTGATTATGATCCATGGACCAACAGGGAAGGACACTAAGATGGGATGGAACGAACATAGTCATAGGCATAATAAACCGCCCAGAAGCAGAAGAACGTCCCCATAGCGAAAAGGGTATAAGAGAGATCAGTGAACGCCTTCAGCTCGATCAAAGAGCCCGATTTACGCGGAGGCAATCGCTGCCGCACACAGAGTAGAATAACCACTGCGTTGAACAGGAGCACAAAACCCATAACGCGTACCGTCCAGGCAAAGCCAATGCGGTGTAGGAGAGTCTGCGCGATGGCCGGAAATACCAAACCGCCAGTGGCCGCACCACAGGCGGAGATAGAGATGGCTATGGTGCGCTTCGTGGTGAAATAGGTGGACATCAAAGCCACGATGGGACAGAATAGTAGCCCATCTCCGATTCCCTGACAGACACCCTGAGAGAGTAGTAACTGCCAGTAGCTAGTAGCCAGCGAAGTCATAAAGACGCCTAGCAACTGCATGAACAAACCAACGGCTAGCGTGGTACGGATATAACCTGCATCTGTGGCCCGGCCTGAGAAACTTCCGAGAAAGTAGACGAAAAAGATCTGTAGCGAGCCCACCCAGGCAATGTCTGAGGAGCTGCGGTTCAAAGTGGCGACATAATATGACTCAAAGATGCCGTAGGAATTGATGTATCCCCAGACATTGAAGACAATCAAATGGCCGCATAAGACTTGTAGCCATGCTGTGAGTCCTCCATCTGGGGCGTCTCCCACCACCGCCTGTTTCACGGAAGTCTCCTCGGTATCAGTATCCCGGATACCAGATTCCTGGGAATCTTCTTGCACTCGAGATGTGTCTTGGGCATCGGCAAATTCCATGATGCGAGACATTTTGAAGATTTGGGTATATGGTGAAATTGCCTTCTGTGAGAAAAGAGCAGCAAAGGATGGTAGGAAGAGAACATCCAGCCCCAGACAAGTCCGGTCTCAATCAATTATATTATTTATTATCAAAAAAGACAACAGAATTATTTAATAGATACAACTATATTATGTATTTAGTGCGCTTTGTCTTGTTAAGGACTAAAAGATCTCGCACATGTGCAGGGGCCGAAGTATGTAAAAAGAAACAGTCAAAAATACCGGAATAGATTTCTGTCTCCTGCATGCATCCTGACAGCCCGCGCGGGTGGTATACCCGTAGCTCAAGGGGCTGAAGTGCTTATCTTGATCGCAAATGTTTTCCCTTTCACTGCGGTTCCCCACATAGGTTGCCCATCTTGGTCTAGCTCGTCTAGCGCGCCCCATCTGAGAGATCTTCATTCTGATACCGCAGGTAATGTTGGAAGAGCAATCAGTTACGCAGGTGGATCGTAAACATGTGGGCCAATTGTTCATCCGTAGAGGATGTTCTGTTTCCTTTCCTGCCTTCCGAGGCCGGAGCTTCAATCCCCCTAGTCATCAGAATACCTGGATGACTGCCCAGGTGGTAGAAGTTAATTGGTCATCTCTGTCACCCGGCCAATCTTATAGTCTACAGTTAACTCCATGGCTTCCACACAATTTTGTTAATAATATTGTGCAACTTTTTACAGGATTTGAGATGAAGTCAAAAGTCATTCTCCCCCACATGAATCGGTTAAATAAAAGACGGCAAAAACGAGAGATCCAGGATCATGGACCGCCAATCAACCATGGGGCGATCGGGATGGAGCTCAGCCTGCTTCCAGTATTGCTCCACCATCCGTCGCATATAAGTAATGTTATCGATTCTCCGCCGTTGCTCCATCCGGTGAATAATTTCCAATATGGCCGCTTTCTGTGTTTCGTCTTGACTGCTGGCGAGGGCAATTAAGAAGACCGGCCAAGGCGACGTACAATTGGACATGTTTGCAATCAACGCTAAACTTCTTTGCACCAAAGCATGCAATTCCAGCGAGATCCGTCCGGTCCAGAGAAACTGAATATGGACGTAAAGGAGAGCCCCAAGACGATATAACTCCGCCGTCTGCTGTACAATCTTTTCGTTCATCAACGACTGTGGGGAGATGAGCTTTTGCTCAATGGTCTCTAAGCGGTGAAATAAATACTGAAGGGTATGAGTATCAGGCGATTCATTGGTCGTTAATTGATGGCAGGCAAGATTATTGACCGCGGAGATGATATCCATTAATTCCAAGGAGCAACCGAGTAAGCCCACAATCTACATCAAAGCGTCAACTGGTGGTCAGGACAGCGATATTCAGAAATATGGCATATGGTGGATTCACATACCGCTGTACGGCCTTCATCATGCACCCGTGGAATTAATGCTTGACTACAGCTCTGGCTATGCTGGCACAGCAAGGGGTTACTGAATCCACCCAGTGTGTCATGGTAGTATACCCAGGTGGTTAAAAAAAAGCTCTCCTGTGATGCAGGATGGTCCGAAAAGGACCGAGATAGTTCCAGAGTGAGGGACTTGGCACCCATCAAGTGTACTCCCCAGTTCCCTTCTGAGGCATCAAAAACCTGTAAACCAGGAGATTAGCATTTTGTCTTCTGTGTGATGTATAGGAGAATACGGATAGTATACTTCATAGACACATAGCAGCATACATGCGGCAAGTTGAATTATCCGGCTTGAAGAGTCCGCATCCGAGGCTTTGCATGATTGCGATAAATATTTGATTGCCTTGACTTTGTGATCCAACGTTTGTCTCAAGCGACCCAGGTAAAAAGCGGAAAGAGCCAGTACTCCATGCAGCAGAGCCCTGCGGGCACTATTGGTCCTATCGGTCAAGATCATCGGTAATAAGATGTTTCGAAACCCATTGGTATGGTCGTCCATAGTCGTGATCATGCGCGACAGAACGGCCTCATCTAATCAACTCCATGAGCTTTTTTGTTCTCTCTCATTCTCTGTCCATTGTTCTGTACATTGTAACGGAGCGAAGCCAGCGGAGCGGAAGGACTGAAACAGGGGATAACGTACAATGCGCAAGTAACACGCGATCAGGCTCTCGACCCGTCAACTCCAAATGGTGGATCTGCCTCGAGGGTGGCGGCAGAGTCACCCCCGATGCCGCATTGAGAAAAGCGATATCCGCCACCGACACATTACGAAAATGATAAGACGCGGTCTGAGAGTGGACAGGAACGCGGCAAACCTGGAGCTTGGCCCATTTTAAGCGCAGTCTATAACCTTCGCAGAATCGCCCGGTGCGGCGGCAGTTATTACACAATGGGAGAGTTCGATCGCAACCAATTTTTCGACCTATAAGAACATTGCAATGAAGAGTTAGTGTTGGTGGAAGTCTTTCTTGGCCGTTGTGGGCCGTTTGAGTCACCTTTACAAGTCCAGCAATTTCTCTTAGCAAATGGCATTGCTGTCAGCAACTCCCGAGACAAATCCGGCTTAGTCCCTGTATAAACTCCTATAGTTTCCTTTGAAGTATCTTCGAACCAAACCATTTGCACGGCCAACCTGTTGATTATAGTCAATTTTCAGCTCTGCCCTCGCGCACGTGGCGGAGTTACAAATTACCGCCCCACTTGTCAAACAAAAGAACATCTGGGGAATTAAATCTCACTTTCGGTTCTATTTTGTCGGATATTTTTTGGACAATATATTCGGCGGCCTCCGCAAGGGCGCCATGCATGGACCAAACTCACCTTCCGAGTCTTTCCTAGATGACCTACAATAAAGAAAAATTTCACCGTAACATCGGATAAATCTTACCCATTATTATTCCGTTGTTGTTTTCTTTATACCTAGTCTACAATTTGATATGGAGCTGCTTCAAGTTGAAAAAATATTCAAAAACCGTATGACTACTAAAGGATACGCGCATTCTGATTGTCTTATTATTCTGATTATTTCAAAGCAATTACAATAGATAACTAGAACACTATCCCACACATGTTGACACGGACGCCGGGACCCCACACCCTGGATCTATAGGCCTTTAGCACAATTTCGAACAGTAAATTAGTTTGCATTTCAGAGTGCCTTCATTCAGCTGAAGACTAGACCCTAGGGTGAGAATGAGCTTTTGACAGGCGCGCGCAGAGAAACGCTGGATGATTCAAAGATCCATCATTTCAAGAATTGCCAAAGGTTATTCAGGCTTTCAGCAAAAGCCGGATGCGCAAAAACAGCATCCTGCAATTTCCAATATGGAAGTTTTGCAATCATAGCTACCTCTACAATACTCATAAGCTCTCCCCCTTCTGTGCCCAGACATGTAAATCCCAGAATTTGTCCATCGTCGGCATTGACGACTGCTTTCATCATTCCTCTTGGTTCATCTTTCTCCAACGCCCTGGCAACATAACTCATCGGCATAGTCGCTGTTAGTATCTTCATTCGCGGGTATCGCTCGCGCGCCTCTCCTTCGTGCAAACCAACATGGCCTAGCTGTGGGTCTGTGTATACCACGTAGGGTACGAGCCGGCCTTTCACAGAGGGCCCTGAATGTGCCCGAGAGTTGGAGAATAAAGAACCCTTCAGGATCCGAAAGTCGTCATAGGAAATATGTGTAAAGGCGGGAGGGCCCTTGACATCACCTAGGGCATAGATAGAAGGGACAGAAGTCTCCAGAAATTCGTTGCACTTGATGTACCCTTTTACATCGACTTCAACCCCTGCAGCGCCTATATTCAGGCGATCCGTGTTAGGAATTCGACCAGTAGCAAAGAGAAGATGAGTGATATTCGTCGCAATCTCATTGCCGCCTTTAGTCGCTATGGATAAACTGAATGTTTCCGCAGGTGCAGATGCGAGAGATGTGGCTCTGGCCTCCAGATAAATCGTCAATTTCTCGTCCCGCAGGATATCCAGCACCTCGGCTGCTATCTCTTTATCTTCGTGAGGCAGCAGCTGTGCTCCCCGATGAACAATCGTGACCTTAGACCCAAGCCTCGCGAAGAGTTGCCCAAACTCAACGCCAACATATCCACCACCAATGACCACTAAATGCCCCGGCAGCTCACCTAACTCTTGAATGGATGTAGAGTCCAGGACCCTATCGTTCCTAATCCTTTCCAAACCATCGAGCCTTGCAGGCGCCGGCCGGCAACCAACATTAACAACAAATTTATCTCCCTTGAGAACTTTGTGACTACCATCGGGTAATATCACGTTGAGGGAGTGCGCGTCGATAAACGTCGCCTCACCGCGCAGGATATCAACCCCAGCCGCTTCTAGGCCTTTTTCGCTTCCACTCCGGAAAGAGCTCACTATATCGCGCTTTCGCTGTCTTATCTTGTCCATAGAAACAGTAAACTCATTCTTCGAACCAATTTGATAAGGCACATGGATACCGTAATCTGGTCCCCTGCGAATCAAATGTGCGACACGACCCGACGCAATCATAGTTTTGGTCGGCGTACAGCCCTCGTTGATACAACAACCGCCAATATGGTCCTTTTCAATGAGTGCGGTTTTCTTGTTTGCACCCGCTAATGCTTTCGCGAGTGGAGTACCGCCTTGGCCGGAGCCTATTATGATGGCATCGTATTGTGCGGTGGTTGCCATTCTTCTGGTTATCAATTTCCCTAATCGTTGGCGTGCTGTGTAGATGTACGCAAAGTATATCGACATCACGGTTTTTATAATAAAATCAGGAGATAACATGCGCAACTGAGAAACGTGCCATTCTATATTGAAAAGTCGAGGCAGTATCTCAATACATCATGGTTCGCGATGTGGTGGCATGTTCCATGGATTTGAATAACTCTAATATCTCTTATTGTGAAACTGCAGGTTCCAGACCACTTTGGCATGTCGAAAGATTTAAGTCATGACAGACAACCAATGATGGAGGCTTCTGTACGAGGCTACAAACCTACTTTCTCGGAGCGCTGTTCGTTTCGTGTTGGGTTTCTTCGTATGCCCAAGTTCCTCAACGAGCTATGGACCCTTAGAACTAGATATTACCATACCAACGAATCCTAAATTAAAAGTTTCAAGAAACGACGCTCCTCAGTATAATAGCAGTATCCTATCATGGAGTGTCTGGCATAGCTGCATCCGGTTTACACCATCGCATAAGTGTTGCCTCGCAAGGACTCATGCTGAGAGGGTTCGACATAATCTTCACTTAGCCTTCACCCTCAGCACACAATTGTCAGCTTACCTGTCTACATGGACAACTGCTATCATAATAGCATTCCATTGTGGTATGATGTCAGCATAACAGGCTACACATGATCTGTGAAACGTCTTACCCTCATCGATAACCCTAAGCCCTAATATCATCTCTGTATACCTGAGATGACTTACCTAGCACTGAACCTCTGGCATTGTTAACTTCACGTCAGCTCCATCCATTTATATTGATGTAGTGCGACATATTGGAAGACCACAAAAGTCCACAGGGTAGGAATGAGCCACCGGATAGTCGTTTTAATGCGAAACCTTAGGCCTGATACGTCCGGGAATCTTGGATCCGTAGGACCACAATCGGGCATCCGGACGCAGCATTTGATATTGACATAGACTACGTAACAGGTTGATCCAATGCAGGTGAATCACGTGTGACTACTGGGTTTCAGCTTTCGGAGAGTCGCCAGTAGAGTCTTTGGACCTCCATAGGGACATGAGGCAGCTAGACGGGCAAAATCCAAGATGTAAGAAATCCGTACATGTTTACAAGAGTCTAAAAGAAAAACCAATCACGGGCTTACTGTTTTAACTTTCGCCCTGTTCATGTGTAAGTAGCTATTCTTCGCAGCGCGATAAAACCGTATGGTTATCGTAGGTCTTTTGTCAATGCTAAACGTAAGTCCATGAGACTTTCTCAGAATATTTGACATGTTTGCATCACAACACATTTAGCCTGTTGAAAGCGTTTAGAGATATGCCTCTACCCTGCTTTATTTCGATAGCCCGTTGACGTTTGTGGGCAGCGATAACAGGTCAGGTCATCCAGACATTGGTTACTACAACGGTGGCTACCAGAACGAGACCTTCGTGGATGCCTTTGTCAACTATGCCAGGATCGTTCTAACTCACTACAGGGACCGCGTTCCGATCTAAGTCACATTCAATGAGCACTTCCTCTATTCATTTAACTTTGTTGGTGCAAATATGTCGTGCATGCTCACGCGCAAGTGTACAATTTCTACCATGAGGAGCTTAATGCCACGGGTAAGATGGGCATTGAATTCAGTGACAATGTTGGTATCCCTCGAGATCCGGCCAATCACAGCGACATCATCGCCTCCAGCCGATGGCAGTCGAGTGTACCTTTTCCTGAAAACGAACTGAAAGCCGCATCACAGCCGTGAGTGTGGACCAAGATATTTGAAGCATATTTAGATACTTATCGACCATCTGAAGCATATACTATAGGACCATGCTATTCATATCCAATGAGATATATAGTGAGATGTACTGTACAGTTCTGCGTGACATATATTTCTGCGCTGCTAGGTAGTAGCAACACTTCCCGATACCGGATTTCCGCCATCTTCCTTTCTAAGGGGCCCTCTTCTCCTTTTCTTTCTCAGTTTTTGGTAAAGTGTGTTCGGTGTTTCTTCTCTCTGCTGGATCACAGTTATTCCGGCCCGATATGGCCCCCGCTCACATGTCCTTGAGCGCGTTTCTCTAGACCTTTACGGATATTCTGTTTTCCCCCTCAAATTGAAGCTCAAACCACAGAATCTTAACACGGAAATCCACGGCGGATATGAAATCCCTGGAGGTACAGCAGCCGGGCCTTGCCTGGGTTCAAAGGATCTTTAATCTTGAACCCCAGTGGACGGTGGAGCCCGACCCTCAGGTCATTAAGCAGACAGTACAGTCGCTACTACCATCCAGCACGGTCCAGGTGACCTTCCTCGCCCAGGGCGCCTTGAACAAAATCTATGACGTGATAATAGATAACGAGGTTTTTGTTATGCGAGTCTCGTTGCCTGTTGATCCGTACTATAAAACTATGAGTGAAGTATCGACAGTGGACTGGATATCCCGGGCTACAAATATCCCGGTTCCTCGAGTTATCACTTATCAACCTTCCCGAGAAAATCCTATCGGATTTGAATGGATCATTATGACCAAAATGCCTGGAAGACCTTTGAAAGAGCTGTGGCGCTCTCTATCATTTTCTGCAAAAGCAGGTTTGGTTGGAGAGCTTGCGGCCTACTCTAGTTGCCTTTTTCGGAATCAACTCCAAGGAATTGGAAATTTATATAAAACGGCATCTATGCTCAATGATTCCGGACTGTCTGAAGCCACCTGGCCTGCTAAAACCCCAGCATATTCTAATAAGGCACCTCGATTTGAAAAGGAGCATATGCCTGCAGGATTACCAGATGTGGGCAGAAATTGTTTCTATGCACTTTTTCTGGGGGTCGCATATCCTTCAGGATGTTCATCGAGGGCCATTTAGGTCTAGTAGCGACTGGATTACATCACGTCTTTCTCTCAGCGAGAAAGACTGTCAGTCGACACTGGACAATTTACCATCTAGCGATCTTGACAGCGATGATGAAGCTGATGCAGATGATGCACTAAGAACATTGGAAATCACTGGAAAACTGAAAGCCCTGCTTCCATCTATCTTTCCAACAAGTGGAGTCAATCCGGAGCCCTCGGTCCTGGTTCATGACGACCTCTCTAGCCGAAATATTCTCGTCCATGATAACGGAGAGCTAGCAGCTATTTTAGACTGGGAATGTGTTTCAGCACTGCCTTTATGGAATGCCTGCTACTACCCTGCATTCTTGCAAGGGCGACCACGCCGCCTCGAGCCTGATCTAGGACGATATAAACTCGAAGCGAATGGAGAAGCCTGCGATCTTTACTGGGAACACCTATGGGACTATGAGCTCACTCTCCTTCGTGATGTATTTATTGATAGAATGAAAAGCCTGGAACCCGAATGGGTGGAGATTTTCCACAAGAGCCAACGTCAAAGAGATTTCGACGTAGCAGTGCAAAATTGCGATAATGAGTTTGTTGCTCGGCATATACGTGCATGGACGAATGACCTCACTGCTGGCTTGGACAACTATAGGAGCCTGCACGATAGGATTTATGAGGACTGAACTTCTCAAAGCAGCCCAATGAGAGTAAGAGCTATAGTTTGGTAACAAAGAAATACCTGCTCTATTCAGGAAACGCACTTACACTCTTCAAGCTGACTCCCATTTCAATGCTTGGCAGATCTGATTGATGCTAGACTATACTCGTACATGCCGATAGCGTCCATTAAATAAACGTATATCTGATGACTAGTTTTATCTGACTAGGTCATGACCATTGAGGAAAATTCCCCTCCAGAGATGCAACAGTACCACAGGTGGCGTTCCTGCAGGCAAAGCTGGCCCGAGCTTCGGATACCGTCTCGGAGATCGCATCGGAGATATGGGTGAAAGGAATCTTCTTGGCTTCTCTCAGAGGTATTATTGGCTGTGTTGCTACTTGCTCTATCTGGAACCGGACTAGACCCAAGCCACAACAACAGACGTCACCTCGGGCTTGGTGTCTACTTCGGACATAATGGGTATCAATCTGATAAGATCAATCATGGGACCGAGCCTACTGGAGTATATATACCAAGTCCATACCATACAAACGTATCCCTTCCATCATACTCCGACAATAGATCACTATCCCATACCTTCTCATCTCACGGCACCACTACCGACCGAAGAAAACTAGAATAACCAAAACCCACAGAATGAGTACACCGACACCAGCCACCATCTGGCACGGCGTACGTTCCCTCCTTCTACCCTCAAGCCCACCAACCTGCACATGCTAACAACGCAACTCCGGAAAGGATGGCCGCGAACAAGCCCTCCAAACCCACATCCTCACGCACCCCAACGCCGCCACCCACCTCCGGAACAACCCCCAGGCCATCCTTGCCGAGATAGACACATGGGCCGCAGCCAACAATCACTTCATGATGACCATCGGACCAGACCGCAGCCGTCCGGTCCTGGAGCTGATGCAGACCTCCCAACCCCAGACCATGGCCGAACTAGGCGGCTACATCGGCTACTCGGCCATCCTGTTCGGGGACGAGCTGCGCCGCGCTGGCGGGCGCCGATACTACAGTCTGGAGGCTAGTGCCGAGTACGCGGCGGTGGCGCGCTCGCTGATCGACCTCGCCGGGCTGGGTGACTTCGTGGAGATCCTGGTTGGGGAGGCTGCGGATTCCTTGGTGGAGTTGGCGGGGAGGTCTGAGCATAAGAAGCCGGGTCCGATAGATTTGCTGTTCCTGGATCATGATGGATGCCAGTATCTGCCTGATTTCCTGACGGTGGAGCGGCTTGGTCTACTGGCGGTGGAGTCCACAATAGTGGCGGATAATGCATGGTTGTTTGGGGCGGAGGCGTATGCGGAGTGGATGACGGCGCCAGGGGAGCAGGAAGTACAGGGGCGGCGTGTGAAGTATGAGTCGCGGACTTTGCCTTATGTTTTGCCGGATGGGCAGCAGGTGAGTTTTGGGTGTCTCCGGGGGAAAGGTTCCCTGTTGCAGTGGGGGGTTTGGCGGATTTGCTGCTGACATAGGGGTTTTTTAGGACGCTGTGATGATCTCGACGAAGGTTCTTTGAGGGTAGATGATATGCTGCTGTAGTGGGAACTCTTTGAGTTGACCTAGTGCAAGTTACAAATTCTTAATAAATGATACTATTTCTGGCCCCTTGATATACGGGTTGACTGTTCAAGAATGTCCCTCACGAGTAGGTTGAGTAAAACATATATATTAGAGATGGTCCAGGAAAGTTACTGGATCTACAGAAATCAGCCTCTATTTCTATACTAGAGTGACTTTACTACAGAAGACAATAGACTAGCACATATAGACAGGATAGAATATTAGACACAATAAACGTATTTTTCTACATCTCTTAATATCCCTCCCTTGAGATAAGCAGTGGGATCCAGAATCACCACCGTACCCCTTTACTCCAAGGAGAGAATCATCCTTCTAAGTCCTTCCTCCAATACCTCCCGTGGATGGGCAATGACCAAGCGGAACCACCCTGCTTCCTCGCTCGCATAGGTTTGTCCCGAAGTGATGTAGACCTTTTTTGCACGCAGTTTGGCCAAAATCTCATCATCGGAGCGACATGGACTACGAACTACTGCTGCCAAGTTGATCCACACGAACAACGCAGCATTTGACTCGCGGAATGGAATCTGATGGCCTTGGAGGAACTCGGTCACGTAGCGATAGCTCTCAGCCAGGCGGTGGCGGTTGAGCGCAACAAGATTGTCGACATACTCATCGTTCATGAGTAGAGCTGTGGCGGCCCTGTCGGCTAAACTGGATGGAAAATTGAATAGCCTTCAGGAAACCCAATGCGTTAGCTTAAAAAAATTGGCAGGCGAGCTCAAGTGATAAGAAGGAGGAGGTAGCGAGGAGGGGGGTTAATTACGAAATGCCTTCCGCGGCGGCTAGAAACGCGGGATTGCCTTGGCTGATTAGACACCCGATTCGCAGGCCTGTTGCCCCAAAGTCCTTTCAACTGAGGTGAGCGAGCGTCTATTTGGAAGTTGTTATGCACGTGGAGTGGGTCTCATTCCTTACTTTACTCATTCCCCACACAACATGCACCATACTGGGATCCATGAGCTTTTTGACTTCCAAGGACAGAACAGACGTAAATCTCACGCCGTGTTCCATTTGCGGGTTGTCCCAGGTAGATAGTCCATATATCTCGTCGGATATCAAGTGTAGATTGTGCTTTCTACAGACCTTCATCACTGATTCGAGAACCTCGCGAGGGTAGCATTGCCCTATTCGAGCATTGTTTTAGCCTTAGTAGTGAGAACCCAGCGAGACCAACAGAGAGATTAAACCAACCCAGGGGGTTATTAGGTGAGCACAGGAGGATTCCTCTCACCCTCTTGCCTTCGTCTCTAGCCCGAATGCAGGCCTGGTCATAGAGCTCACTCGCCTCGGCGCCAAAAGGATCGATCGATCCAAATGATACCTCTAGAACATTTACGCTGCATCAGCTTAGCTTGTGCACTCTCATCTATCCATCCAATATCTCCAAGATACTTACCCAGCGCGAGTACCAAAGAGATGTTGGAAGGTGGTCCAGTAAGGGCGTCCCATGAGGACATAATCCCCAGACTCAAACAACGACCAGGCACAGCATTCGACCGCATTGCTGGCTCCCGCGGTGACCACCATGGCAGTCGGCTCAAGTAAAACACGGGGACGGAACTGACGGTTCAAGAATCTGCACAGAGCTTTGTGCAGCGACTTAGAACCAGAGAATCCGTCCCCATATGTCAGTGCATGTGGGCTATCCAGACGCTATATCTCCATTGCAGGAGTCTGTGATCAGTACAGAAGACGAACAGTGAATGACGCTCGTACCTGCGAATTGATGAAATCCACAAGTTCCGGATGGAGTAATGCCTACAATTGTGGAGCTACATGTAAGCACACATCATGATGGAGTATGGAGAGGGGGAACCCATATGGTAACTCACATTCTCTGCGAGTCCTAGATTTACAATTCCGTCGGGGTTGGACTCGGGATGCCACAGGTTGTCGAGCACGTCGAAGAACAAAGGCCTCTTCTCGGCAAAAGCCACCCCTCGTGCTGAGATGGTCATACTCGAAGCCATAGTTTCTGAATAAATTGCGCAAGCGATGTGATACTATACATGCAACAATTCGACACGCCCACCTCGAGTCATGGGAGTGGGGTACGCTTTGCCAAGACATATTGAGACGTGATCGATAAGGAATTTCTCTTCACAAGTCCGACGCCTAGCCGACGATCTCCGACGATCTCCAACGATCTCCGGGCGCCTCTGGTTATCTCCGATCCGTGCCGATCTAAGCATCAGGACTTGCCCTTGCATGATAGTTCTTGAGCTTGTATTTGTTATTGTACGCGTTGATTTAGCTACTAACCTTAACATTTCTTCGAATATCACTCTTCTACCGAACGAAAATATAGCATTCATAGCTATTAAAGTCCATGAACTCACTATATACTGAGCATATTATTTAATGTTTAGTAATAAGTCTAAGCATCTTTAGCCTCCCATCTAGCTAGTGCGTAACAGTCAGGTCGTGTTACTCTTGTTAAGGTATATTACCTTACGTTAATCTAACCTGGATATACCTACTCTATAACACTGCATCTCACCAGATGTGTGTGACCCAGTAATTAGGTTTTAAAACCAATCAGTTGGAACAAGCTTTACTATTTGAGTATACGACATCGGACATCCTTGACTTCCTAGTCTTATTCTGCCCATGTCTCAAAGCGCCAATATCACCGAACTCAGCATCTATTCCGATATAGCTAGCGGGCAACATTGCCTCCTATACTTTGCTAGAATGCCGTCTGACCGCAGTATGGAAAGGTGATTGCGGGTAATTTCGCTTATTGATCGACACCTACACGAAAGTCAGCAATCACTTTGGAATAAGGATGTGTTTCTGCAGCACAGAATTACCCGGCCAGGGTCATAGTTGTCCTTAGCTCACGCTCCAGTATGTCCACCGCTAGCTCCACTCCACTTTGACCGTTGTACTGCATCATAGGCTACAAGTCAGCATTCGGTACTCAATTACTATACTAGATCACGGAAGTGCAACCGCCAGGCCCCATATAGGAATCCTCCCTAGAAAGAAATGTTCCGCACCCATAGCAAGGGCTTTGAAGATGTCCGAACCTCGTCGAATGCCACCATCGACAGCTATCTTTATTCTCCCTTTCGCAGCAGGGGCACATTCTCGGAGTGCATCCAACGCGGCGGGTACGCCGTCTAGCTGGCGACCTCCGTGGTTGGAAATGAGAACCCCATCAACGCCATGCTTAATGGCAAGCTCAACATCCTGTACGGTCGAGACTGGAAACACACTATGGTTAGCATACGGCCTATGCACGGAGATAGATGAAGATGCTTCCAGAATGTACCTCCTTTGATCCATAGTGGAAGGGATGTTATTTGGCGAATCCAAGGTATTATAGTGTGCCATTCAATACTAGCGTCTGGGCTTTTTATTAGCAAACATTGTCACTATATTCAAGAATCAATCAAATGGTGAGCATACCAAACTTCATGTCAGTATTAACCCCGAAAAATTCCTCCCTACCCCTGGATAGCAAGTTTGGCCATTCCCACTAAATTGAATCTTCCTTCATAACAACAATTAGATATCAAGTTTATTGACCGCAGAGTACCGTACCGTGGATAGTTTAAAGGAACATGAATATATGTCAAAATAACGGTACACCCTGAAGAATATGTGCCAGTTTGATTAACTGTTGGACGGCGTCACGATTCTGATAATAGGGAATCAAACACTATCATTGCATCTAGTATTACACCTGCTATTACTTCGACGGCATCGGGATACGGCGACCACAGGAATAAACAAATCATATTGTAGTGGCTAGCATCTCGCGTCTTGCAGTCAGATGCATCAGGCATTAAGGGATGGCCCCGGCCATGGGGAAGACCGTAAGGAACTTGATGCGCATGTCGCCTAATGTGCACATCGATACTGACAGCAAGATCTATCACATAGACTATGAGCGGATGTGATACTTGCGGGGACTCCAAGGGTAGCGCTCGTCACAATCACCGACAGTTCTCCGATCCCCTGAAGGATGGATCCTCTGAACAGCCCACTGGTGGTCTGGAACAGACACGTTCCCAGGTCCAAGACATTTCTCGATGTAAAAGTCATATACGTCGTGTCCTGACCCTTCATCTACATGTAAGGGTCCTTTCTGGGGGCATATCAAGCTAGTATTGCATATACTGCAGGCTGATATATGCGACGCCGTCCTGCCAAGTGCGTCATATGTGTTACAGACGCTGGCGAGCCACAGATCGACCGCCCGGTGTGCACATCCCAAACGGGGTATCATGGATTCTTCTTTGCCAAGCTGCCCTGCCTCTATCGTTAAACGGTATTCCACTCTGACCTTCAGCATGTCGGTCTTGTCTAGTTCAGGTAAAACCCTTATCTTCATCTCCGAAGATCCGTAGTTCATGACGCAAGAGTGCCAGCAGAAACGTTCCAGGGAACTGGCACCGAATTGTGTCGCCAGGGCCGTCAAAGTCTGTTGTCGCTTTCGAAGGAGGTCAACGAGGTCCATCTTTCCGCGAAAGCTTAACTTGATGCACGGACATAGCTCCACTACCCCAGCGAGATCTCCGAGGCTGCAGATTCGGTCTTCGGGTCGCTTTTTCCATTCTCGCTGGGGAAAGGAGGCCGCCATATGCATCTTCAAGCATCTAGAACAAGCAAGCCACCGCCTGTTCTCTAGAAGTCTGATGAGTTGCCACCGGGGAGTCGTGAAGTTGTATTCGTTCTGATAGTGCTTGAAGAGCGGCGCAAAGTCCGGACTGAAATGCAGGAGTTCCGAGTTCAGAGCAGCATCATCTACTAAGAATAGTCGCCTGCATGTTAAGGCAAGACATGCCCGAGGGACCACCGATAGATAGGATGCGATTTTCAGCAGTAATTCTGTCGGCAGTTGGAGAAGAAAACAGTGCCGACCACTATGTGCCTTTCCCTGGGCTCGAGCAGATGGCCAGTGTCCTGTCTCTATCGAGGCTTCCCACTTCTCCTTTAGGCGCTGAAGGCTGTATGGCATGTCAATTGAGAATGCGCGCCTCAGGCGTTGCCTCGTCGAAAAAGGTATAATCCTTTTGTTCATCTCTCGGGATGGGGACAATCCCTGCTCGCTGTAGTCGCCTAGATTCTGACAAGAGCTCATTGTTATGCTAAAGAAGTTGGCCATGCAGTGCTTCTATCGTCGCTCAGCGTTGTAAATTATGACGATCGCGTATGGAGGGTTATTTGCCACAGAAAATGGTAGAGTCTGGGTCAAAATAAATAAAAGTAAAATGGGTCGAGATATATATCAAAACAGCCTCTATGTTCATGGTAAGTAAAGACAAGTTGGACCCAGTGTCGTGAACTCAGCAGATACTCAGTCTACTTAACTTATCTCCATGAATCGGGCCTGTGGGAGTTAGACCGTGTCATATGGCTCGCAGCTCCACGGTGCTAAATCTTTAGTGTATGGCACCAGATAATCTCTTACCCCAAATTTTAGACATTATCTAAACAAGGATTCCATGTAGGAGAAGTACTAATAAATGTGGGTATTATAGGTTTCCAGCACACGCTAAAAGTCCTTACTGCGCACTATTATACTCCAATGGTAGTCCTAATAATTCCCATTTCCCAGGTTCTTCACATATGAGATGAATAAAAGCTCCGTCGCATCGTACGCTAAAAGCCTAGCATCGCTGATCTGTGTCACCGACGCCACACGCTGTGCTAATGCCATAAGAACGGAACTGAGAAGGCTCAGCCGCGGCACCAACCCTAATCCAGTATCACTATTTGATTTGCGCGAGGGGCGGGTGGTAGTAATTCTCGCATAGGATCTGAGCTTGCAGAGGTAAATCAAAGCTATTTAACTGCATTAGTACTCGGCCCAAGCCGACTCGGGAAGGCTAAGCCAGATCTACGACATACTAGCCTGTCTCACATACAGCGTGGACCAATAGTAACAATGTTATTTTGGAGGACTTCCCAGTTTTTGGCATCCCGGTTCCCGGTCTAGCCTTCCTATCCATGAACGATGCAACCCTTCTCACAAATATTTTGCAGCTTCTCCACTTCGCCTTCAACCGAATAGCGCCGCTAGATGTCACAGCGATGACCCTAGCTCGGTGGAGCCGCCGTATTGCGTACAACGAATCGATCTACAGTAAATCCCCGTTATAAGCAACTAACTCAGCAAGCCATTCAAATTGCTTATATCGGGGGATTGCTTGTAGTGAAATTTCTATATAGACTAGTAGGAACTAAGATTTTAAGTAGTATAAATAATTTATATCGTATATTTATTGATGTTTTTGTGTGGTGGAGGGTATTATAATAATAGAATATTGTGTGGTAGAAAAATATATATATTTCAGTTGTTGATCTGTTGTATGGGTAAGGTCTTAAATCTAAATATACTAAAATATAGCCGGGCACGTGACTTTTATATATTTTTAAAAATATATAATTGGTTAAAGTGACCCACTATACTCCTTCATAAGCAATCTTGTATGGGGGATTAGATAGACTAATGAAATTTCCCTGTATCGGGGGTTTAAGGAATTTTGTATGGTAATCGATTTCAGACACCTGATTAGATTGCTTATAACGCGTAAATTCCCTATATCGGGGTTGCTTATAAAGGGGTTTTACTGTATTAGGTATTGAAGTCCCAGTGGCACTAGCAGGGATGAACGTCGCATCACCATTTCCATGAATACTCGACCGCGGTAGTCATGTGGGTAATGAACATGCAGTACGATATGCCAAATTGTCGATCAATAATATTACCAATTTATGCCTGCAGTACGAGCCAGTCATGCACGACGCGTTAATTGATAGTGGGGGGGAATCTCCGGCGATTACAGAGACTTATTCTGCTCTAAAGCCAATGACGGTCACTTTTCTGCGAAATGAGATTATGTGTCAAATAGATAAGAGTGGCTAGCAGTGGTTCCTGTTTATCTCCTGTATAAATGTGGAGCACTGTTCAGATGCCGAAATCTTCTTTTTCGTCCACGAATGTTTACACCACAACCTGATCCACAGAAGCGGTTCACTCGACAAAGGTTATTGACAGTCCATTTCTGTATGCATAGTGGGTGGGAGTCACTATCAGTGATCACTTACTTTGCTTCAGGGTATACTGGGATTTGTGTCTAAGGTTCAACTCCACTTACCAGCGAACAATAGACACATGCTTCGCTAGGTCCAACTGGCTTGCGGTGAGTTCCCAGGATCCGATTAGTCTACATATACCAGAAGCTGGGAAAGTGAAGGCATATCTGCCAATATCTTCGTGTTGCCTTTGCGATGAGGCAATCCTGATCAGGGCTTGCACTATGGAACCTGCATTACCGCTACCGCCATTTGGATACTCCACCCGCTTACAGCGCTAATCGATTGCAGGCTATGTACATTTGCCACCATTAGAAATAGCCGAATCATAGTAAAATACCTCACCTCATTTACTCCACCACTTGCTGAACTTCTCTGCTAACGAGATAGCCCACCTCTTGTACATCCAAACGCTAGATGGGTAGAATGTTGACCCTTCATTGTAAACTTGGTCGTCTAACCTCCACATGCCTCACTCGCACTGCTGAAAGATATCCAATATTTCATTCAGCACCGTTTGTCGCTTCGTATCTGCCAAAAGACCGTCCGCATTAATGATACGAGCTCCGAACCCACCCATTATATGATTGTAGTTATCAACCTACCGGAAGCCAATCGGGTTTCTTACAGATCCATCCCAAACTTTTGAACAGCATGGTTATAGAACCAAGAAAAACGCCACGAGGACAGTCGGCTGCTATGTGAGGTGCTCGTTAATCGATTACTAGATCTCCCTCCGAAGCTTTACTCTTAATCAAATGAGGCGTCACCCAATGAGGCTAAGGAACCAAGATCTTACTTACTCGTCCAGAGCATAAAAGTTCAGATATGTATAACCCTTGAAGAGCTTTCTCGGCTTCTTGTATCCTTGTGGATTTGCTGTCCATCGGAAAGAGCATTCATTCGTCTCGTATATTTATTTATCAGAAATGAATAATAGTTAAGTAATTTATTAAATTAATATAAAACATCAATCACCCTTTCCCTGAGGCTCTCAGATATCTCTTTCCTAGACCTACAATCTATTACAATGAACTTCAGTATACTTAACAGGCCACCTTGAGTAGTGGTTGGATTTGCGAGACCTCAAGATCCCTATGTTCATTACCAAAGAATTAGGTGCGGGCGAAATAGAAATTACACAAGCATAGTATGACACTATATTCAGTATACTTTACGAATGACTCTTAAAATGTTCCTGATAATTGTATCGGAAGTTAAACTTGCATAGAAGTCAAAGAAAATACACAATACAGACTGGTGGGTTTTCAGTAGGTGTGGTGTATGAGTAAGTTTATAAGGGCATGCATCATGCGCTTGGACGCATGTCAGTTAGCTGTCTGGAACCAATAGATTTCGCTTGGCCAATGTTTCCATGACAGCCAAGATATGACGTTGTAGCAGTGCCGTGAATCTTTTAATAACACTGGCACTGCATTTAAACTGTCACGCTTTACGTCATTGTATTTTAGTGCAAGCCACATAGTCAACTGGACTTGGTAAGACGAAGCATAAAGTACTTACATTGCACCCTCTATATAATGAAAATCATGGCTAAGCGCTTAGGATCCTGACAGGACTCTGTGCAGGAACAAAGCGGTCTAACATAGCAAAGGTGAACAAAGACACTATTCTTCAGGCTGGGCTTTAGAATGTAATTCATTCACTGTCTGTAATTTGGAATAGCCGTCTAGTCAGGGAACTCTCCTGGTTATGTTTACCCATCGCGAAACATGTTTCTCGTCAAACATCATTCTGATTCCACACTGATACAGATCGCGAAAATGGAGTATTCGCTTAATCGGGGTGATTTACTTATCCAGTATTAGAGAGTTACTCTGCTAATTTTTGGGTAGCGTCTCGAGAAAATGAGACCAATCTACTGTGCAAGTTACCGGAAGAACTAGTCGAAAATGTCGCCGCTTTTCTGGGTGCTGGAGACACTGGAATCGAAGATTTATGCGCCTTGCGACTGACTTGCGCGCATCTCTACGAAAAATCATTGCATTACTTTGGACGTGTCGTGCTTCATACTGTACGTACAGACCTCGGCTTCATAAGTTTAGAGCGACTTATGAAGCTGGCGGGAGACAATCGTTTAAAGGATCATGTACACCATCTACTCATCAGAGGGGTTTTGAATAGCCGCATGGGCTTGGGGTTTCAATGGATGAGACATAATTCGGGTCAGCTGGATGTGGAACAATCACCAGGGGCTCGCTGGTTGCGTGATATACTACTCTCATTCCCCAACTGCAGGTCGTTCACTGTCCATCTCGACTATGGATGGAATGATTCATCGGAACATTCTCGCTTAGGTCCCAGTGACGGTATAACCATGATCATGGGCATAATTGCGGAGACCGGCATCCCTGTGAGATCCTTCTCTGTGTACGCCCATCCGAGCAGTAGCGGACTTGCCTTCAATGATGTCGATCCGCGCTGCCTTCAGTTCGACATCCTCAAAGACCCGACCTTCATCAACAGCTGGGCCCAGGTTGAGAAGCTAAATTTCCACCACAATTTCGTTCCCGGTAATATCGGAGAATGGGTAGCCAGTGTCATCGCTCTTGCTCCAAGGCTCAAGACGCTAGAGATAGGTTTTGACTACACCCCCGACGCACAGATAATTACGACCCGTCTAGCATCCGGACCAGTGGTACTTTCCAAATTGCAAGAGCTCACCCTTACCGAAGCGTCCGAAATGGAATGCAATGAACTTCTGACACTTCTCCACTTTACATGCCGCACTTTGCGGTGCCTGAAGCTGGAGCGTCTTCAACTGAAAGGCGGCACCTGGTTTCCCCTTCTTGCCCAGCTTCATCAGTTCCCTTTACTCCAGGATCTAACCTTGTTTTGGCTGAGTACTAGTCAGAAAAGTGTTTTGCATTTTGTTTCGCTACCGAAGTCCCTCCGCGATACTCTGCAGGGCGGAAAGCTCAACCTTGATCGCAAGCAGTTTCGGGGTATATGGAAAACCGTCTATGTCGCCTATCGGGGACATGACATGCAGCTGCTACTGAATGCTCTATTGCAGTCCGCGCGAGATGATTGAGGGTATATGTACGCTGGGAGGATTTGAGTGTTACAGAATAGCGTTATATGAAGGAGATAGTTTCTGAACTGGGTTACAATGGGAGTTACACTTATGGTATGTAGCATCGTTCAGAAGTGCCAACTGAGAAAGGTATAAGATTACATCTTGAAATATCACTAAAGTTCAGGTAGCTTATATGTGGATCACATCTCAGGAGTATAAGATGTTATTAAAGCCTAATGTTATCTTCTCTACCGACACTGAAAGAAAGTCCAGGTGCACGATTTAACTTGATATATCTTGAAGCAGCCTGACTGGTTATCACTGTATATTTGAGGTACCGTGAGATACAATACAAATGCAGGAACTACCATGTAGGGTTAATCCTAATATCAGGGCTAAGTGGATATCGTGCATCATAAAGAAAGCAAATGTTATATGTTCAACTCTATGGTAAACCAGTACATACGACCATAGGGTGTGGAGAACAGGGCTTCCCGTGTCCTGTCGCAAGAAACCGTGTACAACCCAGTTCCAACTTTCTTTGACCGGGTTATTACCTGGGCAGAGGCGACTATAGTAACTAGCACAATCTGCCGAGGCTTGACGACCGAAACAGAGTAGATAGGCCAGAGAGGCCCAAAGAATAGAGTCAGGCATTTTAATAGAGACTATCCAAAGATTGCTAGAAGAGGCTCAGAGGAGAATGCTTGTTGTAAAATAGATCTGAGACAGAGAGAGACAGAAAGGTCTTGATATACATACTAGGTAGTAAGTCGCCCTATCTCGGTATCTACAAGCAATAAAAAAGTCACGATGTTAGTGTAATAATCATTGCTTCCGCATGCATCATACATCATATATTCTAGTCAATGATGTCAAAGACTGGAAAGTATTGATACTTGGCTGTAGGGTCAGTTTTAGGTTACCTGAGGTGTGGATCTATGCCGACTGACAGATGTAACACTCCACCCAGAACGTTGGTTTCGGTAGTTAAGTACCCGCTCCTGGAAAATAGTATTTTTATTCTAGCCTGGATTAAAATGAGTTGTAGCAGTTAAAGGTTGTATTAATAGTTTCAGACAATAGATTACACAGCGATGACTGCATTAGTCACCAGGAAGGAACTATACCAGAGAGCCCACCACCAGAAGTTGGAGCTGCACCCGTATCTGCTACTCAACCACATTCTCAACCTCAGCCGGAACTAGGATATACTCAGGGCATCATCGAACCCGATGTTTGTTCTTCGTATCTGTTACATAACGGGAGAATAGGTCCTACTAACTAGATGTACTAGTACTTCTCGACCCTGGCAATGATTCCGTATATGCGGGATCGTAAGTGATGTCTCAACCCAAGTCAACGTGCTGACGATTGTAGCCTCGGAGATTCCAGTTATACCACCAGTATTACTTTCAGCGCGATGCATTATCAGTATGTACAATATGTTGTATTTCTGTCGAGGCAGCGCTAAAAACACAGATATGAGGTATTTCTTGGCTCAACCTCGATATTGTAATGCTTACTAAGAATGTGCTAGAATGGTCGCAGATAACATTCGTACCATGAGGTGGATGTTTTTGGGGCGGTTCGATATGGGATGCCACTCTTGTTCAACGATGGTAAAATTACGATAACACGTCCAGGGAGAGAGAAATTCAGAGATCGTGGAATGGAAAGAATACAGACACCAACATAATCCAGGAACAGAAAAAGAAAAAGTCAAGAATTTACGATACTATGTAAGGATTTAAGTATAGCAAAGACAGTAATTGCATCCATTAATAAACTAAGGTAAGCCAACAGCATAAGACAGGAACAATACAAAACTTTCATATACAACATCCATGAATACAATCCCAGGTTTTATGAGATCATTAGCCCGTATATCAGTTAACCAACTCCCATTCCTCCCCAAGCAAGCGCCTCGAGGTGACATACTTAACGTAGTCAGACTGAAGATTCGTACTTAAGCCAAGGTTGAATTGATTCCGAAAGGCACTAAATTTGAACGTCTCATTATCTCCTTTACTTCCCAATGCCCCATCGTGGATAGAATGGGATCCGATAGTATTTGTGGAGGAAGAATTCAGTGCTACTATGCGCACTTCGTCTGATCCGATCAGTAGAGCGTCCTTTGGCGCAGAGCTGTTGTTAACAAGCTCTAACCGAAATTTAGTGCTTTGTTTCTCGGAGATTCTGATCCAGTCGTTGTCCAGATACCAAAACTGGCTGGGATGGTATTTGCGACGAATAAAGAATTCCCCTCCGCTGATATGATCTGCCGAGTCGATATGGGGTATGATAGGAATGTAGGTGTTATTAAACCAGCAATTACTGTTATAATGGTGAATAACAACTTTTTGAACAAGGTCTCTGAACCTTTCATCGGTGATGCTAAACTGGCGTGAAGTCATGGCTCTGACGAGCTCTCTCAGGTCATCTCTGCAGCAGGCGGTTTGGAACGTCCACATCTGTGCTGAATGACGTTGCAGATTAAAAAAATGATATTTATTTTTGGTATCGATGTCCGGGTATGTTTGTAGCATGCGGTAGAACAGGTCCGCTGTCTCTCGGTCAGGGGTAGTAATAAGATTGTACCCCGCATCCCCTTCATGTTTATCCTCCTTGCCACGATAAATAGCAATAGAGTAGAAAGGCATGGCTAAGTGTTCGCCAGTGTAGCACAAGTATGTGACAGATATTGTAAAAGGCTGAAGATTTAGGGGTTGAATAGTTTTCTTGGGTATGAATAGCTCATTAACTGAAGAACCGGTCTAGAGAAGAAATACCAGAAATTTATATATTCCTCTACCTTTAGACTTGCCAGAACTATGACTTTTCTTTTCAGTCCATCGGTCCTTCGGGTCTGATCGACCGATCATAATTGAGAGTCATTGACGTAGCACCCAGATACTCCGATATCCTACATGGCACGGCTAATGATGTAAAACTCCACTTTCTAGCAAACTAGGAAGTAGCACGTCCAAATGGAGAGAATAGTGACATAAGGATGCAAACCATAAGTAAGCATATCTGAAACACAAGCCCGGATAAGTAGGACCTGACCTCAAGACTCGGCGGGAGACCAATGGTTAGCATTGCTCCACGAGTCCAGCAACTGCACAAGTTCAAGTCAATGTTCTGGGCCTGTCATACCACCAAAGTATATACAGACTTACGGGCTGGTCTATCCCTAGGAGGGATAGTTTCCGACCCATTGCAGAGATAGAGGACCGGTGACGGGGCAGGGGTAGTAACTCGTGCGTGATGGAGTATTCAAAACTTTAAAAGAGCTCCTGTGTCCAGAGAGAGAAAGGGTCTATTTCACTGACATTTCATGACATTCCGGCATTTATCTAAGTTATGGCTTTCTGATTTCAAGTACATTTCAGCCCCGGTATGAATATTATCAGTAAGTGTGATGAGTTTTACTAGTATTTGCACTGTCTGTACATGGTTTGCGTCAATGCCTATAGCCTAGGAGGATGAAGGTAAAATACTGCGATTACATCCTTGTATCCTTCTCCCATGCGCCGGTAATATAGGTGACCAGTAACTAGCTGGCACATAATACCGCGGAAACTTGTCGCTGTCTATATGCTGCAATCGGAAACGAAAGGTTAAGTAAGAGCTGCGGAAACAATCTCCGAATACATTAGTGCTTGCCGCTGGGAAACTTCAGTCCGGTTCCACGGTTGAAGTAAACAACAATGATGCCACAGAATGTCGTGTGACATTTGGGGTACTGTAAGACACAATACAAATACCGGCACTACTATATAGAGTTAATCCTAATATTAGGGCTAAGTGGATATCGTGTATTATAAAAAAAGTAAATATTATATATTCAACTCTATAGTAAACCAGTATATACAACTATAGGGTGTGGAGAACAGGGCTTCCCGTCCGCTCAGCCGTATTTGAGCCACCTATAAAACGCGGCCGACTGGAAAATAAGCCCTTTGGAAGTTGCTGCTTTATGGGTGAGTGTTGCTAAGTCGCAGTGTGAGTATAGGTGATTTAGGTGATGCTGTCCTGATCGCGGGTGAGTGAGTGGTTGAGCTAGACAATGCGATGGAATTTTTGTGAAATTAAATAGAGGCGCTCTGCCTGGTTGTTCCTCATCTTTTTATTTTCTCCTTCGAGAAACTCGCTCTTAAGAAACGGCTTCAAGTGTGATTCTATACAGAAAATTATATATGTTATATGGAAACGGCTCAGTACTATCTAAGGAGAAAAGGCAGAGAAAGGTTAATAAACCCTATAAGATTAGTGAATTATATAGTTTTACCGGAGAGTACTAGCAAGATATAAAAAAGAAGGGCGATCCGGATTCCAGAGCGTTTGCATCGCTGTGGTTGCGGCGCTAGTTTAGGGCGGCTATCGGGAGGGTTTGGAGTCAATCATTTGACATAAAGCGGGGTGTTGTTGGAGTTCGGGAGATTCAAAATACTAATGTGGTATATTAAATTATAAAGTATATAAATAATTAACAAGGATCCACTTTAATTCATTATAAGTAATTTTGATAGGAGGCCACTTAAAATAAAGAAATTTCCCTATATCGGAATAGGAAGGAATTTTGTATGAGAAACCAAAAAAAAAAAAAAAAAAAAAAAAAATCAATTAAATTAATTCCTTATACCGGAGGATTCCCAATTGGTACCCTGCATAAAGCCGACACTCCTCAGAGTCTCGGACCTCCCACACAACTACCACGTGATGAAATCAATTCTCTCGCAATTCTGCTCTCTTTACACCGCTGCCCTAGCTGTTCTTGCTAAGATACAGCAAGAAGTGCTTATCAGCGAGAATATTATGGCCCAACAAGACAAGATCCCCGGCCACAACAATGCTGTATACGACATCGTGCCAAAGGAAGACCAGATTCTCTCCGTTGAGTTCCTCGAGATTGCCCCGACGCCTATTATCGCGTAAGGTCCTCCCTCTCCTTGAAGTGCAGCTCGATAATAACGTTTTGGTATCCTAATAAAGTGACCATCTCTTCTTCGTCTACCTGCGCGGTCATCTGCCTGAATCTAAAAAGAAGGAGCTGGAACTTTCTGACGAGGGCCTCGTCAATGCGACCTTCACTGTGAGCCTCTCTGCTATCTACGCAGATGGTAGTCACGATGAGGAAATATCTTATACAGAGCCGTTAAAGACTACACCCTTTGGTCCACTAGCCCACCTTACTATTCGCGATACCTATGGAGTTCAGGTTGACTATATACCTAGTAGCGGCTCCAGTGAAATTTTACTAGATTTCCAGATTCTTACAATGTTTTTGAGGAGCGGTATGTGGACTTTTAAGGTTGACTTGAGACTTGGAGATGTAGATAATACATGCCTATTTGCTGGGTCATTAACACAATGGTTAGAGGGGAGGATTCATTAGAATGTTTGGAATAATCTACAAGCTCAATGGCACAATTTTCTCACCACGTTCTATATTCTCCTATCAAGATTGGGAAGCCCTATTCTCCACAGGCTGCTGCTGGGCTTTGGCTAGCGTGCTGTCAATTGTACCCGTCATCTAACATATGCTTCCTCAAACCTTACATGGCACTGCACAAGCTGGGAAGTCGTACCGGCACATAAGTGGCATGCCTTCAAGCGAGGACAGGCCAAAGTAGACGGTGGACCAATGGGTAAATAGAGGACATGTGGTGTCTAGTACTTTATAACACAACATAATCTTTGAGGATGCTTATTCTGAATTGTGACACTCTGTGATTGACATATATATATATCTGGGCGAACTTGCGCATCTAGCTCCTTCGTAAGAGCCGTATAACCCTCACATTCAGCTCCAGGATTCTGATTTACATCTACCCATAGACCATTTGATCATGCTCACGTCTGGTCATTCTCCTAGGCTGCTAATAAACCCCACATGGACCATGTGGCCCAGACACCCCGCCACCCCGCAGCGTACCAAAGAGGCTGAATCGTATATTCACCGGCTTCGATCGCACTCCATATATAGAGCGCTGCCAGCCCTGCATTGTGAAGAAAGAAGCAGGATCCAACTATAAATCCGACCCTAGAGTGACGGATATGATGCTTTCTCAACAACCAGCAATTCAACACAAAGGGCAGAAACGAGACGCCCGTCACCCGCATCCAGAATCTAGTCAACGGATGGGCTAGCTCTGATTGTGTGGGAATGACAATCGATGAAGTCAATATAAAAGCGAATGCGTCGAACCCCTGTACAGCTAAAGCAGAGCCGTACATGAAACGGATCGATAATGGTTGACGTGGATCCTATTGGTTCGTTGGACACCAGTAAAAACGAAGGAAAAGTTAGGATCGACTTACCATTCTTGAATCACGCTAGTGAAGTAGTACTTTGGATTCGTAAGCATATCTTGTGGATTTCTTAAATCTGGGGTTCTCTAGAAGTACATGGAAGAGTGGCCAGAAGGTAGAAATGGTGGAAAACGAGCACTTCGCCATTCGCCCTTCGCCCTTCGTAATACCGTTGGTGATCACCTGACACCTGATATATATATATTAAAGTTAAGAAAAAACTTAAAAATAATTAACGCATCAAAATATGGCTTTGTCATAGGTTTAATTAACCGTGAATCCTCTTCCTGCTGCGTCGCTTGCAGCTGTGGCAGCTCAACATGCGAGTTCATTGTAACAGAGGTCATAAACTCTTATTCTTAGGGACTCAATACTCTCCCAAATATTCACAATACCCTTCACATATCCCTCTTGCGCCCCGCGGGTGAGAATCCGTTCCCTAGTCAACAACAGACGGATTATCAACTTCCGCCTGTCCTAGTCGATGACATCGAGGTGTATGTTGTCGAGGAGATTTTAGATGGACGAGAAAGACCGGTTAACCGCGGATACCAACATAAAGTTCGTCAAATAGCTCAGTAACAGGATGTACATTTCGACGCATTGTGAATCTCTGCCCCTCATTCCTGTCGTACCTCTACAATTACTGAAGGACCATTCTTCAGCGCATTGTTCGTCTCCTCCGTCACTAGTCGCCCTGACCCCGGCCAGACGGACAACGCCATCAACCACGCCACTAGGGTCCCAGGGTGATAATTTGATATTATCAAATAAGAACACATGTTGTAGTCATTTCATTTTACTATGAGTCTGGTGACCACGGTGCAGAATAAGAGAAGAGGTAGTGAGCGCAAAAAGAAAAAGAAACGCTTCAAATGCTCCCACGCGGATTTGAACCGCGGACCTCATGATTACTAGTCATGCGCTCTACCAACTGAGCCATAGGAGCTACTTGTTGTGTGCTTTGACTTAACAAGCATAACATACTAAAGCATATTTCTTCTCATGGTTGCAGGAAATCTAACCTTGCAAGATATGATGTGAGCTCGAATTAGATCCCATTCACACAACCTATTGACTGCACCTTTATTTCTTGTTTTCTTTTTTCTTTTTCCTTGCTTCAGCTTCGTATCGCTTATTTGATCAAACCTAATTGCTACTATAAGCATTATATGCATGAAGTTGTGAACTTCTTAAGTGGTGGCGGGTACGAATATATATCTGTCCAGTGCAGTATTCATCACCAAACAACTTAAATGGTCAGAGCATCAGGCTAATGTACTGAATGACAACTCGTTTACAATTTGTACTAGGAACTTCAACAAATTTGTTCCAGCAGAAAACCACAGGTGCATAAGTTACCCCGCAACGTTGCAGGCTACAAGGTATCATCAAATGCGGGCTGGAACAGCCATGCAGATGGATAAGTACCGCACAGCTAGATCTCATTTGTTCATCTGGCATGGATGAATAACCTTATTTCTAGTTCTAATATCATTAATAATCAATATCCACATTACAATGAGCCCGACTTCTATATCTCACCAAATTAGTGGCTTGCGCAAAGAATGTACTATAGTATACCATGTCCCAAAGTCACAGTCTCACAGATACCCCGCTTTATTTCCCCGCTTTCCCTTTGATTCATTTTCCATCTTATACTCATCCTACCCGTAAAATTGAAGAATAAGGAGATTGAAGAAGGGAGACTTGGGAAGAGCCCACCTGGCGAAACTCTAACGGTTGCAGTCTGTGATTGCCGCAAACTGCCTTCGAATATGATATTTTGAAAGCGATTGAGATAAGTATGATCGAACCAGGAACTGGCAACCTTGTAATTCTCTGCAAAGTACTCAGGCTAAATCCGTACCTAACAAACGTGAGATAGCCGAGCACGCATATTGGCTTCGCAATGACGAGGCTGTCGGCAATCCCGAATGGCATTCCATTGGCTGTCAAGTTCTTCCCCGCACACTTGGCATTCGATGCGAGTATCGCTTAATCTTCTGATCGACAGCAGTGTATTCAAAGCTGCAACAATAGCTCCGTAAGGCTCTATAACGTACCAATCACCATATGGATTCGAGAAGGAAATGCCATAACTTGGAGAAAAACAGTAGGGCTACAGTAGTCCCGTGATAAGATACCGGAGATACCCGGCGTGTTTTCCCCCTTTTAGGAAAGGTTTCATATATACCCGAACGGGCTTATCAGTAGGCCTGCGGGGAAATGAGTCTGTCGCGCGCCATTCAAGTCGTTCTATCTCTGTTATCTACCAGTAGGACAAGCGACGCGGCGGCTTCTTATCTAGTCTGAGCATTAGGAGAATCACTAGAGAGTCCTAAACAATTTTAATCCTTCCGTGATAAGCACTTCAAGCTTCCGGTCAAAATGCTTATAACCTGGCCGAGATCATGCTGGCTTCCATGCGTGGCTCCTTTTCTACTAATCCGCAGCCGCGCGGACATTGAGCGACGAAACCAACGATATGGCTTCCACAGAGGAGCAAAGCGATAAGACAGCCAAGTCGCAAATCACTACGAATGTGGAAGTAGAGCAGGGTCATCTAGACGAACTACCAGAAGACATCGACGAAAAAGTCGAATACGACTATGAATCTGAACGGTCACCATTTCCTGAGGGTGCGTATCGCCATAGGGCTCAACTGCGTTTTGCTAACAACGCAATATAGTTCGAGCTGTCGTACCCGAAACCGACGATCCAGACCTGCCGGTTAATACTGTGCGCATGTGGTTTCTCGGTATTGTGTTCACGATTCTCGGATCCGGTATTAATCAATTTTTCTCCCTGCGATATCCCTCCGTACATATTGTCTCGTTGGTTGCAGAGTTGCTTGCCTATCCATGTGGCGTTTTCCTTGCCAAAATGCTGCCCGTGGTAACAATCAACCTTGGCCCCTTTGGATCATTTTGCCTTAACCCAGACCACCATTTCAATATCAAGGAGCATGCAATGATTGTGATCATGAGCAATGTCTCGTTCGGGTACGGAAGCGCAGACTCAACCAACATTATCCAGGCAGCAAGTCCCAAGTTCTACAACTTCGGTCTCAAGGCAGGATTTTCTGTTCTGGTCGTTCTTTGCGCACAACTCCTGGGGTTCGGTGTTGCCGGGCTGGCTGCGCCCTGGCTTGTCGAGCCAGCTAGCATCATCTGGCCCCAGGTATTGTCCAACTGCGCCATGTTGGAGACACTCCATTCACGAGCAAATTCAGTTGCCAATGGCTGGAAAATATCCCGCTTACGATTCTTCCTATATGTGACGGCCGGTGGCTTCATCTGGTATTTCTTCCCAGGACTGATGTTCACCGCGCTATCCTATTTTACCTGGATCTGCTGGATCGCGCCGCGCAATGCTGTGGTGAACCAATTATTTGGTATGCAAACCGGCCTAGGACTGAGCCCTATCACCTTCGACTGGAGTCAGGTCGCGTACAATACAAACCCGCTTCTCTCCCCATCGTGGGCGGCTGTAAATGTATTTGCCGGGTTTGCAGCTTTCTTCTGGATCGTGGTTCCGGGGATCTTTTATACGAACACATGGTTCACAGCATATCTCCCTCTGATGACCAGCGACGTGTACGACAGAACCGGCGCCGTTTATGACACAGCTCGCGTGATCAGCCCACAGAGCACATTGGACCTTGAGGCGTACAAAAACTATTCTCCACCGTACCTGGGAGCCACATTTGCTTTCGTCTACGGCTTGTCCTTCGCCTCGATCACTGGTGTGCTCACTCACATCGGCGTCTGGCACCACAAAGATATCTGGGCTGCATTCCGAGGAAAAAATAGACTCGACGTCCATGCGCGACTCATGAAATCATACAAGAAGACCCCATGGTACTGGTACGCTGCCATCATTGTCACTATGACTGCCATCTCCATCGCCATGGTTGAGGTGTACAAAACCAAACTCCCCGTCTATGGCATTTTCCTAGCCCTCGCCATCCCCGCCATATACATGATACCCTGCGGCATTGTCCAGGGAATCACCAACGTCAACGCAAACCAACTGAACGTTCTAGCCGAATTCATCGGCGGCTACATGTTCGAGGGCAAACCCCTCGCTAACATGATCTTTAAAATTCTTAGCACAGATGTCGTCGGCCAGGGTATCTACTTCGCCATGGATATGAAACTCGGCCATTACCTCAAGATCCCCCCACGAAGCCTCTTTTTAGCCCAGGGCCTAGCTACTATTCTCGGAGCCCTGACACAGGCTGGTGTCACTATTTGGATGTTGGGCCACATATCAGATATTTGTTCCGAAGACCAACCAGATGGTTTCTCCTGCCCGAATGGTAGGACGGTCTACTCGTCCTCGGTTATATGGGGCCTCGTCGGCCCTCGGCGTCTCTACTCGGTCGGGCAGATCTACTCTTCGTTGCTCCACTTCTTTTGGATCGGCGCTATTGCCCCACTCGTCACGTATGCTTTGTACAAGATCACCAAGAAAGAGTACTGGAAATACGTCAGTTGGCCTCTTATCTTCACAGGAACGGCTAATGTTCCTCCAGGTTAGCTCGTCTTTCTTCCCACACCACTGTCAAGGCTTACTAACTCGTACAGCAACGGGAATAAACTACTCCAGCTGGGCCCTCGTAAACTTCATCTTCAACCACTTCATCAAACGCCGCTTCTTCGCCTGGTGGACCAAATACAACTATATTCTCGCCGCAGCCCTAGACACAGGCCTCGCTCTTAGCGGAATAGTCATCTTCTTCTGCATATCATACCCCGGCGCCGTATTCCCCAACTGGTGGGGAAACACAGTATACGAGAACACCGCCGACGCCGACGGCGTGCCATATAAGCAAATGCCAGAGATCGGGTACTTCGGGCCAGCAAACGGAACATGGAGTTGATGGAATTTCATCTCATATTTCATAATATATACTCAGCCACAAGGATAGGCTCTCCAATCATGCTATATATACATATCAGACAACTGTACACACCGGCAATCGGCAAGCGGCCGTCGGCGAACCCTGGTTTCGCTCTAAGCGAGCTTCTGTACCTCCCGGGGTATAATGTAATGCAACCCTTTATCTGCATATCCTTCCCCATATCCATCACCACCTCCACATCCACCTCTAAGTCTATATATAGCATATTAAGTTCCACCACAACAACTTACCTATCCCCATTCCATCACAAGTGTAACACCCAGCCCGAAAGACCGTATATCCCTTTCTTAAGCGCTGCACTTTCCGCCCTTGCAGGCCAGCGCACCATCGCAATCATCGTGACTAGAGCATGAGGCACCTGTAATTTCCCCAAGAAAAGTAGTTTAGTTAAATGTTTACCCACAAAGGCTAAGGTACGTTAAGCCCCAATAAGTCACATACCCTCACAATGGCCCTCCCATTCGCAAGTCTCCACCCCGTTATCAACAGAGCAAACACCGCTGATGCAAGCAAGCTCATCGGAGCAATCGTCATTGCTTGAGCAAGTAGCACCTGAAGAAAAGAAAAGAAAGAGAGAGAAAATTTTAGCCTCCGAAATCCCACAATAGGAAAATAAAGCAAAAAAACAGGACCATGATTTTATCTCTTACCCTTGCAGTGACCCTCCCAGGAACAGGTCTCTGCCGATCCGTCAGAGGCACATTTTCCGTTCTGGCAGGCGAGCTCGTCGGAACAGTCGTCATTGGAAGAACATGTGGCACCTTTATTTTTGAATCCTGGGTTTAGTGGTTTATTCTTCTTCTCGGTCTTGTCCTTCTCTTTCTTCTGAAGAGTCGGGTGGGGGGTTATGATTGTCCTCACCGGCGCAGTGGCCCGGCCAGGAGCAGGAGCCGGAGCCGCCTGTTGGCTCGGGGATACTAGTTGTCGTCAGAGTGGTCGGGGGGTTGCCGCCGCCGCCACCGAGGTTGAGGTTCTTGGCGAGGGCGCCGACGAGGCTGTCGCCCATCGAGCGGAGGGTGTCGAAGTTGGTGATGTAGTTCTTGTTCAGGGCGCTGCTGGGGAGAACGGCCTTGTCGCCGGTGAAGACGATGTCTGATTTCGAAGTTAGATGTATGTCGCGCAGTAGAAGCATGAGGAATGATAGAGGTACGTACAAGTAACGTCGGCAGCGGTGTGGCCCTTGTTACCGTTCAGGTCCTCCTCGGGGAAACAGGTCCTGGCCATTAACCAGGAGGCTTCACCAGTGACCTGAGGGCTATCTCCGTTCGAGTCACCGAAGATACCGTAGAACATCTTACCGTTGCTGGAGGTGGCACTGTGTTAGCAGGTCCTGCCAGGAATAAGAACATGGAGGGTAACTGGCTTACCAGATAACGGCAGCGACGGCGTTTCCTTTGAGTGTGCCCTTATTCGCATCCAGGAATTCCTGGGGGATGACAATGAAGGGCACCTCGTATGCGGACAGCGCGCCCCAGTTAGTTTCTTTTTGGCCGTCGGGGTTGCCCTGCGTTTGTTAGACGCTTTCATGATGGAGAGAAACCTCATCGGAGTCTCAGGGGCTGATCTTTACCTTGCAGCCATGGTTAAGCCCATCGCAATCAACATCCATGTCGGCGATGAAGGAGAAGGCAGCGCCCTGGTTAGTGCGTTAGCCACTGTATGCTCATGAAGTGGTAGGCGATACTTACCTCAGAGAAGCCCGCCCAGTCGCTGTGGATAGTGGACTTGGTACTACCCTGGCCGATAGGATAGGTAGCATGAGAGGGAACCTTGCTGGCTTTAGCAGCAGCAGCCTGGATAGCCGCCACAGGAATGGAGCTCGAAGCCTGGAAGAACTTGGCTGGGGGCCTCCGTCTGGCTTGTTGTAGTCGGCTCCGTTGACCTTCTGGCCCATGGCCGTACCACAGACGGCCAGGGAGAGGGCAAGGCAGCTAGCGAAGTTCTTGATAGGCATGGTGAATAGGTCCGTACTCAACAGGAAAGCAAGACTGTGGTTGTAGACGTAAGGTGTTTGTTGACATGGGAGCCATGATGGTTTTATAGACGAACAGAGGTGTAGGAAATTGGTTATCCTGTATGGAACGTCCCTTTGTCCGATAACTTAGAGTTTGTTTCGTGTGTTACGGTCTAATTTCCCGGCTGTTTCGAGACCGAGCCTGGACACATATAGTACTCTCTGACGACAGTTGATTCGCCGGAGCCCTCGCCACTGGTACGCGAAGGTAGCACTTTGGAACGCCTCCAATGGCTAAGTGGTATGTCTCACCTGGTTGTCCTGTCAAGCTGCGAGAATGAAGCATGCGGACCACTAGTTGCAGGAGGATCATATGAAAGTGGTTGAGTTGTTTTTCTCCATTGCATACTAAAAATCCATAGTCTGTCGGCACTGCCGATTCGGCAGGCTTCCGACGGGGGCTCCACAGTTGGGGATTATTCATTAGTCTTCCCAAAATTGGTTCCATGGCTAGTGTTGTCCAGATCCGCCGGATATGATCTCCGGCCACATTAAGGGACTCTTAACTTCTGAGGATGACACCTTTTGACTAGGTTAATGTTAGGTTAAAATAGTTGTGCAACACAACTGTTGCAGAACAAAGAAAAAGGACCTCTGCTCCATGGAGTGGACAGGTGAGCCCATTTTCCAGAACTGTCAGGATCTACTAGCAACGTCTTCATGCAGGTGTAGCCATAGCGCTGCGTTAGACTGGTATAGGAACTCTGTGGAGATTCCTGAATAGGTAGGTGTCAATATCTAGCGGACTTGACTCAGGGGTCTCGCCCCGACGCTAATGCTAACGGCGCGATATGAAGAGCCAATTGGTACAATGTGGAGTTTCAGAGTGGAGAGTGGACGAACTACGGCGCGAAGCGATAGCGATTGCCGAATCCAGTTAATATCCCATCAAATGATTTCCCCGAGGTCCACATGCGAAAAAAAGGGTCCGATAGCAACAACACGTACAGAGCTCGTGGTGCTGGGGGATGAATAAATATTGCATTCAGTGTACATAATGCAGGTACGCGCAAAACTTGCTTATCTCTACGTGTAACCATTGGCCAATGGAGTCAGGTGATAGCGTGTTACCCTAGAGGCGACAGCGAGAGCTCGTTTTCTGCAGAGGCTGGACGCATGTATTGTTGGCTAATTAATTGGGCCCAGTCTCGGCCCGGACAAAGAACATGCCATGATCCAGTACGATACGAGGTTACATTGCATGTCGCCCCAACTGGTCCAGTCTTGGCATGCATGAGAATAACTGCTTATAACCTTTTCAGACTCTGCACACGTATCCACACGGCTATCAGCTGAGTCTCTAAGCGATGATCGTGAATAGATTCCCAGTATGCCGGCAGATGGAGATCCCAGGAGAGCCTCGGCATTCCGATTTTCGTATCCCTACTAGGGGCGGCGGCGAAGGGGCACTTTCGCCGAAATCCATATAAATTTACCCAGGACCCAGAGAGATAACGGCTTAAGACTCCTTGTTGACCACTGAACATCTCGCATCATCCCACAATGCAGTTGTACAAGCTCTTCGCTGTTCTGGCAGCCCTGCAGCCTGCTCTTGCTAAGAGCCTTGTTGACTTCTCTGCGGCTCGCGGCGATAACCCCTCTATCCTAGGTCTCCGCAATCTCGAATCGGTGCGGGATACTAAACTCAATGAGAACACCAAAGACCTCTACATCAAGTTGGATAAGGACCCAAAGGGCACTCCTGCGCTGCATTTCCACCGCAAGAAGGACTATATCCGTGCCGAGTACCACTCCTTGAAGAATCAGATTGAGGTCGATAAGACCTATTACATTGGCTACAAGTTCTCCCTGGGAGCTATTCAGCAGAGTCTGATGATCTGGCAATTGTAAGTAGTTTCCTTCCTCTGTGCTGTCAAAGAAAAGTTAAACTTCAAATACTGACCGCAAAAAGCAAGGAATACTCTGCCAACAGCCACGGCGGTGCTAACATTCCTCTCTCACTGGAATTCAAGAGCGGTAAACTGAACCTCCAGTATCAAGCCTCCGGTGACGCGAAGCGTGTGTCCCAGTGGTCTAAGGAACTGAAGACCGACACCGTCTACTCCATCGGACTCGTGATCAACACCTCCCGCCCCGGATGGGTTGAGCTCTACTTCGATGGCGAGCAGCAGACCCTCAGCTCCGGCAGCACCAGACTGAAGGCCAACACATTCCCCGGCCAGGCGGACCCTAAGTTTGGCGCTTACCGTGGCGAGGAAGTGCAAATCGATACCTATGTCTACAACATCCAGATCGGAACTACCATTGATGATATCAAGGAGGCTGCTGGACTCGGCTCGTCCCCTAAGCCCACCGCCACTTCTAACCCCACTCCTGTTCCTACCTGCGCTTGGGAGGGTCATTGCGAGGGTACGTTTCTTTGTCGCCGGGTGCTTTGTCAAATGCTAACTCAGACATGAACAGGTGCCACCTGCACTACGGAGAATGACTGCTCTGACGAACTCGTCTGCAAGAACGGAAAGTGCACTGCTGATGGAGCCGTGCCGTGCTCCTGGGAAGGCCACTGCGAGGGTATGTCTCTCTTTTCTTTCTGGGTTTCTCGACTGGATGTATTAACGATGGTATATTAGGTGCCACGTGCTCCTCAGAGAATGACTGCTCCGACGAGCTTGTCTGCAAGAACGGAAAGTGCACTGCTGACAGTGCTGTGACTTGTTCTTGGGAGGGCCACTGTGCCGGTATGTATCTTCCTTCTTATGTATGTTGATCTTATTAACTGAGTGTTTGTAGGTGCCAAGTGCAGCTCTCATGATGACTGCTCCGATGAGCTTGCCTGCACCGATGGTGTTTGTGCCTGATCTGATGTATTAGGATCTGTTTGTTCCCCCTCATTGGGGTGAAGGTCTGATGGCTTGATATGAATAGAATGAAATACATTATCTAAGCAATGTATGATATGAGCAAACTGGAATGATACAAACCTATCCCAGCGCCAAACCCGATGGTAGAGTAAAGGTAGCCTGTTTTAAGTCAAATAACTCTCAGACATTGTTTGTAGAAGAGACACGCCGAACAATGTGAAAAACACCAAGAGCAAGTGCTGAACAAACAAAAGGTACAGCGACACCGCCCCACAGGGCAGCGAACAACCCCAACGGGATCATATAATACTGTATCCAGAAGATTGGGCATGTTATTGACATGATAAGAAAACAAACAAAGAAAATGAGGCGTGCTCGCACGTAGGTCTTGCCTGGGTCAATCGCAAGCCTGATGACTGACATGCGATGGCGCTGAGACAAAGGCGCTGAGTCGAGACTGTCGATTACCCAACACCAAGGTATAGGGAGGAGGCTGGCCAGGGCGATGAAGACCGAGATCGCGGGCGCTACAAGAGAATCGAGCAATATCCCGTCGGTACTCATATCCATATCTCCTTCTGGTAGTTCGATAGCAGCAGGCGGGGGGAAGATAAGGGCTATCGTTGCGGAGATGACTCCGATCATGATAATCGGTATGAAGCATAGGATACTAAGGTACCAGGTGGTAGTTCGAATGTCAGTCTTACAAAGCTGGATAAGTTGAGAGGATATTGAATCCGTTGGGCTCTGTATGGTATCACATCTTGTTGGTAGTGACGGATTATTCGCTGATATGCCTTGCAAGGCATTTCTCGGGGGATCCGTGGTTGTCAGGTACTGGCCCAGCTGCATAGTGTTGTTGGTTGAGTTGGGTTGCCCTTCGTCCACCTCAAGAACTTCTGGTAAAGAGGATTAGTCGTGGCTGGAGGATTCTATGCTTCAATGGGAATGTGACACTACCTGAATATCCTTCAACCATCAGAAGGGCAGGAACAAGAAGAAGTAACACTGAGACCAACTGACCGAAGGCCCACGAGTTCTCTTCCGACACATGATTATCGCGCGCACGGCTTAGACGGATAGTTCCCCATACCAATGAAAATAACAGCCATAGTAACTAATAAAACCCAGTTAAAGCCGGAGCACTTGTTGGAATTGCCAGCATTATAACATACCCCACAGATAGCAGAACCTAGAAACTGTAGCAGGCATCGCACAAGGCAAAGAATCGAGAGGGAAAAAGCTACCAGCGGGAAAAATATAGATTGGACGAACGCTGAGGAAGACTCTAGTCTTGCACAGGCCCACACTAGACCTTTGACCCATAGATCTTCCAGTGACCTCGAGAGGCTTCTTGAGAAGTCCGTGGTCGTTGGAGACATCTGTACGAGGCGAGTCATCAGACCGCCCAGGACCAGGATTTCAGAGACTAACATAATGAAAACCTGTGTTGGATTATTTACTAAGGCGTCAAGCCCAGCGTTGAAGTAGCAAGAGATTGGCATTGACATATCCTTCAGATAACCAGTGACCTTGCCCATGGCAGTCAGACCAATGGTCAGCATAATCGCAAGGCCACTCATTAGAGTTACTCGGATGTACCAGAGCCATCTCTTCTTCGTGAAATACGATGCTAGATACGGCAGAGTTGCAATATGTATAATTGAGGAAAACCAGGCCAGACTAGTGATGATATTCCAATGGGAGGTTGAAAGGCCATCCTGGATCTGAGCATAACCACTGGTCATAATGGCGAGTCCCGTAACGAGCTGCTGATCGCTCATACCTAATATCAACTGGTTTTGGGGTTAATCCACTTGTAAACTGCAACCACCAGGCTTTGTGGTGATACTCACGGTTTCTAGAGGTGGACCCCAATGCGAAGAGGGAGTCCATTTTAAAGCTCGGCGTATTCCATCTTGTAAAAAACAGTCTAGGTCGTTCCGCTGATGCCCAGGACTCGTTCTGGGGCTGGGATGCACTGCAACATAGTGAAATATTAAAACCAGCAAAGTTGTCCAAGCTGCCAGAAGAAAACCAAGGACGACCTGATATAGGATTAGATCGCAGTTTGAAACTATGGCCCAGCAGCTCACTTACACCGATTCCTGAAATATCTGGATTTGGTGGCACTGGAATTCCCCACCAGATTAAGCATTCCGGATCGGAAATACCGATTAGAGGTCCCACAGGTCTAGAAACCGACATTTTCCATTCACATTATAACCATAATCATCATCATAGTGACGTGCCTGTCTCTAGTATATGTAGAGAGGAAGAAGAAGAAGAAGAAGAAGAAGAAGAAGAAGAAGAAGAAGAAGAAGAAGAAGAAGAAGAAGAAGAAGAAGAAGAAGAAGAAGAAGGGAGATCGCATAGCTACGCTAATTGAAGCAGGAACCCCTTTCCAAAGAGCGGTGATCGTGACGATGATCGACAAGAGTGATCGTCATAATCTCTGCATCAACCAGTTACGTTGCTTAAGCTTTCGAAATTTCGAGGCTGCTCATGCAGGGGAGTAAGGCGAGGCTGCCTTACTGTTCTATATCCGTTTTATTACCGCTTTTTCTCTTTTCCTTTTTTCCGGTTCTTTTTTCGGTTTTTGATATTGTTATTTTTGTCCTTTCCCGTAAGAGACATAGTGAGGTGCCCGTTGTTGGCGATTATATATATCCTGTAAGTAGGGTTGGTCTGACTTTCTTAGACTATTACTTTTAGACGTATCTATACAAATAAGATTGCTCAACATATGAACTAGTTAGGTTAGCCTACTGGTTTACTGCTAAGCATCATTGGTCTAGTGGTAGAATTCATCGTTGCCATCGATGAGGCCCGTGTTCGATTCACGGATGATGCACTAACTTTTTGTTCTTTTTTTGCATCCTTCCACCCCAATGACTTGAAATATCCACTCTGAATAGTGTCGGCATAGTCTCCAATATATATATCCTTTGCGCACAGTCAATAGCCTCCCTCTCAGGCATTTCATCAGCGTACGACATCTTCATGACCATATCACTAAAGATAGTGGCACTGATAATCCTACTCTCCTCTGGGAGTCTCTTATATAGTTCACCGGGGAGGATATTATTCCACATCCCGCCCGCGATGCCAGACCCGACAGCCGCACCGGTCGAGCCGAACAACCCCCAGCTTGCGACGACGACGGCGATCTCTTGGTGTGTGACGGGCGCCATGATGGCTAATTGGCCGCAGATGGTGAATATGCATGTGCCGAGACCGACGAGGAATTGGGTCATAGTTAGGATGCCGACGTGGGTGGTGGGTTGGCGGAAGGGGATTAGTAGCGCCGTGCCGAGGAGGATGGGGATGCCGGTGAAGACGGTTCACTTGAATTCGCCGGTGTAGCGGATTAGGCTGGTTTTGTTAGGTGTTGCTTTTGTGGTGATGCGGGATGTAGGGTTTCTTACAGGCCGAAGATTGGGCTGAAGATGTAGGAGGTTAAGGAGAAGGCGTTGATGACGTAGTTGGCTGTTGTTATGTCGAGTCTGTGGACGACTTGGAGGTAGGAGCTGAAGTAACTGTTCCAGGTGCTGGTTCATTGTTAGCATGGTGTTACGCTTAGAAGGGGGGCTTCTATGGCCAATAGGGAAGACTTACAAGCACGAAATGAACATGACGGAGTACAGAAGACAGGAACCGATGATAGTCGATTCCTTCAAATATCTCCAGGGGAGGAATTGGACGGGAGAAAGGTATTTCTCCCATGCATAGAATGCTGGGATGCGAACCACTCCAAGTACTTCCATCGCAATAATATATCCACTTGCCCGTCCCCTGGGGGCATACGAGGCAAGACCGAAGGGGAGAAGGATTAAGGAAAACACCGCTGTTATCAAGACAATTCCAATCACTAGAAATATATCGCTAGCCATAGACAATAACACACACGAAACGCAAAGGAAACACGGACCGTCAAATTTGATAAAATAGTGGATGATAGACTGCCACCAGCTCCGCTCGGAGACCGTCTTCTCGAGTGTACCAACTTCCTGGGCCCTCCGCTGCATGTACAGCATAACACCCACAACAGGAATGGAAGTACCGGTAATCATGATTGCGAAAGCGCCAAGCGCCCACCGAAAATCGAGATTGATGTAGAATAAGGTGCTATCCTCGGCCCAGCAAATGTGCTCGCACTACTCGGGGTTCCGTTGATGCCCAGCATAATCATTCGGTTCTTGAGTGTTGTCATATCCGCCAGCATGATATCAATCACATACATCATACAAATATGCCCCACCCAATATAATGTGTGCGCCGTGACGTAGGTTTCGATATTTTTGCAGGTAGCCTTCATTATAAGGCCTATCACGACGATCAAAAGTATACATAAGAAGCCTTCAACACGTCCCCAGATATCAATTATCTTGGCCCGGGTGAGCTTTGAGGAGCCGCCGAGAATGGTGGACATGATGCTGACAACCGTGAGTAGGCTGTGCTTATAGAATGGCGACGTGATATATGGAGTGAGCGAGATTTGGACGGAAACTAGAAGCATGCCTACGAAAGAGACAAGGTAAAGACTGCATGACAGTAAGTATTTCACTTGGTCCTATTGGACGCACAAGATGGCTGGTACACGACATCAATTGAGGGTAAGACTCACAGGATGAACATGAGCCACATCGTATTCTTCGACCATAAGCAAGTGATCGCTCTCACTCGCTGAACACCTCCTTGATACAAGGTGCAATCCTTGTCTGAGATACTCACACCATCCCTGGAGGGCTCTTGCACGATGCGATCGACCCCCGCATTCTGTTCCGTATTCTCCCCAATACTGGGAACGGGTTCAATCTGGTTCGCACGACAGCCTTTGCTATGCCATCGGAGGGAACACCGCGCATGGCTGAAATCCAGGAAAATACGGTGATGTGGTTTACGTGTTATGGGTAAAAGAGGGGACAAACAGGCGAAGGTCACATATGTAAGTGATTTACAGCGAAATGCAGTCTCAGTTCAGTAGCCAAGAGCGGCACAGCAAGAAGTGCTTCAGGCTTGCCTTTACGGTCCCCTATCAGATGATCAGATAAGATTTACGGACACAAATTGCCCAATAATGTATTTTGTAGTGGTTTTAGCGCAACGTTAGTATGGGACTAGAAATTGGTATACGAAAAGCGGGATTGGCGTCAAGGGTCCGAGAACGGCAGTAATAGAAAGGTTTTCAGGTATGTATCTCCAGATATTTGAATGGCCTCTGCATTCGTGGGCCGATCTTATGCAGTCCAAAGGGAGTATTTGAAGGATAAAGTCTGCTGGAAAGAGTAGAATGTGCTGGGAGATGATGGATGCATACATAGCGTGGTAGAATCCTAGGTTGACAAGGACATCACAGCCAGTGGACATTACTTATGTGATCTGCCATCCTGGTCGGTACTTCTGACTAGGTTACCTTATATGCACTCATGTACTAATTCTTTATTTCTTGTTGCCGCCTAAGCGCCTCATCTGCCTTACTTTCCCCACGGCCCCACACATCCCTGCAAGGCGACGATCTCTCCGTCTCTGGCTTAGGGCTCCCATCTTGACTGGAGATTGAAGATCAGATCCGAGGGAAAACTCTTTCCTCCCCACCTTCCTTGCACCTAGCCTTATCTTCTAATCCATGAAGTGAACACTTTTATCCACCAACGTTGAGAAGCTTTCCTCTTACACTTTCTGTTGCAATGCCTCTCCTCGATCTTCCAGATGAGTTACTCCTTCTCATCATTGAAAGTTTAGACAACGAGAAGGATATCCTTTCTTTTCTATTAACAAATTCCCGAATCTACGGCATCCAACAGATGGGCCCTCTATATGCATATAACATCAAGTTTTCTGGAAGTTCATCTTTACTGTGGTATACAGAAAGAGGATATACATCGTCTGTGGAGGCACTACTTGACAAAGGTGCCGATATTGAGTGCAAAGCTGGGGATTGGGAAACCCCGTTGATACTGGCTGCTTTATACGGCCATAGGAATATCGCTCAGCTGCTCATTGAGAAAGGCTGTGACCTAGAATCCAAGGATCGTCAGGGCCGAACAGCACTAAGACATGCCTTTAACGCAGAACATGAGGATATAGTGATGCTGCTGCTTGAGAAAGGTTGTGATATCTCATGTGAAGGTAACTGGACTGCCATTGGAACAGCTGCTCAGAACGGATATGAGGGTGTGACCAGACTGTTACTTGAGAGAGGTGCTCATATAGAATTGAGGGATGGTAATAGCCGGACACCTCTTGGATGTGCTGCTATGGAGGGACATGAAGATGTGGTTGGATTGTTGCTTGAGAAAGGTTCTGATATAGAATCTAGAGATTGTGACGGTCAAACACCACTTGGACGTGCGGTTATAAATGGACATGAAGGTGTGGTCAGGATGCTACTTGAAAAGGGTGCCGATTTCGAGTACAAATCTAGTATCGGTGTTACACCGTTAATGTCTGCTGTTAGATGGGGGTATGCAGATATAGTTCAGCTTCTGCTTGAAAACGGTGCTGACGCGGGGTGCAAATATTGGGATGGCAACACACTTCCAGAACTTGCTTCTCGTCATAGACACACGGAGGTGCTTAAGGTTCTGCTTGAAAACCGTGCTTGCTGATCAGAGTACAAAGACGAGGAAGAAAATACACCACTGATGTATCAAGGGACATGAAGATGCGCTCCGATTAAACATAATTTATAAATAAAGCAACCAATATACTCAACACAACTAGCTGGTCACAAAAGCTGTAGGGCGAGCCCCATGTGCAACAGGGCGATCCTTGATAGCTAACAAGCTTAACACCGAAATTGATGCTATATGGATTCTCGCCACTCTACCGAAACCACCTCTTCTTCACTCCTTCCGGCGGATAAACCACAATCCGATCCAAGTCTGCTCCCTTAAAATCAAACCCGTTCCACAACCCGCCGACAGTAACCGTATTCTCACCTTCCTTCAACGGCAACAGAAGCGGCGTGGAGAGAATAATACCCTTATGGGTGTCCTTCTGGTACAACGTGTGTACGTTATCTGTGTCACCGTTTACTACGACGCTGCTGATGCGCCGGAGTTGCCAGGTACCGTTAATGCGGTCGGGTTGGCCCATTGGTTGATCACCAAAGCCCATGTCATCGATGTCTAAAATATTGGTTAATGAGTGTTTAATTGGCGTGGTAACAGAGAGACAAGGGTATATGATAACATACTTTGGTGATAGAAGGATACCCATTGGTCTTGGCCTTGGCCCTGCACAGTGAAGGTGATTGTGCTGTCATTGCCGTAGATGCCGGTGGCGATTCTGTTTCCGCTAGCGAATGTCTAAAGTAAGAGCCCATGAGTGTAAGGATCAGTATATAAGTATGCCGTGGTGAACTTACTGCCTCTTGTAGGTACGCATCTCCGGAGGTCTTTGCCTGCTTGGAGATATACGTCTCTCCTTTGATGGGCTTCCATTCACCGGTTTTGCTGCACATATTAATCAACACTTGGACTAAACGGGACGTTAAGTATGCACATACACGTTCAGGTCGTAAACATCGTGCCAAACGACCTTCAAGCTACCATCCCGATCATCAATCTCAATAGGAAGCCATACATTGCGACTCTCCCAGAGCGTGTTCATGTCCCACTACAAGATTATTTCATATCGTCAGTGCTTGGCTATTGGCACAAGTTAGAGAGGTGTAAGACATACCTGGTCCGCCATGTACAAGTACGTTGTCTTCTTGGTTCCCTGAATCCTCCAAGAAAATCCAGACTGAGTACTGAATGTGCGAGTATATGCCGGAGAAACAAAGAATGGCTGGGACCAGGGGCCCTCGAGCTTGTCAGCGCGGAATGCTACCACATCTACATAATTCATCAGTCAAGAGTCTCAGAAAGTCCCTCATTAGAATGGGGGGAAACATACTATTAGGCCGATATCCGGTCTTATGACTCATAAGTGCATAGTAACTACTCTCCGTTTGCAGGATAGTAGGTGCCTCAAAGTCATACTTGGGAAAACGGTAAGTAACCTCCTCAACAGCTGTGAGGTTACTGTTGAATTTGCTGAGGTAGACGTCCCGACCGTCAACGCTATCACCGTTCGAGTAGAGGGCGTACGAGTTACCCGATTTGTAATCCGTAAACGCGCCAAAGTCTTGGGACCAATTACCCAAGGGAGAGGTAGCATCCACGAATGTATAGGGGCCAGCGATATTGTCGGAGGTTGCAAGACCTTGAAGGAGCCAAGAGTACTTGTCATCGTCGGCGTGCCACCACATCTATCCGGTACTTAGCAGGGCTGTTGCTACGTGAAAGGTGGCAGTCCTTACATGATATTGACCGGTCTCTTCGCTGTATAGGACCTTTGGACGCTGGATCCGGTTATGTGGCGAAATATAGGTATGATTCTCAATGGGATCTATGACCTGTTAGAATTACGCCAATCTATTGAAAACTTGAAACTCACTTAGAGCGAGCCCGTGGGATTCCCAGGTAGCAAGGTCATCAGAGCTATAGACGGAGACCCCACCACCTTCAACTTGACCCTCAACTTTGTACTCCCCAAACCAGTAGAACTTTCCAGTTTCCCGATCGAGGCAGAGTCCTCCAGCGTGAGCATTGAAGAGGTTGCCATCGGTATCATACCATCGTGCGCCGGGAACAATCCACTTAGCATTGGCACAAGCAGCAAGTGCTAAGAGAGTAGAAGCTAATCTTCGAACTGCCATAGTGTCTTAACTATAAGACTCTCCACCGTGTTACTCAATAGTCATATAGAGGGTATGTGGCGAGAAATACCAAGTGCTACAACTGACACAGCGTCCTTTAAATAGCCTCTATCCTATTCGCCATTTCATACCGCGAAGCCCAATATGGAGCCTTCTTGACCCAAGAACGCAGAGTCCAACTCTACCCCACAATATCGGCAGAGTACTACCCCGAGCGAAAGGTTCATCCATCTTAGGTTTCATACCATAGGGGTAGAAGTCGTGTTGACTGAATCGGTGACTGCTCGATTACCGAATGCCAAGCAGAAAAGCAGTACCCGGCCTGCACGTTGTACTAAAGATAATAGACTAGCGTATAACTTCGGGCAAGCTCTGATGAGGGGTTCTATCTGGGCGCGTGGGGAAATTTCTTGGATCCCATACTTTTCGCAAAGCCAAGCAGCTTAAATGATAATTGTCTGATCACAGTTCACTTCGTATTAAGCGGACGAATGATAGACTCTAATGTAGGGTCTTACCATAGCTCCGTATTAGCTAAGCGGCATAAAGGATTCGGTGTCCATTTTCCACAAACCAAGTTTAGCCATGCTGTTTAAGCGTGGGGGCACCAAGCTATCTTGCTCTAGCCCTATGTGGGCGGGTATAGTTATATCATTGCTCTTATGCAGTTCTACTTCGCTAGGATCAATGGGCGACTAGATTTTATCTGGACTTGCTACTATACCGGATTAGTCAGAACAGCAAAATGAAGGGTTACTACTCTCTAGTCATCCTTGCCCTAATTGCACTTGCGTTCTCATTGTTAGAGGAGAAACTAGTTGTATTCGAACCTATAGATGGTTCCATTGAGTTCGGCAATGCTCCAATCTTGCGAGACGCGAGCGATCCCGTCGGTGTCAAAATTGCTGCGCACAGTTTAGCCAGTGACCTGAAAGAAGTCACTGATGTCGAGCATCGCGTGTTAGTTTGGGATGAAACAACATCTGTTGCTGAGGCAGAGTCGTCTACCTCTGAGATAGTTATTATCGTGGCGACAGTCGACTCGCCATTGTTATCGCGGCTTGAAGAGGAGGGCAAGATCACTATTAATGATATCCGTGGTAAATGGGAGACCTTTCGCACTGTTGTCGTTGATAATCCTCTGCCCGGGTTCAAACATGGTCTTGTAATCGTTGGTAGTGACAAGCGAAGTACTATGTTCGGTGTCTTTACGCTTTCCGAGCAGATTGGAAAGTCCCCGTGAGTTGCATTCTCAATACGTCTCTGCAAAGGTTAACTAAACCCCTAGCCTCCATTGGTGTGCCGATGTGCCTATCACAAAACACAAGGAAATCTATTCTCTGAACAAAACCACAACACAGGGCGAGCCTAGCGTCAAGTACCGCGGAATATTCATCAACGACGAAGCACCCGCCTTGACAGGATGGTGGGCAAAGCATGGCAATGTCGACGACTATACCTTCAATGCTGAGTTCTACGAGCACGTTTTTGATCTGCTGATCCGTCTCAAAGCCAACTTTCTCTGGCCTGCTATGTGGGGGTCCTTGATTCCTACTCCTGGCAGAATCTTCTTTACGGATGACCTGCGAAATCAGCAGCTTGCCGATGATTACGGGGTTGTTGTGTCGACTAGCCACACCGAGCCCATGCAGCGCTCTTCTAATGAGTGGAAGAAAGACCCCACACCGGGCGGCTGGGACTGGGTTAACAACAAGGAGAATGTCATCAGGTTCATGGAAGAAGGTGTTAGGCGTGCGGGTGATAATGAAACCTACTTTACGCTAGGCATGCGCGGAGAAAATGATAGCCCTATTGAAGCAGACGATCCTATCGCAGTACTGAGGAATGTGTTTAGTACTCCACGAGAGCTGCTTGCTAAGTACCATGGTAACGATACATCTCTACAGGTATGGACAGTGTACAAAGAAGATTGCTTCAGCCTTGATGGAATATAGCCACCTCGCTGGTCTTCGCAAGTTTGAAATGCTAGAACCAACACCATACTCCATCCTCAACTTCTGTGAGGCAGAGCATATACTCGACCAGTAAAGAACGCTTGCCAAAAAAGCACAAGAAATCCAAGAGTCTTTACCTAGTGAGAGCCGCGATGCTTGCTATCATCTCCTAACTTACCCCGTGACAGCGGGATTCAATTACTACCAGACGATCCTTGCTCAGGGCAAAAACAGCCAATACAGTTTTGAACGCCGTAACTCAGCCAACCTGATAGCCGGACAGGTGCTCGAGTACTTTGAGGAAGATTACCATTTGATGCTGGAGTATGACAGCCTCGCAGACGGCAAATGGGAGGGCATCATGTCAACTCCCAAGTTTGATATGGGGATTGCAGACTGGCGTCCCTCGTCACGCGAGGTAGTCGCAAAATCATCATATGTGCAGCTACGGCAGGACTTCGATTACGCCTTCGGTAACTTGGGTATCTACGTCGAACAATCGCTGAGTGCATATCGCCAAGTTCGGATCTGTGCGTCTATCAATCCCTCCCTACCAACTGAGGAAGGCCTTTCACCAGTGCTCCCGCTCATAGATTCATATGGTCCAGAATCATGACTCATCGAGCTCTTTCACCGTGGGGACCATCGCAAACCACTCAAATGGTCTATCTCGACTCCCTACTCATGGGCTCATGTCTCGCAGACTTCAGGGACCCTTTCGAAAGAACACCCAGAAGAACGCCTCGAAGTCCCCATCGACTGGTCCGCTGTCCCAAGCAGCTTTACTGAAACAATTCAGCTACGCGTAGAATGGGAACCATCTCCCTATCTTGATCTAATCCACATCCTCATCCGCAACTATCGGGTCCCAACAGATTTCATTGGTTTCGCTGAGTCAGGCGGCTTCGTCTATTGAAGGCCCTCATTTCCAGCGCTCCTCATCGGATCCTGTACCTTTCAAACGTATACAATATCTGGGGTCGCGATCCCCCTCCGGATCTGTTGCACTCCGGCCGTACACGCAAGCTCGAGAATACGAAGAAGACGCAAAAGCTGCGTGGGTTGAGTATTATTTCTACCTCTTCAATTCGACGGAGGGATTCAATGCGACTGTCTATGTCAATGGTGCTCTGGACACGGATCCAGATTTACCGATGAAATTCTCGTTGTCAATCGAAGGTCAAGAGGCGAATTTCAAAAGACTGCTAGATGAACCTGGATAACCGGGGGATATGCCTCCTGGATGGACCGAGGCTGTGGCGGATCATGTTTGGACGAGGGATGTTGAGATTGCAGGCCTTAAACCGGGTCCGCATACATTTCAGTGGAGGGTGAATTCGCAGGAGTTATATCTGGAGAAAATTGTTCTGACACTGGACGGCTATTTAGATAATTATCTAGGTCCGCCAGAGAGTGTGCTAATGGGATGAGGATTGGAGGTTGCGCAAGATTTGTCGAGGTTGTGTAGTTAAGATGTTGGAGACTCAATAATGGTCTTGAAAACAGAAAGCATTGACTGACGGCTTCCTACTTGGAAATGACCAGTGTGACCACCGGGCTAAAGGATGTGTCAAACGTTAGTAGATTTCAGCTATCATGAATATGGCTAGATACCTCCTGATTTACGATATTTAAGTTAGATAGATAGTTGGATATGAAGAAATAGATCTAATTATTTACCATTCTGCAGTTTTGATTTTAGATGTATATTATTAGATAATGAAGGAAACACTTGTCTACTATTATTCGGTCAATCCCGAGGCCGAAAGTAAAACTGGATATAACATTTTTCAAAGTTAACCAGGACTACAATTCACTCAACAACGTGTAAAGAGAAACTATTGCTTCTTGAGTCTTGGTAGTTGTAATTCTGTAGGTGACACACGAGGCCCAGTGGTAGTTTGTATTGGTCAAGGGATATTGGTCCCAGATCACAGCTATGAGCCCCAGGGAAAACTCATGTCGCTTTCTGGTTTGGAGGGGCATCGTCGTTGGAGATCGAGACCGCAGAGACTGTTCTCTTCAGAATTGATACCGATCTCTGCACCAGTAGGACAGTGTGGCTTATAGAATAAACCTTTTCAACAGCTGGGTGAAGATTATGGATTCCTTATAACGGTACATCCATGGTTCCACGGTGACAGTAGGTGCTTCAATGGGCAAGAGAGATCCAACTCTGGATGATTCAGTGGATATATCTACGATAATGAGGTGGCATTTGTAGATGTTTCTGAGTTATCAATCTACACTAGCAGTGACATGTTGATTGTTGCTGAAACAAATTATTTCTCCCAGGCCTTGCTAACACCCGAATCCAGCATTGCAGGTTTGTGATGGATTCAAAGAGGGATTCGTGCAAGCTATTCCTCTTCTGAACCGGGTGTTACCGGAGATTCTGGCTCAGAAACAGGCGAATCGGGGTTATAATCCAGAATATCATCGCCATTACTCAACTTGGTGGGTTTTTCATGTGCTGCAGAACTGACCACCACGACGTTTACACCGGATCTATTCTTCCATGCCGTGGTGCTGACTCTCCTTGGAAAGGAACCTTGTGCAGAATATCGCTCGTTTGCGGCTGAGAGCGGCTGCTTAAGCTCGTCAAGGAGCCGCGGGATACCCTTCTCGATCGCTTGTTTGCCGTACTTGAGAACGACGGGGCCAAACTTCCGGGCGTAGGTCTTGATGGAGTCAATGATGCTCTCTTCCCCTCCGGCATTGCTGGGGATAAGCTTCAATTTCCGCAGTGTATCAGCAGGGAGCGTCTCTATGGCCTGAAGAGCATAATCTGCAAGAATTGCACGTTCAAGAATATTGCCATCTTGCTCCGGAAGATCCTCAGCACTTTCTTCCCTGCTTTTCTTAATCTTATCAATAGTGTCTTTCAGTGCCTGAAAAACAATTGGTTTTGCCTTGATGATCGCCTGCTTCACAAGAGGACCAACCCAGTCGAACGACTCCTCCTTATTGCCCGCCTCAAAAAGTTCATGGATAAACCCATCATCGGGTGCACTTTCTTGACGCTCAAACTCCACAGGTTTATAACTCGGTTCGTGACCGTCTGCCTTGTACCAATCCTCAATAGTAGCGCGGAACACGCAGTCTTTGAGAACTGGATCGAGCACACTTTGAAGGTTGACGTTCTTAGCATAGTTTTTCTTCCAGATCGCTTTCATGGAGTTGAAGACTTGATCCGACTCTCTGGATCTGCCCAGTCTGATGATGGATTGCAAGGTAGCTTCGGCAAGTAGGGCTCGCTGGGCAGCTGCCTCGTAGAGCTCTTCGTCTTTTTCGTTGGCATCATCAAAAGCCTCCGGCATGGCGAGGGCCCCGAGCAGTCCTCCTGCAGCCGTGCCGACTAAGGTGCCGATCGGTCCCAGGAAGGAGCCGGCGATGGGCAAAGTGGCCGAACCAACCTTGACCACTTTGTTGAAGACATCCCAGAACGATTCTTCCCCGTCCTCATCTGCCGCACTAGGAGAGGAGGGGTCATGATACTTGATTTCCATCGAGCCCAGGGGCTCCGGTCTGTCCTCACTGCTCCCTTTAAACATTTTCACAAATTCGTCGTAATTATTCCCGTAGGTCCCGCCTATGGGATTCCCAGAATTTGGTTGATGCTCGCCACCACCGTAGCAGTGAGTTCCGATGGCCACCAACTTGTCTCCTTGAGCCAATAGAACGGGTGCTCCCGATTGTCCTGGAAGCGAGCAAAGTGTCAAAATTAGTGGCGAGGTTATAATACCAGGGCAAGTGGGATTTATCCTAATACTCACCACCATATGTGTCAATTGTATACTGGAGCATATGACCAGGTGCGTCCTCCAAGTCCCAGGTGGTCTCCTTCTGAGCCCACCACATCCGAGCACCCCTGTCGTCTCCATCTTTAGACTCCACATACTTGTCACCTGGATAGCCAACAACTCGCAACTGTGCCCCTTGCGTTTGAGATAAGGGGGTTTCTATGTACTCAAAGGGTCTGAGGTCACCCTCGAACGGCTTCCTAACCTGAATGAAGGCAACGTCGTGAAGACGGTCACCCTTCTTCGTGACCCAAGATTCGGTCGTGACGACGTTTAGAGCCCTGCTGTGCTGGACCGAGCTATCATTGACGGAGCTCCGACCCCGGTATCCAATCCAACACTTGACCTGTTGAGCTTGGCCTCGGTGACGGCTGTAAACATTGTGACCCGCGGTCACCACAAGGTCTTTGCGAATGAGCCATCCGGTGCCCATAGTCCATCTCCCGTCTTGGAACTGAGTCTGGACCTTGACGATGGCTTGGGAAAAGGCATCAGCTGCTTTATCTAATAGATAATAAGGAAAGTTTAACTTACAGCGATATTTTCCACCTTCGCGAAAGTCACCTTTAATGACCTTTTTACGATGATCTTTATTCTCATCAAGAATTGATTCATGGCCAGGGCCATGGTCTGGATGAGCAATGGAATCAACGGACACCTTCTTATCTTCAATTTTCTCGAAGGACCACGAGGCAAGTCTTTTTGACATCTTGGCTTGGCTTCGGCGTGTTGGAGAATCACGAGATGGTGGAAGGTCTTCTGAGAGATGTGTTGAATCCAGTGTAGGGCTTTATTGAATGACTTTTGACAACTCTGACAATGGTCGGCCCCTTTATACCCTCCTTTTGAACCTGGTTGTGGTAATTCCTCATACAAGTGAAATCGCCTATGACTCTTGTCAATGCATCGCGATGATCTGGATCGTCACTAAGCCACCCAAATGGTCTGTTCAGCTCAGCCACCTACCCGCACATTTCACATCACCCCTGTATATATCACATCTCCACGGAGCAGTTCTTCTGTAAAGCAGCCAGTAATGGAAGTGACCTTCTGTGGGGACTTGAAGGATGGACCCATAGGAAGCTCGCATGTCTCCTGAGTGCTCCTCAAACTGTAGATGGGGAAGCGTCCTGATACAACTGCAAGAGTCTCCATGCCTCAGCTGAAGTCTTCATTAGAGTTGCTCAGCTGGAATAGTTCGGAGGCTTACCACTACCTAGTCGTGCCACGCGTCGTGCACTTTCTACTGTGGGCCATCAGCCCTCCGAAGCGTCAATATACGCCGTTCCATTCGTAGATCTGAGGTTTATACCGTCGTATCACATTATTATCTCAGGTATGCTGCTGGCTGTCGAGTCAACATGCGGATGACCCGGGAATGGTTGTAATTAACCGGTGTTGGCCGGTGCTAGCACTTTCCTACTACTAAAACCAATCATCTTACTTAATCATGCTAGGCTCTATACTAGAGAGTCCTTAGCGTGTGACTGATTGAATCACAGCCTAGTCCAGTTCAGCTGAATGGAACCAAGCGAGGCGCACTTCATGTCCCCACTTGCACACTACTTGATCGGGAATATTCTCCGATGCCAAGCGATGGACGTAGATAGTTTGTTCACCTATCACACTGGGGCTCTATCTGAGCACTGCTTTTTGGGGCTGGTAGGGAAATACCTAATAGGCCAAGTCTGCAAGTAAGTCATGCATGTCTGCACATTGTTATGTTTATGCATTCTGATTTTGATTGGGGAGTACGTCATTAATCTATCCAGCTCAGCCACTTCTATGCAGATCAGATCCTCATGTGGAGAAGGAGTGCATGAACGCTGGAGTAACTACGGAGTAACCACGGAGTGACTACGCTGCCACTCCATTTTATCCCGGGTAACTACTTGCAGGGTATCAACATGATTTTCAGCTGTTAGTGTATTTACACTGTGATCAAGCGATTGTCGTAGCCATGTCGATCCCCGCTTCCAGCTCCACCGCGATCCCCGAACTATCAATCGCCCGATCTCATCACATTTTTATTTCCATTCCGAGGAATACTTCTATCAACTTCTATCAATAAATAAGTGAACGAATTAAAAGACTCGGCTACTATAACTCGGATGAAATCAGAATATAATTATAAATGTTCTCCAATTTAATAGCACTAGTAGTGTGAGAGTCTCTAGTATTTTACCATCAGGGATGAAGGTTGGTGCTATAATAGGTGTTCATATTTAAATATGGGTGTGGATGGAAACAGAAGCCTGATTGGCAGCGCTAAAAGAGTCCCATAGAGGCTGAAAATAGCGATTTGTAGAGGATACAAGATACCAACCAGCTTGTCCTGGTTCCGCGCGGTAGATCGCAGATCCGAGAAATTACACAGAAAGTACTCCCTCGTTCTCCATACGGTTCGCTGACGGAAACCGGAGATTTCCTACTTCAGCTGAAATATTTGACATCCACGCGGAAGTTCTACCCAATGAGCTACGGCATCGTATGCTTCAATTGTTTTGTGGTTGAGATCCTGGCGTGGAGTCAAACAATGTATATATTCTCATGGACACATTCTCTAGCAAATACCCGTGATGGAAAAATCCCCCCACAGAGCTATAAAATACTATTGTATATTATCCTTGTGGTATTTGAGGGTCACCCTTTGTATCCTACTATATATTTTACAGTTAGAACCATGGTGGAGTGTGGGTAGAAGGTTAGTTTATATAGTATAGGTGTAAGGCACCTAATCTAGGGGTCCGGTGATACAAGGCATTCTAGAAGACCAACATTATCCGCGAGATGACCTTGTGGACCCTAGAACCTACTTAGTAGCGCACTAGATAGCCTGCGTGCCTAACTACAGGCTTTTATTAACTTTTAATAGTGTATCTATTGATATCGTAGCTCTATCATGTGTTTTTAGGAATTAAATAACTACAGCCTATATCATTGTGTCACACCCTGGGATCCCGCAACCGTGCCACTAGTGTAATACCGAACATCGCCAATTCAATAGGATGCAACATCCCCGATAGTCAACTAGTTAGTCGGCAAACCCGTATAAAGTTCGGGTGATCTAGTACCGAAGCAGACTCTTTGCATGGTCGTTACCTACACTCATAGCCAATTTCCGTACGCACGGCGCCTTGGCGTAAAATATTCCACAAATAGGAGAGATAATAGTTAGCTGAATGTATGACATCTCAAACATTCAAGGACCTAGCTCTCCAGCATTTCTCCACCTCCGCATAGTTCCCCGCATGTTGGAGAGAGTAGTGTCCGGAGTGAGCTACCCCGTATTCACGGCCCTCGGTGTGTGGATCCAGCAACCCGAAACAGTAGTGATTGCTATCGTTTAAATTGACCCAGACTACCAAGTTCTCGACCATAATCAAGTGATCGACAAAGTCCATCTCTTTTGAGCTCCTCAATATCCAACTGAAATGTTTCTTCCCTCACGGAAGGCGTTGGCCTTTCTAGCTTGCCTCGCAAGCCATTCCACAGCACTCCTAACAACATCCGAGAATTCTACACACTTCAACCTCGCCAATGACCGCTTCGCTATTGCTTTAGCCAAATCCAACGGTCATATCGTTGACGCCCAGCTAGACGGCCAAGACCTACTTGGGCCGGTAGACGGTAACGCCGGAAAGGGTCCATACCTGGACTGTTCCTGCATCCCGTCGGGTTTCTGGACACCCGGTAGCGGCGCTCAATTGGAGCTCATCAACGGCACAGACTCGACTGGCACCGCATATGGAGGACTTTACATGAGCGCTACATATGAAGGAACCAACCAGACACTATCTCAATGGTTCTTCCTCCGGGGCGAAGAGACAGGACTTCATGCCTTTTCCCGAGTCACATATTTCAACGAGACAACTCCCTCTCTACGGAGCCTTGGAGAATTGCGCACACTGTTCAGACCTAACACAGACCTCTGGACGCACTTCTCCACCAGCGATGGCAATTACGGACCAAAGCCTCTTGACAGCACTAGTGGGTTGGTAGTCCAGGATGCGACAACTTACATAGGGAACGTTACGGATGATCCCTATGTTTCTCAATATTCGGATTATTTTACCAAATACACTCTGGCCGAGAGCTGGCGGAACCACGACGTCCATGGACTGTTTAGTGACGGCTCATCTAGTTCTGACGGAAGCACATTCGGTGCTTGGCTAGTTCATAACACCGTTGAGACGTACTATGGAGGTCCCCTACACTCTGATCTTGTTGTCGACGGGATTGTGTATAATTATTTGGTGTCCGGTCACCATGGAGCACCTACGCCAAACCTCACGCATGGGTTTGACCGCACGTGGGGACCTCAATTTTACTACTTTAACCGGGGGGATTCGGAGACGACACTTGCCGAGTTGAGGGCTGATGCTGCCAAGTACGCTGACCCGGAATGGAATGCTGAGTTCTATGATAGTATCTCGGATCATATTCCCAATTTCACCCCGTCGGCTGGGAGGACCACGTTCAAGGGGAAGGTGTCGCTGCCCAAAGGTGCAAAGAGGCCGATCATCGTGCTCTCCGAGGATGGACAGGACTTCCAGCTGAATGTCTTCAACACGGAGTCTTTGCAGTACTGGGCTGAGATTGACGAATCCGGGAGTTTTAGCATTCCCCGTGTTGTGGAAGGGACATACAGAATAACCATCTACGCGGACGAAATCTTCGGATGGTTTATCCAAGATAACGTCAAAGTTTCGAAATCGCAGTCCAAAGACTACAGCTTCACCTGGAAAGAGGAAAGCGCTGGTAAAGAAATCTGGCGTATCGGTGTGCCGGACAAGTCCTCTGGAGAGTACCTGCATGGCTACGCACCGGATACTTCCAAGCCGCTACAACCAGAACAATATCGCATATACTGGGGAAAGTATGACTATCCGGCTGAGTTCCCCGAGGGAATCAACTTCCATGTCGGAGAGAGCGACCCATCCCAAGACCTTAATTACATTCACTGGGCATTCTTCCCTTCCCAGGGAAACCATCTCCGCACAGAGCCATACTACGACAATGTCAACAACTGGACAGTCACCTTTGACCTAACCAAAGACCAGCTCCGTAGCACGAGCACGGCAACGTTCACCGTGCAGATCGCAGGTGCGAAGACCGCGAACGGCAACGCGAAGTGGACGCCCGTTGAAGGGAAGTACAGTAACCTTCCCTGGACGGTGAATGTAAATGGACGGTATGAGTCCACATGGGTGATCCCGTACTGGCGGAGTGGATCATGTGGGGTGCGCAGTGCTGTTTCCTGCCAGAATATAGAGCAGAAGTTTGTGTTTCCGGGGAAGAATCTCCAAGAAGGAAAGAATGAGTTTGTTTTGAGTCTGCCGTTTAATGCGTCGAGTACGGAGACTGCCTTGCTGCCGGATGCACTCTATGTGCAGTACGATGCGTTGCGGTTGGAGTTGGAGTGATGGAAAGATTTAAAGGATCAGCATTACACAGGTCGGCGAATCCAGAAGATGTATATACCTCATATAAACGTTGCCTCAGTGGGCTGAATATTTCATAAATGAATACTTGAATTGTAACTATCCAGGCCATCCAAGCCTCAACAGTAATCCTGTTGTAACACTACTTGGCGGCTGGAAGATCCTGTATACTAGCTATTAGGGCTAGAGTAGCCCTGCTGGAACCGGCCCCAACCGCCCGGAGCCCGCTAGTTTGCGGGAACGGGAACCTTAGCAGATAGTTTGGAGATAAGGAATATGGCATAGAAATGCTAATCTGGTAGTTGGAAGGTCTTTGTGGTCCAAGAGTAGTAGAACGTCTACCTGATATACATTGCTCGAGTGCGGGGCATTATCCCATATCGAAATACCACTAAAAGCCACTCCCATACATCCGTATTTGAATTTGAACCACAAGAATCAAAAACCACCCACCCAATCATCCACAATCGAATTCAACTATTAACATTCAAAGGCATTAGCACAGCCATCTGCTTCTCACATTACGAACACCGAAATTGTCCCCATGTATATGCTGTACAGCACCACAGTATCTTCCAACGATCGATATCAAAGCTACTCCCGAATTTTCTATCGGCTCCGGTCAACTCACCGCACACCTCCAGAGGTCTCCCATACGACAATAACCCTATCAGCACCTCGGGTCCCACCATTTCAGGGCACCGTTAGTAGAGAGGGAATTCCTGCAAATCGGGCCCGCTCCATCCAAGGAATACGAATCTATCGAGATTCGAAAACTTATGGTAATATGCATGATTGGCTATATACTTATGAGCATCCTTGGTTTGCCTTGAGAAATGAAAATACGAGGCAAGATTGACTATTTCTTTACCCGGGTCATTGTACAGCTGAAGGATCTGGTTTGCAGCGTTCTCAACGTCGGCTTTGGTGTACTGTCGTGGGCCACATGCGAAACCAGCTGGAATAGTACCTTCAACTAGTTCTCTAGATCAGCATCAGACTTACCCGATCTGGTTGAATCTGCAGGAACTTCTATTCCCGAGAGCCAATCATATGTGGGATAACAATGGGGGCTTTTCAGTTGACGATCCATCTTTAATCCATCCGATTAGGCAACCGACGAATTCAGCCAGCCCCTGCCCACCTGTTTACTGTGATCTGCTAGCCAAATCAAATCCCCCCGAGATCGTCCATATTGGTTGGCGTGGACCATTGCTTGGTTACCCCGCTATTCCACAATCGATATATTCACGGACCAGGCAAAGATCCTCATAATTTTTTTCTTTCTTCTCCTTCATACCTGACATCCTGCCAACCTTTCACTACACCAGTAGTCATACTTGATAGTAGGCCCATCAATGTGATCCCATATTCATCATGAGTACCTACTAATCGAGTTCGTAATACAGGAAAAGTGCACCATGGCGGGAATTACGGAAGCAAACTTCCATATTGTCTTCGACGGAGATGACTCTCAAAAACACAATAGTATTTCATCTGCTGTGCTGCTTGAGCGCTGGAAAAAGAAAGCATCAGAAGAAGCAAAACAAAAGTGGGATGAACAGGCAAGTATTGCATCGGCAAAATTCACCAATGCACTCTCGATGTCAGCGCCGAAAATACGTAAGACAACGTCCAAACTAATGCTTATTTCAGCAAAGGAGGGCAGGCCAGACGAGCCTAAGGAGGACTAGACCAGAGCCAGCAGGACAGGAGGAGTATAAAATGAACTTGAGAGGGTCAATAATATGAAGGTTGCTCAGATATCGCTTGGGGATATACGGAAGGTCATCGCCTTGTGAGGACTATTGGATTTCATAGATGGTGAATTTCGCTGATATTTTACTATAGATCAACCAAATCCTTCTTTTGCCTCAAGGAAACATCTCACTTGGTAGAAGAAGAAACTACTTTGGAGGAATATATTGCTCTCACATCGCAGGTAGGAACAACATATCTTTATTCCCAATCATTATCTAATCCATTCAAACCATCATCCAGCCTTTTCCAAAGGAGTCATAGACCGATAAGATTGCACGGGTGACAATATATTACACCAATCGGACAACGCGCTCGAACAAAGACGACCGGCTGAGTCGAAAGGAAGCCATAGCAAAACAACTGGAATTAGTCCAAGAGCTCGGCAAGACGCCGACTTATACTGTATGGTTCCTACTCCTAGCTGATATGTATATTTGCTGAGCCTGTACCAGGACCCAGAAATGACGGCCAAGCTTGGCGAGCTGTCCTCTCTGTACACCAAGGACCTCTTGAATAGTAGCGATTACGCCACCACGCCTGGCTCAAGTGATTTCTTGTAAGTGCATGTATGACGTGGTGTAATATAGAAAACATACTCATGTTTCGCCAAACATCCAGACATCCTGAACAAATGACAGGCAAAGACTGGGATAATGTTATGAGGGCCAATAGGCTCTTACATGGTATATATAGTGACAGTACAAGGCCGGACGTGCAGCGAGCAAGAAAGCCCGGTAATCACCATTTCCCTAATTCTGGCAGCCAAAGAAGCTGATCCCGCGTCTATAGTATTTAGGCGGAAGATACAAGGTGATGGGAAGAAAGATCAAAGCGAAAGTTTGATACCGAGCTTTTCTATTTGCGACAACTCGAACATTTCGGTCGACGAATCAGCATCGGAACATAAAAAGTCCCTTTTGGACTTCGGGTTTAATGGTGGATCTGCTGAGTTGAGTGTGTAAGTAGTACCTAGGCAACTTAAAACTGCCGCGAACAGTATATTCACGCTATTTCCAGCTCGGGGGGTGGGCCCTTTGTTTCTGCATCAGCCTCGGTCAGCGGTTCGGGATACAAGGCGGAAAAGAAAGAGAAGGCAGAGGCAAGTGCCGCTAAAGATATTACTATTTCGTACAAGGTCGGCACCACTCAATGCTTGATATGCAGCAACCACTGACAGATAGCAGTTTCCCAGAGTCGAGCTCTACCTTGACGAACTTGATCAAGAAGGCTGGGAGTTGACATAGGAGTGCAAGAAAGCATTAGAGAAAATTGAGAATGATAGAAAATCTGAGGATGTCTACAACTTCTATGAAACCTTTGGTAAGAAGAAACTATAGAAACATTGTATTCTATAACTTTTTTAGGCGTGCTGATTGGTCACACACAGGAAAGGTTTTCGCAGTCACTGTCAAGCTTGGTGGCAGATTGACTAGCACTCATCATATCGAAAAGAACGAGGAGGACAAAATCTCTGAGGTGAAGAATAAGTTGAGAGTTGCTGCGGCCATATCGGTATCTGGACCTGTTGCTGCAGGATCCTTCAAAGGATCATTTGAACATCAGAATGAGAACAATACGAAAAGTTCCGATGTGTCCAACAAGGACACACTCGCCTGGGAGGCAACAGGTGGTGATACAACCCTGGCGTCTAAGTAGGCATTTCCATGTTGCTACTGCTACCTTAATATACAGATCACTGACATTTCATTTAGTCCAGTCGCCTGGGCACCGACCCTGAAAGACCATCACAACTGGAGAGTTACCGAGGTTAGTGAGCCGCTCTTATAAAAGAGTTAAACAAAACAAACCTGACTGGCACAGATTACCAAAGTCGTCCCAATCACCCAGATTCTAGACACAATGGGCTCTACTGATTATGGTAGTTTGTTTCAAGATATTGAGTATCCTCCGCTGGTCAGCATGGGAAAACCCCATTTTGAGACACCCTCTGTGGCCATTGTCCCCGACGTGCAGAGTGTTCTTACTCTCTACTATCAAGATTCCCATGGGACTATCTGGGAATGTACAAGCGACGGAAAGTCGTCTAGGACAGGGGAACAGAGATCAGTGATAATGGCAAGGCGTAATTCTCCCTTGGTTGCCTTGAACAACCCGTACAAAAATACCGAGGTATGTACTTCAGTTTCCACATCCTAGCAGAACACGCTAATTCAAAAACCTCAACTAGAATTACATTAGAGTTATATTCGTGAACCCTCATGGGTATCTTGACGAACTGATATATGATACTCCGATCAAGGAGTATATCCCCGGTCATCTAAGCAAGCTCAACATCAAGCTTCCCGAAGGCAATCATATAGCGGCTACCTCTTGGGGACAGGGTAAAGACGCCGAGGTCCGCCTATTCTACCAAGACAGGGACAGTCTTCGCCATCTTATATACCGTCCTGGGGTGAACCAGAAATCGTGGTATAAGCCTCCAGCTCCTTTGCTAAGAGATATTGTTCCCAAGACCCCACTTGCTGCTGGCTATCAAAAGGGTACATGGGATCATGCTCGGGAAGTGCCTTTTGTCTTTTTTCTTCGAAAAGGAGATCGGCATCACACGGACGCCCGGTATCCCTTGTGTGTTCTTTGCGAAGACACAGGATATCAAAATCACTGGTCTGGTAAGTGTATAAGCAGGACTCCATCTTTCAAATTCCTCATCTACTCGCAACATGCAGCTGACCTCATTTTCAGTAAAAGAGGTGAGCAACAGCCGGTTTGCGGTTGGTGTCAAGCTCGCCGTGCCGAATGCCTTGGCCAATGACTTGATGAAAAGCTACTACTGGTTGAAGGGGAGTGTCTCTTACGGTGATTCCCCTTGGGGAGGCGTGGACATCAAATCTCTCAACAATCGTCCAGAAGGAGTCTCAATGGCAGTGGTTCCACGGCCGGCACAAGCTGTTTATTTCATTGGCAAGGATGAAGGGCAACGCCTACGCCTCTATCGGCAGAATTCAAATGCCTTATATACGGTATTGCAGGATAACAATGGGGTCTTCCTGCTAGAATAGTTTGGCTGCTGATAAGATATATAAGGCATTAATTGACTTGTGAACTTTGTGTAATAGGGACCGTTCCCTATTATGATTGTATGCGCTGTTACAATAATCTCCAACTCTCTTCTTTTCATTTCAAAGTCCGGCACTGGAATCTTAAATGCCTCCTCCCGTGTATCAAAGCCGGTGCACACTATAACCATCCACACGCCTGCCTCACACCCTGTAGCTACTTTAGGTTCATAGATTAATATTGGCAGACTGCAGGGAAAATATTAGAATAGCAGACGAGCATGCCGAGGCTACTTACCTATAGACGACTAGAGTGGTACGGGTTCCCTGCTAGACTGAACCATTCGGGCGCCCCGAAGCTGCTCTGGCTATTAGATTAATAGTGGCGCGGGTTCGGGTTGGGTACAGCGCACAGCGGTGGGCCATTTCCATGTTCACCTATTTGTCATGTCTTATCCTCTGCCATTGGAGGTCAAAAAAGCTAGTGGAGTAATTAGGTAGCCCGTCGAGGACCTAGCTGGGGTGAAAAAAGAAGAGTACTTTATCCAGATGGTTCATTGGCTTTAAACCTAGCCTTAGGTAGTATCCCGATCAGAGGACAACCAGCCACCCGAAATATGATTGGTGGGCGGTCTAAGCATAGGTTATATGCCCTGCATAGCATCTGCAGTGGTGACGGAAGACAGCCCCTTTCGGCTTAAGTAATAAATTGATTTGCCCCTTGCAGAAGCGGGCGCGTGATGGTTCACTGAGTATATATTATTGACACGTCACTGGTTGAAAGGTTGCAGGTGGGCGCGTAGATGAAAAGATACTCACTGAAGGGTAACTCTCCCAAGACCTTTATTTGTCCAATGGTTCACCTCTAAGCTTATATATGCCTCATTGATAGCAAAACAGGCGGCGACTCGACTCAACTTATATACTTACTATTCCTTTCTTATGCTACGAGCCTATGGCAAATACGATCATGGACGAAAGTCATGAAATCTCAGACACACAGGAGAGAAAATTCAAACAAGCTCCATCCCCATGGAAAAATATACGCGCACAAGTCTTCTTCTCCTTTGCAAGAGCCAACCGAGCAAACGGCCTGCCACAGGGTTCATATGGTGATTTAGAAGCATCTGCACCATTCTCAGATCCTGAAAAGAGTGGAAAGTTTGAAGGAGGATTCAGTTTGTGCATGATAGTCCGGTATCTGGAGTCTCCTGTAGGTATGCATCACTCCCAACCGTCCTATGAGTAGGAATAGGATGTTCACTATTTTTGCTGGTCTAGGGCCATATGACGAGATCCTGTGGGCACCAGGAGTATTCCAAGACCCCCGCCAAGACAAATCGGTAAAGAGATACAGAATAACCAGGATATATGTGTCCTCGCCAGACTCAATTTACAATGGTGCGAACCCTGTGTCCTTGTGTCGTTAAGTTACATGAATGAGCTAATTCAGAATGTGGAATGCCCCAGGCCGAAAGAATTGGAATATCCCGAAGACAGTGAGGACTCCTAACCTGTTTAGTGCCCGGGTTAACTATGTTCCTTGGGACTTACTGGCTATATCTCCTCCAGCTAGCCAAATTCGAATTCATTCCATCCGATGCCAAACATCCGCCGTATCGCCAGATCAAAGTCTCACTCCCTGATACTCCGGAAGAGCCATTTGTTTCATTGGATTTACAGCCCATCACACTAATCTCTAGACCCATCTTTCCAATTTCCACGGCCTATGTTCCGATGAATCTCGAGATTGTGATGCCGCCAATACCCCAGTCGGAAGACTGGAAGGAGAATGGATTGGTAGGCAGCGACAATAATGAATGGAGATCGGTAAAGGTTGATATAGCGGGCAAGACTGGTGTGATAAGAGTAGGAGGAGAGCTTGGCGATGGGATATCATTCCCGAAACTGGACTGGAATGGATTGTGGTTCTGGGTAAATGATGCAAAAATGTCGTGCAAGAACGTTGGAGAGTAATGACTAGCTGGATGTGATTGGTACTCTGCTCTAGTTTGCCAGGGTAGTTAGGATACTAAACCTTCCCTGTTAAGTATGGCTTGTCCGAAACAATGACTAGGAAACTCTTGAGTACTGGGACGTATGTTAGAGATGATATTTGGGTCTATGATAATAAGTCCACTACTAGACAGAGGAAGGTGAAAGCACACCACGTCGGCCTTGGTACCGATCAACCATAGCGGATCAGGTTACCGAAGAGATGGTGGACCTTAGTACCATGGTCGACAAATATTACAGACATTCAAAGGTAAAATCTAGTAATATTTTAGAGATGTAATTATGTACAGGATATAAAAATGCTCTATTTGTTCTATTATTACAGAGACAGCTTTACCTTATGAAAGAAAAATCTGTCTATTCCATCTAGAGTGAAACACTTCCTTTCACTAGCCTGATAATACCCACGGCAAACATGCTTAGTGGTGGGCAAGAATCTTAGCAGCAGCTTGCTCGGCAGCAACCATGATGATGGCTTGGCTGTTACCCGTCGGGAGATCAGGGTGGATACTGCCGTCAACAACATACTACAGCAGTTAGCAAAACGTACAGATAAACACGTCATAATCCAACTTACCAAGTTGTCCATGCCATACACCTTAGTGTTGGTGTCGACCACGGATGTGCCGTTCTTGCGTCCGTCGTCAGTGCCCATCTTGGCCGTGCCGACGTAGTGGTCACCAACAGAGGGTGAGGCAAGGATGGCAGAGGTGTTAGTGTTGCCCTGCAGCTTGAAGCCAGTGGATGAGTCGGTGATGTCGTACAACATCTGATCGATGAAGAGCTTGGCAGCGGTGCGGTCATCAGCAGTTCTCAGGTAGGGCTCCTGCTCGATCACGGTGTTGCCATTCTCGTCCAGGCCGAGGAGACCCTCAGAAGTCAGACCGTGGGTCATGTAGGCTTTGATCTCCACGACGCCCTCATCGGAGGTCGCACAGGATCCCTGGTAGTACCGGGTGTGTCCGTTGACCTGGTTGGAAGTGAAGAAGATCATGCGGTGCTTGCCCTGGGTGAGGACTCCGCTGTTCTGGCGGTACAGGTTGATGTCAGTAGTGTCGGAGCCGTTGAGAATGCTGCCGTAGTCAAGAGGGCCGAAATCAGCACCGGTGTCTACATTGATAGTGAAGATGGGGTGGTCCTTGAGTCCGACACCGACAGGCAGGTCGATCCATTCCTCTTGCGGAGGGACGGCGATACCACTCTTCTTGGCCGTTTCGATCTGCTTCTTAGGGCCGATACCGGAGTTGAAGAGCAGGCGGGGGGTAGAGAGCGATCCAGCCGCCAAAACCACGCGGCCATGGGGGGCAAGGGTGACCACCTCGGTTTTTCCAGTGACCGCATCCACAACCTCAACGCCAGTCACCTCACTGCCAGATCGGACGAGGCGGTTGACCTTAGAGTTAAGGCGCAGGGTGAAGTTGTCGGCATCCTTCACCAAAGGCAGGTAGGTACGAACAGGACCCGCACGCTTCTCATTCACGATGTTCCAAGAGGGGTAACTGTAGACCTGGTGCTTCTCATTCGGAGCTGCCATCATGTCGACTGACCTCCAACCCAGCTGGTTGAAGAACTTGGAGAGCACTTTGTAAAGACCTTGGTCGTAGCGGTTGCCATCGGCAGAAGGTTGGGTGGTTCCGGGGTTGCGTTGGTACAGACGCTCAGCTGCGGGCTTGACATCCTCCCATTTCCATCCCTGGGGCCACTTGTCATCGAAATCATGGTCAGGGGGGTGGACAAAGACCATGTAGTTGACGGTGACACCACCGCCCAGCACGCAGGCCGCGATTCCACCGGTGTCAGTACACATGTACTGATTCCAGACGTCCAGGTTACCAATATCGGCCGACAGTCCAGGAAGATCGATGGGAGTCAAGGTACGGTTCCAGCTCAGCGTTTCGTTGTTGCCAGTGCTGACGGTGGGACCGACACCTCGTTCGAGAAGAAGGACATTCTTGCCCGCTTCAGCGAATCTCTCTGCTGTGATGATACCAGACGGACCACCGCCCACAACAATATAGTCGTAGGTGTTGTTCTTCAAGGCGGAGGTGGCGGAAAGCGAGGCTGCCAAAGCCCCTGCGCGAAGGAACCTCATGTTGAACGATAGACGTAAGAGTCCAAATGCCAAGGGATGAGAACTGCAAAACACGCTGCAGCGACTGTAGACGGTATTATATATAAAGGTGAGTGGCGTGGAGCCACCAGTGTGGATTGGTCATCCTCGATTTTTATTACTCAAAGGCTGGATTCGGGTAAACGTTTTAGGATCCACGATGCTAATTGCGATAGATGGATCCCACGCGACCCTTTCCATCTCCTTTCGTTTAGCCGATGTGAATTCCCTCAGGTACTCGAGATTTTCTGCTGAATAGGGTTTAGAGGCATTCTTGGCCCACTCGGACCACGGATATGGAAATGAAAGTGGAGCAAGTGTGCATTATCAATCAGTACATAAGCGACTGTTCGCAGACTACCGGCAGAAGATTGTGGGTCCTAGTCTTTCTCATCGAATCACGGCAGTTGTGCCTCGGGATCAATCTCCGGTAATCCGTAACAAGTTAGCGATATAGCATCATCAATAGTGTTGAGCAGGTGAAACAGTAATTCTCACTAGGGTTATTGACACCGCTTGGCTATCTCCCGTACTCAGTCAAATTGCACAAGATCTGGGTTTTCTGCATCCGTACATAAGTTACATATGCGGACATCATCCACAAACCACTCAGTGCATATCTCCCTACTAGTACCTCATAGTATTGGAACCATGGGGTTTTTTCCGTGGTGGCGTCATTCAAGTCCGATGTGATCCGCCACGAGATCCACTTCCACGTTTTTTCTCATCTTGCCTTGGCACCTTTTCAAATCTAGCCCCTTTCCGTTAATTTATCTAGGCGCCGTGCTCAATAATGCAGTTCATATGTCGGAGTCTAGTCTAATCTTGGAAGTAGACTAGCCCGTAGCCATCTTGTCTCTTCTAGGTTGCCTCCTTCGAGTACTGTATCAAAAATCTATATAATGGATGCTCGACGTGCGTTCTCGTTGCCTATGACCACATGATACGGGACAGTGTTGCGTCACATTGCCCTCAAACCCTACTACTGGTATCGTAAAGCGAAAAGAAAACACATGCATATAAGTCCTATAGTGTAAAATCCACCATGAAGCATTACTAGGTAATGGTTGTGCTTTGTATTGGAATTCAAATTGTGTTTCTAGTACCCGGTTACGCTATCCCCTGTATTGAATCTTTCTCTATATAGAGGGGAAGAGGGACCTTTGGTTCTGGATACACCGTAGCCACCAGACCGACTGTGAAGCTTGAGGGTGGGCTCAGTGGTATATTAACTTCAACAGCAACTGTAGGTAAATTCTTGCCTATATCGATAATTCAGCTATGTTTAGTAGTGTCTCATTTATTACCTGAGTCATTGTGGTAGTATATCCTGGTCTTAAGTTAGATTCGTTCTCATCCTACCCGGACTTGCCATCGCCGGCGTCGCCTTCACTACCTATCGTATATGACATAGAGCACGGCATATTGAATACATATTGATCGCACTCTCGGCGAAGTCGTTATTACGAATGACATTCTTCCAGGATGGGTGTTGTAGGGAAGCTCATCGGCTCGGTATGCACAGATATATGAGATATATATATGTGGAATCGTGCTGAATCAAATCGGTTGATCTCGGTAGAGGTTGATTGTCTTTCCTACGTTTTGGCTAACCGGACCTTATTTAACATTAACCCCATTTGCTCCTTCCTTTCCCTGACAGTCTACGGTAGTACTCGTGAACGGGTCTTGTGTAGAAGCTTTGCGACTTGTCCTTTCCGGAACGGGACTAGCTCAGCAAAGCCGACTATTTTAGACAGTAGATTAACCTCTGAATCTATGATTGAGATTAGAGTGGTACGGTTTAACTGTGAAACCGGCCCCAAACACACCCCAAACCGGCTCTAGGCCAGGGCCGCCAAATATTAATTATTAAAATTTGGGTGTTCAAACTTCTTGGGAGGTGACCGTATCAACCAACCACTGGAGCTTCCGTGATTACAGTATCTTTTTATAGCGGCTATTGATACTTGATGATTGGCACCTTTGCTACATGACACGTCACAAAGCCCTAGCCTCAAGGCACGGCCCGTTACGGCAGAGACCGTGAGTTCCCCAGTTTATCATATTAACGCCTATGCTTGACAACCACAGAAGGCTATGCCAAGAGACCGTGGTCTAGGTGGATCGAAGCAATCCAATAATATGAGACCAGAGGTCAGCTGAGATGGTCAGTTGGCGACCAAGGGTGAGAATCTCACGCTGATTATCACCCTGATTCTCACACAGGTGGACTCCTGGCCGTAAAACCGCACGCCACATGCCCGCGCTAGCAGCTAAGTTGGTTTAGCCTAGTGAAGAAACAGGTGATCACCGCTTTATAGTCGCACTACCCTGGTTGAGAAGGGGCGACCTCTCATTTCTTGAACGATTTCCACTAGCCAAGCCCACAGAAACCACAGCAGGCCAATCCAGTAATATTTGATCATTCCATACCTTTATACATAGTTGTTCCACACGATAACCCACGCACAATGAGAAGTGGTGCGGGTGGGCAGGCAGTGCCACGAGCAAGCAGTTCGTCTCTGCAAAAGCAATCATTCGGATGGCATGCGGCTGAAATGTTTGGACGCCAGCGAATTGACCCTGGCTTATTTGGCGTTAAGGATTGGGCTGCATCGCTCCACGGAGGTGTTGATGAGGCGCATGCATATACGAGCTGCAAACTAAATATGAATAGCACATTCTGGTCTGTCAAGGCCGCGCTGGACATTCCATTCAACTCTGACTGTGGCAGACTTTGAAAATGAATCCTTTATATACTTCGTAACTCTGATTTATGGCTTCTAAGCCAAAATAGCCATCCAGCCTCTTCACCATGCCGCGACTGGCTAATTTGCGAACAGGGTCAACGGACTATGAGTATGGCCAACTCCCGTATAATCACACAGCTGATGGCGAACGTATGTTGCTGTCCTTCACTCTCTACTGCCCCTCAAAATACGTAACCACTAATGTTTGTTCAGGTGATGTCACTAATTGCAAATTCCCTTCAATACCTAAGAAGATGAACGAAGAGAGGAAGCGAAATGCCATCTGGGGAATTATAGGGACTGCCTTCTTCCTAATTGTCAGCTTCACGGGAGTCGCGATAGCTTTCACCGTAGTGTTTGCTGTGAAATCCCCCAATGTTGGCGGCTACAGGTCCGATAGCCCAGAATACGCGCTCTACAAAAACACTCGATTCGAGGAATGCTACAGTGCACCAGGATCCACGACAAACTGTACCGCCATGAGGGTCGCTCTGAATAGCAGCACCATTGCTGGCTTTGGGTACCTCCGTAGTAGGGCGGTATTCAACGAGGACAACAGCTCGGACTGGTGCGAAGCCGTGAGCTGCTTCAATGACTACAAGGTCATTCCGTCTACTCCACGCGATTCGGCCATGTGGCCGACTCTCCTCACTAGCTGGGCCACATGTGCTGGCTTTCTAGTAGGATCACTGTTTCAGCTTTTGTTACAGCAGAAAGCGTTGTACAGCCCGAGAAATAAGCCTTGCAAAGGGCTCGGTGAGGTACACTGGTACAGTTGGCTCTTTATTGGCTATGATCTAGTTTCGTTCACCTGGTGGTGGGTGTCATTTGGTAAACTGGCTGCCGCGCCAGAGAGCGCTGCCACACCCTTCATAGTTGGCTGGGTAATCCCCTGGAAATATGCCGGCCTGTTCAGATACCATCCATTTTCTTGTGCCTTTGGAACTCACCGTCGTGGGAAAAATGTTGCACGGGTGATCTTTTACATCCTAGCAGTCATCCAGTGGATTGCTTCGTGGTACGTGATCCATATCAACCTTCCCTCCCTTACTACGGCTACCGGTTGGGGCATGCGTGCGCCGAATCAAAGCTACGATTGCGTGCAGTCTCAAGTCGACGCTGCACCCGGAACTTCGACTTGCTCAGCGACACAGATCTGCTCACGCAATTGGCTCTTCGTTGATTTTGGGTTTCAACCCTCATATCGGAATGCGGACCCACTTATCGCTATCGGGTTAATCTTCCTCGCATTGACACTACTAGCCCTTTCGCCTTTCTTCATGATGGTCATTGCGTGTTTCTTGAGAGATAAGAGTCCGAGCTTATCGCCTCGTAGAACGCTACGATGGGCAGATCCAGGACCAATTGCCGTCCTTTCCTTGCTCTCCGTTTTTGAGATTATTACTGGGTGCATACTGGTTGTCGATATGGTAAAGAGACTCAATGGTACTCCGGACGCGACAGTCGCTTTCGACTGGGAATGTCAGGCTATTCATGTGGCTTTGAGTCCTTGGAAATATTACATTGATCTGGACTATGAACGGGGGTGGCGACTTACTAAGTTGTGGTTCAATTCGTGAGGTCGTTAAGCTCTGGGATACAACTGGCAGGGAGCAGCAGACACTCACGCTTAGGTCACCTTAGGAGGCGAGAATCTGCTGTGGCTCCCTACTGAGTATCGTTCATTTTTTAGTTATACAGTCCATGACGCTACAATCATTCTCGAGTCTCGGGTATCAGAATAGTCAGGGGTCCCAGTTGCTGGGGGGTCAGGATTTAGTGGCTGGGGGTCAGATCCACCCTGACCCCCTTTGAGGTCTACCGCTTTGGTCACATGATAGGGTCTCTGAGGGGGTCAGAATTTGGGGATCACGTGGTAGAGCCGTACAGGGGTCAGAAAGACCTGACCCTCTCAGACCTTTCTGACCCCCTTAGAGCCCTGTCACGTGACTAGGGTCAGTTTAAACTAAGTATTGCTTTTAAAGTATATATACTCTATTGTATATAGATAGAGTACTTTAAAAAAAAGGATCTTAGTCACGTGTCAGACCTCTGAGGGGGTCAGAAAGGCTCTGAGGGGGTCAGAAATCAAAAAGTCACGTGAAGAGGCAGAATTCTTTCTGACCCCCTAGGAGCTGCCTTCGCCGCCCCACCCTGACCCCCAGCCACTAAATCCTGACCCCCTCGGAGCGCGCACCCCGAATAGTCAAATCGTTATCATAGGATTTTATATCATGTAATCAATGTTCTTTGTATTTCACATTTCTTATTTTCTAGTCTCTTTGCAAAAGAAGGGCCGGGGATAGCTGAGATTTATATAAAATTCTCTCCTCCAAATACAAACTCTCCAGTCATTCCTACGTAATTATATAATAGATAGCTTGCCACTCAATCTAGATATTTCCATACCAAGGGACAAATTCCACGCTCGGGAGAATCATTATTCCGTTCCCTTCTGAATTTAGTTTAGCCCAGCTTCAGCTTAGGATTACTGAAACAATCAAAGAGCATATACGGTGACACCGCTATCCGGAGACACTATACCACTATTTAGATCGCGGTGAGCAGCTCGGCACGGAATGGGGTGGTAGGATTTGGAGGAGTGGTCCAGAAGCGGCCGCCCAAGTATAGAAAGCCGAAACTGAAAATCCTTCTCTGTCACGCTTTGTGCAGGATCAGAGCAGAATCTATCTTTGGGGAGCTGGCAGCAATGGCAAACGCGTTGAGGATGCTACTAGCACTGAAACAGTATAGGATCACGCTTCTCACAAGCAATAAAGCAGCCACACTCGCACTGAGGCGTCCGCGACAACAGTCGGACCAGGAATACCTTTGCCAAATATATAAGTCGCTTAGAAGGTTATAAAGAAACGGAAACAGGATTAGTATCCGTTGGGTTCCGGTCCATCCACTATAGGACTAGTATGCCTTCCCGGTTTATGTGTATTTTGTATTCGCTGTACGTCGCTACAGATAGCAGATGGTCGCCTCGGAATAGACAATGTAACCCCATAGGTGAAATATAGTCACCCAGGACTAGTTATATGCATCAGTGGCAGCAAGACCAACATATCATGATCTACCATGGGAGGCCAAACGGAAACTGCTGTACTAATCTTGACAGAAAAAAGCACGAAAGGCATGTCTATCAAGGTCACCATTAACCAGCTTGCTCTTTCCCTTCACCGAGCCTCCCCGCATATGATGTTTCCGCACCCTTGGGGCTTTCATGCCATCAGCCATATCTCCATTAATGACGTGAGAGGACTCGTCGATCTCAGTATCCCGGTAACAATGACAGGTCTCCGTGGGCTGTTCCTGTGGCTCGCTGTCGTCAGACAGTGAGCATTCGCTGCTGATATCTTCCACTGCACTGCCATCAGTTGCTTGTTTAGTTAATTAGTTCTGGGGGTTGTGGCATATACAATCCTGTCTGTTGGTCTCCTGACTTCTGTTCATACGGGCGACCATCTCCGCAGGGATTATGCGATCGTCTTGGAAGTAGAATCTTCGACCTTCTTCTATATGACCATTACGTGTATAAGTAAGTGTTGCAAGCCCTACGCCACGTTGGGGATCGACAGGCAGTTGGACCATTCGCTGAGCGAAGTCAGTGGATTTTCATGAAAGCCTCTAGACGGGGTAATGGTTCACATACTTCTTCTTCATTGGGAGGACTAGACCTTTGAGGTGTAGACATTGCCACGAAAGGATGATGAATATTACGTAATTCCGTAAGGCCAGAAGGAAAAGTGGGAAGGCTTCAGGGTTCAGCATGCTCAACAGCACGGCGTTATTCATTATTATATAGCTCATGAGTCTCTGTGGCCTTGTGAGGGGTTGGGGGGGTTGTTGGGGACCCGGCCTAGAGCTAGGCGGTAGTGGTGCCTAATAAGACAGGGATTATATCCCTAGGACACATAGATACTGGCGTCTCGCTCATTCCATGGTGATATGCACCAGGTTCGGGTATCTCATAAAGCGAGAAGCAATTCCCATTGGATAGGTACGGATCTAAATCTCGTTCTAAGTGTCCTAGCTGCGTTAGTCTCTAGATTTGCGCTCTCCTATCACGCATTTGTGATTAGTGAACTCTTTGAATAGCCACCATTTGTTGTCCACGTTGTGATATGTCAACAGGGTCAAAGCACGCCATGACCTTAGTCATTTGTAGGCCGTGCAGATGCACTTCGTGTTGCGCCAATATATACCTTATCTCGAGCAGACATTTATGGTAAATCTCGTCAAATAGAACCATCGAGAGAGGGGCGTGACTCGAGTACCGTATTCTCACCGGCCAGTACGATGCCGTGGCCCCCGTACGCTAAACATCATAGTTCACGCGTCGGGCGAGGCTATCCCCGCATTGTCTGTCCATCGAAGTCATACCGACCATTCCGCATGGAGGGACGCGGTAAGAACACCGTGCGGCGTTCATCAATTGCCTCAAATACCATAGGTAAGAAGAGGAAGTGGTAAAGGACACTATTCAGACTCATTAGAGCTATTTGTCGCCTCATTTCTCATATGGATAAAGGAAAACACAGCACGCTTCTTGTCACTGCCTACTTCAACCGGACAAAATGTTTGAACTGTCTTTGGTACGATCCACCCAACAACTTCTCCGTTATCGAGTTCCAAAGCGCATGTCGGGTCATTGGAGGGCGCGTAGCAAGAGCGTGCTCATCCGCCGCGCCAGTCGCGCCAATTCCCCACATTAGTTAATAACATCAACAACTCGGATTGCATTCCACATCTTCCGGCGAACCACTATTGGATAACCTCCGGTCCAGCCGTTAAGCAGAGCCCCGCCTTGCCCTATGACTGGGCCTGGTGGCATCAGGCTGAAATACGCATCCGAGCTTCTGTTGCCCTTCTCACTGGCTCCACGTACGCAGTCCCCTTCCCGCGAACTGCTAAAACCAAGCTAGCATGATCTTGCCTCATTGTGGTAACAGCCTACGGAACATAACGTGGATACGAGATACCAATGGCTAAAACTTTATTATAAAACCATTTCCACTAGTCATTCCATTCTATTTCTTGATTTGCTAGATGTACGTGCTATTGGCACCGGTATGAAGCCGGGCACATAGATCTGGCCTTGGCACTCTATTCTTGAGCATTGGGCACCGATCGTCATCCATAGTCCTATTGTCATCCGACTTCCCCCCTGCCGAGGCCAACATCGACAGTCAACATGACGGCGAAGCATAACGGACTGTCGTTCCTGATATGGGGGCAAGGCAAAGCTATCGTGCAGATGAAAACTGGTAGAGATTATATGCTACAGGAGAAAGGAACAACTAGCCAAGTGGTGGGAAAAGGGGAGGGGCCTAGTAGTAGCTAGAGCTGTTGCCGGCCTTCCGCGGCTCCGTTGGAACCATGGGTCGAGGTGGAGCCCCGATATATTTACCGCGTCGTTCCTTTTCTCTGAGCGTTGTTATTGGGGCCATATGGCCGATGAACCCACGCTAACACGACTAACCCAAAGACTCGAGGTGTCTACTAATTTCAAACATACAGTAACACCTGGATATAAGCAAGGGTTTGAGCTGACTACCTAAATTGCTTATAACGAGGTATTCCTTATATTAAAATCACTATATAAATCCTTCTAAAAATGTAGACAGAGTAGTGTACTAAAAGTTCTCTATATCGAGGTTTCCTGCAATTCTATAAAGAAAACGATAGGAGACAGGCTGGTAGATTTCTTATACCGGGGATATTCCCTATATGGGATTTGCTTATATGCAGGTTTTACTGTAGCTCATCAAACGCCCGCACGAAAGCGGTTAACTTGCTACTAGCGTGGCAGTGCCCTGATTTAGATAGTCTTACCATTCTTTTTTGTCTCAAAAATAATAGATTTACGATATGCTTCGATGAACAAATACCCTATCAATGCACACTGCTGGAAGACCCGAAACCACTCACTATAGTTTTCAAAGAAGGCCGAGAGAAGAGAGAGAGATGAATAGATATATAATCCACCCCGCTACCACCCCAACTTGAGCTCTGAGACTCAACAAGTTTATACCACGTGCAGACACTGGCTAGATTACACTCTCTCCCTCAGTAACTTTTCTTTTTCCCCTTGTCACTCCTTTCTCAGTAATTCACTTCTTCTTTCTTATCTGGTTTCTTGATTTCCACCACCATTTCCCTGGTCATCCCCGTCATCTATCACCCTCATGTTAATAGGCGTGGCCTGTGTGCTTGTCGCAGGAAGCCCTCCCATCCGTCCTGGCGTACACCTCCTGCAGTGCCACCCTACCCTGCGCGGTGGGGTGCTGTGACAAGTATGGAGTCTGTGGCATAAGGCCAGATTTCTGCGGGGCCGATATCTGCATCAATAGCTCCAATGGACTGGCCGCCGTTCTGGGCAATGAAATCGATGTCAACACGACCACCGGGTTACCCTTGACGGTATCCGAGAAGATCTCCGCCAGAAGCAGCACTACCACCACCTGTCACAGGACAGCGTCTGTCGGTTTATCAACTGCGGAGAGACGTGTCCCATTGGCTTCACCAAGATTACGCGTGACGACTAAAAGAAAAGGATCATGCTGGATTCCACCGAGTGCCTGAGCGGCTCGAAGCAGGCGCAAACCCTGTGCTATCTGACCTCGGAGGATCTGCTCACTTGTCAGTGGCGCGGCTTCCACAACTATTGCAAATGCAAGGACGGTTGTGAGAGTAACGAGGCCACTTTCACCGCTAGGTGTTATTTGGGATATCAGTCAGTCTGTTGTACTACCACCCCTCCACCAAGTCGTGGTCTGAGTGCTCGTGGACCTCAGGCTGCGAGGACGATACCTGCCCATCGCAGATTGTATGTAGGTATGTTTGTATGTATATGCATAGACAGAGAACGAATGTGACTGACAGGAGAGCACTTGCAATCTTTAACAACATGAGTCGTCAGAATAAGGAACACAAATCTCCCGAGGTCCCGTACCATTTCCTTGCCTAAGGGAGAAGATTCGACTTTTGAGGACTGTACTCTTTGGTGGCATCCCTGGTGGTCTCTGCTTTGTGATCTATCCCTTGAGGAATTGCAGATTGCGTAAACATTTCGGGTCCAGGTTTCCTCCGACACATTATCACTCACCTGTCTTTTTTGCATGTTGGCGCTGTCCATAACATTAGTTAGTCACGCAGGCCCAGAAACAGGATTCTGATGCGGACTCACTCGCACTGGTGTAGCATCCGGCATTATATATTTTAGTTAAAATAGAGAATATATTACTATTAGCACGAGAGTTCATCTCGTAACTTTAAATAATTTGGAAAGTGGATTCTATAATATCGAGTAGTTAAGAAGAAGCTAGCTTTAGATAAATAAAAAATAAGTCAAGAATCTAGGACAATAAGTCACCTTTCCACCGTTGACAGGACTTGGATGGATTCTATTGAGAAGGATAGGGTTGGCTCGCCTACCCGGTCGGGCCGATGTCATGTGACACACCGTGGAGTTGCCCGTGAGCCGCCCGCTCCGAATTAGTTTCTCCTCCCAATTCTCGGAGTTGCCAGCAGCGCAAGCAGCAACCATGCCGCCAGTAATGAGACCAAAACTCAAGCCTCTACCAGAGATGGAAGAGCAGGAACGAAGGATTCAAGCAGCCATTGCAGATGTCAAAGAGGGCAAATTCTCCTCAGTACGTGAGGCAGCTAGGAAATATGGAGTGCCGTCAACAACATTACGCAACAGGATGAACGGGGTTACCTTTCGGCCAAAAAAATGGGCGAACTGTCACCGAATGACCCAGGAAGAAGAGGATGCGCTGGTACAATGGACATTATCAGCGATTGAACAGAATCAAACTGCCCCCTCGCGGGCGCAGGTTGAAGCAATGGCCAACACCATTCTTGCCAAGCGCGGCACTCCAATCAATGAGACCGTTGGTGGAACTTGGGTATACATGTTCCTCAAACGACGAGTGGAATTGAAAGATATCTACTCTCGACGAAGCTATTCTCGCCTGGTCTATAATACAGTCGTTGGGGGTGCTAATGGAGAAACTGGATCGCCCTCGACTAATCCGGACTCTGAAACAGGCCAGCCCGGCCCTCAACGCCTCGCTCTTCCGCCACCTAGAGGTCACTCAACTCACCCGTATTTAGAATCAACTGAAAACCTCAAGCGATTGGAAACGCTGCTCTCTACGTTCAAAGAATTGGAGACAGGACAGAGTGAGGGAGGGAGCTCTTCTACGCAGACTGCGGTAGATAAGCTCATCAAGGGGTGCGAAATGATTGTAGAAAGTGGTTATAGTCTTCTCAAAGAGAATCGGGACCTACGCGCTGCTCTTGCAGAGAAGAGGTAAGGGAAGACGCTTCTAGTAAAGAGGATAAGGTTCGACACCCTCATGATACTCTGTCAGTGGACCCGGAGAAACCCGTACGATGTCTATTTATTCATTTTCTGTTTAGCCCCCTTTTTTTTCTTTTCTTTTCTCTTCATTCTCTTTCCCCTTTTTACCAGTATATACGACAGAGAAGTGTCAAGAACAAGGCTTCCCGTCTACTCATCCATACTTAAGCAGACCATCTTAGCTGGGCCTACCGGTAAGCTCTAGCTGTCCTGGATCTCGTTTTATGGTTATTGCTGATCACAACAATAGTGAAGTCAAGTGTGAAACTAGAACTCTCACTCTCGATACTACACTTTTGTTCCTTGCAGGAAAAGTTTCGAAGGGAGGAGACTATCTGGTCCAGGCCTCTGTTTAATAGTATCACTAGTTGTAGGGTTTGGAATCTGCTAGACAAGACTGAATCAAAAATGGATTCCTACCCCCATACTAGGATCATCAATGATTGCACTGTTGATTTCGAACTACAAACAGTTGAAACTGACATTGAGTCTAATTTGTTAGGATTGCATTATCTTCAGTCAACTCCCAATCCAAGTCGGGTGGTTGCAACCCAACTGAAGGCACAACGGCACATACCCAGTAGTGGAGTCGGGGATGTACTAACCTACAAGATTAGGAGTAGTCTATAGGAGCAAATAAGAATGTTCAGTGAGTTATTATATGGGATATTAAAAGGCATCCATCCTCAAAGCCTCTATCAAAGAGTTCAAACAGTATAAATATTAGGGTCAACGTTCCTCCCCAGTGACCATTGGGCAAATCATTGCTAGTAGGTAGTATCGTAATCAGAATTCACTTCAGCCTGCGAGACGCCGCCAGGAAACACAGCCGTTACCGTCGCAAACCCGACGATGCCCTCTTCTCTTCCCACAAAGCCCACCTTCTCATTCGTCCCAGCCTTAATGGACACGCGCGACTTATCTAAGGAAAGTATACGAGCCACAGACGTTTTGAGTGCATCCCGATGTGGGCCAATTTTAGGCCGTTCACATATTAAGCTCACATCGACATGGGTGATAACGCCACCAGCATCACGGACAAGTTTCCTGGCATGTCGAACAAACTGATCCGACGAAGCACCTTTCCACTTCGGATCTGATGGTGAAAAATGACTTCCGATATCATCTGCCCCAATTGTGCCCAGCAACGCATTCGTTACAGCATGAAGGCCCACATCCGCGTCTGAGTGGCCCAGCAGTCCGGAGGTATGGGGGAGTTTGACACCGCAGAGGGTGATTTCTGTCCCAGGAATGAGTCGATGGGTGTCATAACCATGCCCAACACGGACATCGGGAATAGAAACTTCTGGTAATCGAGGCTTTGCTTGAAGGATTCGCTCCGCTTGCTCGAAATCCGTCGGATACGTTAGTTTCATGTTCTTCTCTTCCCCTTGTATGACACGGACGGATAGGCCTGCCTGCTCAAAGAGCGAGGCATCGTCTGTATACTCGATATTTGTATCATCGGCAAGCTGTTCGTGAACCTTTAGTGCAGTGGGTAGCGAAAATACCTGTGGCGTTTGCGCACGGTACAGACCTTTTCGCGGTACTGTATCGGAAATTAAGCCACTCTCATCAACGGACTTAATTGTGTCGGAAACTGGAATGGCCAGTATTACTCCGATATCAGGCTCTTCATGCATCGCGTCTCGGATTTTGTCTAACAAAGGCGACGATATAAACGGTCTCGCCGCATCATGGATCAGAACATGCGACGGGGGTTGCTCCAATGACGACAAGAATCTCAACCCCTCCAGAACAGACGCCTGTCGCGTGGCCCCGCCAACTGTCTCGTATACCCGTGCATCAGCTCCTTCAATCGCATGCGCAAGGAGTGCCGCATCATTTTCATGTCGGACAATTACAATGGGATGGCCGAGATCCCAGGCACGAAAGGCTCGCACAGCACGGGATATAACAGTCTCTCCGGCAAGTTCGCGGTATACTTTGGAACATTTGGCGTTTCCTGCTCGTGTGCCTGTTCCTGCGGCGACGAGAACGGTGCCGAAGGTTGGGTGCGTTGAGGACATTGGACCTAGGGGGACACTATCAGCCTTTACTGTACAAGGTTGTTTCGTAGCACGTAGCGTTCGCGTGCAAGCTGAGGACGAAATTAAAGTTTAACAAAACACACTGGGGATCGGCAGTCCGGCTCAGTCTTATATGTGGTAATGGGACGTTAAGCCCAACCTGCAGCTCACGAGTGTTCCTTGCCCCACAGTTCAGCTCAGACCAAACACTGTAGATCTTTACCACTATCGCCTCACTAGGTGGAATGAGGACCCACAAGGTAATCAAATGTACCAGTCCTTGGGCTCCCGATCTGACTAGTGCAGTGATATATCCAGAGTTCAAGCACATCCCCCACTATCACTGACCGCAAGTTCTGTCGCGTGTCAGCTTGCCTTATCCTTATCAGCTTCCCAGGCCACCCAGAATTTCCAACTCTAACTCACACCCCACATAGATGAAACAACACAATGGCTCTACCTGACATCAACCACTTCACACCAATCACCCTACAGATCCCAGCAAAGCTCAACCTCTACCTCCACGCCGGCGCTCTCCGCAAAGATGGCTACCACGACATCACAATGGTCTACCAGGCCATCTCCCTCTACGACACCATGACCATTTCGCCATCCCAGGATCCCCAAGAATTCACAATGACCGTGTCCGGAATGGATAGCGATCGTATCCCAGCCGATGCCCGTAACCTCGTCATTAAAGCGGCGAAACGCCTTGCTGATTTCGCAGGCATCTCACACCAAGCGTTGCACTTCGACTTGGTCAAGTCCATCCCCACGGAAGCAGGTCTGGGCGGAGGAAGTGCCGATGCGGCGGCAGCATTGGTTGGGTGTAATCATATTTGGAAGACAGGGCTAGATAACGAGCAATTAATGGGGATTGGGGCTCAGATTGGGGAGGATGTACCGTTTTTTATCCGTGGGCTGGTTGGGATAGGGACTGGGTATCATCAACCGGTTATTCCCGTGGATGTTGATCCTGAGTCAATGCGGACGTGGCACTGGGTGCTGGGGATAATGCCGAGGGGGTTGTCGACGAAGCTTGTGTTTGAGAGGTCGGATAAGTTTATCGCTAGAAGGATAGAGGCTGGGGAGGTATTATCGAGTCAGAGTGAGCAGCTTGAGAAATGCTTGGGGATTGACTGGGGAAGTATCCCCTTTCGTCATTTAACTCCCTATTTGAATAATAATCTCCAAGAAGCGGCGGAGGAGTTGGACCCTGATATTGGAGTGGCTTTGCGGATGGGGAGGGAAGCTGGGGCTATTGTGAGTTTGATGGCTGGGTCAGGGACGACGTGTTTGTTCTTGGCTGGTGATGAGGAGCATGCGGAACGTTTAGCTGGGAAATTGAGTGATAGAAATATATTCAGGAAGGTTGTTAGGGCTGTAGGTCCGGTTGAGGGTGTTCGGCTCACGAACTAATGCCACTGTTGGAAGGAATTCTGGAGCTCGAGGCATGTTCTCCTCTAGTACCCGTTGTATGCTGGCTCGAGGTGCATCATGCCTGACAAGTTGGTCCCGGTGATACAGGGCAAACAGGACTATAAGCAGGCTATTTCTCATCAGTAAGGAATATTCTACGTTACGGAATCTGGGCACCAGCAAAATTACTCAGCTCGCTTTTCGGGAGGTGGAATCACGAGCGAACAGGACATCAACAACTGGAACTAGGTGTGGACACCGACGTGTGGAGGGACAGCTAGAAATATGGATAGGGGCTAGTTAGCACCCTTATTAGACTCACAAAAAGACTACCTACCGACAGGTACTTCAGGGGACAAGCAGGACAGGATAGCGAACTAGATGCTACAGTCACTAGAGATACAGCAGAGCGGCTTACTTATCCATAAGCTTTCACATTTGCTTTTCTTCTTCATACTGACAGTATAGTGCTTTACGGCTAGGGTTTAGACAGTTGGTTTCATAAGCGATGCTCAGGTGCCAGCGACAGAGAGAATAGATCAATGCAAAATAATCCGCTCTGTTACATTCCTGATTGGCCAAGGGAATAATTTTCATATATTTCTGTAAATTGACGCACTTCCACCGAGAGACCAGCGGGCACATGTTCGTGCTTTTCTGTATGTAAAGTCTAGCTCAAGGGCTGTTCTGGTCCCTGCTTGATATTGGTAAATTTTAACTTCTCGTGAGTCTAGTATATGGGAAATTCTAACTTTATATTGAGGAAGAACCATGGGTCTGCTGCTGCGGGCTGGCTAGACTAGGGTTGAAGCTCGGCAGGCCGCACCATCGTTTTGCGGAAGCTTTTAAGCATGTCTCATTCTGAGCAAAGGATTTCCGAGGCTGTCGAACCAATAGACATTTATCTAGATAGCTTCTATAATGTGTGTGCACAGTAGACCTCATTGAAAGCTCGGGAAGGCAGTGCTTCATACAGTGACATATCACGGTGGCCTGCCTCCAGGGGTTCTTTCGTAGCTGGTAATCCTAGGCGGAATGAGTTCGAGGACTTCCTGAATGAATTACCTATAAAGATTGACACCATGATCATGCAGTTCAAGTAGAGATAGCCCAGTCGAAACTGCAGGATTTGTGTTATTAGATTGCATTGTCAGCCCTGCGTAAGTGGCTGAGACTATACTGCTACTGGTGATACAACTTATTGTAGAACCCTCAGTAGAAGCCTCGGATGTAACATTGTGTATCCTAACGATGGTTAAACTAAAGTTCATCTAAAAATGGTGGCATTAAGATGCGGTTCATGGACCTCCAGTGGCAAAAACCAGGGCTGGCGATGACATCCACGACTCCGCAATTTCCCAAAGCGGATAAAGGTATGGCTGTCATTTCCCCAACCGTTATACGGGTGATCGTCCGATGCAAGAGACATTCAATGGTTCCCCAGATTCGCTCGGCCAGAGGAAAGCTAATTTTTAGCCCCATCCTTTCGGAGATCACCGCATCCAGGGCTCCAGTCGCGAGCTTCCTCTTTTGATTTCTGCTACATGGTGATTGGTACATTCGGATTTGCTTGACCATGTGGGATCAAGCGACCTCAATGGTTACGACCCTGCCAAGTGAGTACTTTTATGGTCTGGGGTCCCCCTCTTCAGCGGATCGGCTGCAAAATGTCGACTATTCAGTCCTAGGTGAAAAGGAAAGGAGGAGATTATAATGGAAAGCCAGAGCGCTTCAAATGATCTCTTAACCATATCAATCGATCTCATAATTCTTGGGTTGTTGTCTCTCCGCTCTATTAGTTGTATGTAGCAGATCTTGTTTACCTCTTCTACCGTATCATATAATTTCGACCACCTCCCGCTAGTCTATCGGACACAGTTGCTGTACCCACCCTTGTCCAGTGAGGACAACAGTGAAACCAGGACCCGGAAAATCAACTGTCACTGGTGTCACAAAGCATAGCCGATATGCCCGAGGAGCACATCGACCAAACCATCCAGCAATGGAACACCGCGTTGCAGATCTTATGTATCAGTGCCACTACGCTTTGCGTCGCCCTCCGAGTTTACACCCGGATGCTCGTGTTCAACGGGCTAGCCAAAGAAGACGGTGCGTTTCATAGAAGGATACGATGTACAAATAACTGACCGAGACAGCGGCCTGTTTGGGTGCTTGGGTATGTTTCGACCTGGCATCGTCCTAACTTCGTGCTAAAAGTTAAATCACAGTCCCTTGGAGTCGGCTATTCGGCTATTGCACTGGCTAGTACGTATGTCGCCACGCCAGGAGTAACACCGCTAATCCCCAATAGTGGGCTATCACGGAGGAGGTCTTCACATCGACGACGTGTCGGACCACGACCAACGCATTTTCCATAAGGTATGCCGGATCACCCCCCAGTCTGAGAGAGCCATAAAGACTGATAATACCAGACCGTCTACGGAACAATGATAATCTACGGGCCGGCGGCCTACCTAACCAAACTATGTCTCCTGTGGATTATGACGCGGGTCTTCCACCCCTTCCGCAAGGCAGTCATCTTAATCTATATCTTTCTCGGCCTGATGCTAGCCTACTACGTTCCGGCACTGATTGTCAAAATCTGCATCTGCAACCCCATCTCGAAGTTCTGGGTCCCGGCCACCCCAGGCAGCTGTCTGGATCAATCCAAGATCACGCTGGCAGATGCAGTGATCAGCGTCGTCAGCGATCTCATTATCCTCATCATTCCAATAGCATTAGTGTCGACATTACATCTACCCACCCGAAAGAAAGTTCGCGTCATAGCCCTTCTCAGCGCGGGAGGACTCGCCTGCGCATCCAGTATCGCCCGACTAGTCTTGATCGTCAGCACCGCCAAATCCCAGGACATCACAATGTCCTTCATGCGCATCAACATGCTCGGGTATACCTTGTCCCTCAGTATCAGCCCTCAATCAAGACTACTAACACTGGTCCCAATAGAAATGCCGAGATCTCCCTAGGGATAATCTGTGCCTGTCTCCCCGCCCTCTCGGCTCTAACCACCCATATCTACCACCAGCACTCCCGCCACCAGCACACCTGCGAATGTTCCCAAGGAACCTCAGACCATTCCCGGCGTCGCGGCTTTTGGCGAAGAGCCTCAGATCAAGACGCTTTGGTTCGGAACGCCCAAGCCGACCCTCAGATCCGGGCTATTATCTATGGGCAAGGGGAGAATTTTGGGAGTACGGGGAATGCTATTGAGATTTTTCGGACGGTGGAGATTTCGACGGAGGTTACTAGTGTTTGATGATACTAATAGGAGAGGTATTATCTGTACCAGCGAAGAAATCCTTACTTTTATTAGATTAATAGGAAAACGTTTTACCTTTGAGACAGCAACCTGTTACTACGGTTTTACCTATATCGGTTGATAATGTATATCGGACGTTGGTAGTCAGCTATAATGTACGTATGACTCTTTTTTACTACTTACTGATTAAGAGGTAGCTTTCGCAACCATCATCTACACACCCACCATATGCTTCAAGCCACTTTGGGCACTCTAGCTTACTAAAAGTTCAGGAGGTACACCTGATACGAGCTCCAGATCCTGAACCTTTAAAGGCTTCGTTCAAAGTGACTCGAGTCTTGGATTTATATGTTATCAAGAATCTCCCATACCAACGGCACCATTACACCTTCTGGCCAGACCATGTATATTCAAGAAAATCATTATCCCACGTCAGAAAGTAGGCGGAAGATATTGCTCGAATCAGACAGGTAGCCCTCCTGATGCTCCCTCACAACTAATAGATTTGGCTTATACTCAGGGTCGTACCTACTATTATCCCCGTACTCATTCTGGTATTCTTGGCCACCCTCCAGTATCATTTTATGCAGGATCATTTCATGCAGAAAGTCTTTGCTGCCGTCCAGGCGCCGAAGGGAAAATCCCGGACACCCCCCCGCTCCCCAAGGCAGCTCGATCGCAACTTTGATGGAAACACTATCCGGCATCCTCTCAAGAGCTGTTACCCAGTAGGATTCATCCCATTCGCTTTCATCCCATTGGAGTAACCGGCCCGTATAGTGGATAACTCCACCCCACCGATCTAGTCCATATTGCTGACGGTTCTGGCATTCTGCTAGGATGGCCATGATGTCGCCCATCAAAAGACAGCCTGACATTGATACAATTTGATAGAATCTAAGCAATGTGTCAGCTAGAGAGTCAGCAGTAAAGGCTAAAGGGGCTTTTACATTATGTCGTCATCACAATAGTCGCCGTAGCATTCGACCAGCATTCGCTGACAGGGAGGCTGCGTGGCCAGCATGGTCGTCCATGATCCTGGTGTGTCATAGATGCGTTCCCTCAAGCTAAAATCCCCCTTTTCTTGAAGCCCATCTTTTGGTTTTTTATGATGTCCTATATCTTTGGATATTGACACCCCTATCCGGTTGAAAGCAGGGTTCAGCTTCCAGGTTTGTACACCGGTATTGGACGATTGATACCAGCAGGCCTCCTGGAGGATTGGGGATGTTTGGATAACATCTCTCCAATTACGGCAAACACGCTGGGCGGAGATGATTTCCACCTGATCGTTGAGCTGCAGGAAGATGTGCTCGGCAAGCTCATAAATGCTGAAGGTTTGCTCGGTAGATGATGGCATTTCTAGGGATTCCGCGTCAAGCGTCATGTATGTACTGGTAGGTATGCAGGAAGGTCCAGTCGCTTGGGGCGCAACTGCACACTTAAGTACTGGGGGACCTAGGGAGGCTCTATTCCCCTTTTGCTTTAGTGTGCCTATACAATGGCAGAGGTGAGTCATTTCGTCCTGCTGCTCATAAGGAACAGGAGGTTACCTTAGACCTTCCAACCACAAACGGTGAATAGTCCGTAAATGCGGTGCGAGACTATGATCCCCAGGTCACTCCTCGTTTGCATTGGTTCTATTTCCTGAGGATCTCACTCTGATGATGTCATTCATTTATCCTACGTGCTATTGTCCCTCGAAAAGCGCCTAATTCCCCTTAGACTGTTTAACGGACCAATTGTCCCTTACTCTACTATGCCATTCAATCCGTGATGTAGGCCACAGGCTATGCGCTATGACCGTTGGCGGTCGTGGGGATGGGAATCGGGCCGCCTGGAGAAGCTTCCAATCTCGCAGTCAAGACCTCGACACCGGTTTCGGTGACCAGCAAGGTGTGTTCTCCACGTATGTTAGCGTTGGACTTGTACGTAGGCTACGTGCTGTACTCACCAAATTGAGCCGTCCGTTTGCCATCCACCGTCACGTTCGTCCAGTCATCGGGCCAATAGATTTCCCGAGGTTTCCCCAGCGTCAGGATGGGTTCGATTGTGAATGTCATCCCGGGTTTGCACACTCCGGGCACCTTACTATTGGCATAATGAGGGATCCAGGGCGGGGGGTGGAATTCGGTGTTGATACCATGACCACCCCAAGTTGTGTGGACGCTACAGTTTCGGGACTTGGCATGTTTCTCAATGACCTTGCCAAAGTCTCGGAGGAGGGTGCCGGGCTTCACGAGCTCGATTGCCATGTCCAAGCACTCTCGGGTCGTTTCCACCACTCGGACCGAGTCAGGATCCGCCTTGGCCCGATCGCCCACGTAATACGTTTCGTTCACATCAGCGTGGTAACCTCCGTGATATATTGAAATGTCGAGGTTCAAAATATCACCATCGAGAAGAATCCGCTGATCCGGAATTCCATGACAGACTACCTCGTTAGGAGACGTACAAAGCGATTTGGGGAAATGGTTATAATTCAAAGGCGAAGGGTAGGCCTGTGTATATTAGCAGAAAAGATGGATATATAGGTTATCAGGCTGCAAGTGGCCACCTACATTCCGTTCGATGCAAGCCCTGTGACAGACCTCGTCCAAGTAGTCCGTGGTAATGCCTGGCCGGACCTCCGCGGCGGTAATATCCAGTACCTCCCGAGCTAAGCGACACACTTTGCGCATTGCCTCCTGCCCCGTGGCGTCTAGAATATCAATCTTCGACCGGTGCAAGCGCCGCTCCCCTTTCGGGATGCCGGTCTCAGACCAGTCAGGGCGTTTGATCGACTCCGGAAGGGTGCGCATCGGAGATAGTGGATAGACCGGTCGAACCGACCCGGTGAAGGAGTAAGTGGGGAAAGGGTTATAAAGCCCAGTAGCTGGATCAGGTTAAGCGACAATCTTTGAGGGGATTATTAGGCGGAGATTATCATTCTGGGTCTTACCTTGAGCCGTTTTGTGGACGGCCTTGTGTTCGGCCTACCTCACGAGGTCAGTCAACGGCGGGATTCTAGTCACTGGCAGATATGGAAACCAACCCAGTTCTTCTTGAAGCAATCTTGGGAGCAGAAGTAGCTGTCTTTCATGCCCAACTTCAGACAGGTCGGACACTGTAAGGCTTCGGCTTCATTGTGGCAGTCGACTCCGAGGCACTTTCTCTTGGAGGGCATGTCGGATGCGATGTCGCCCCTGGTGGTGGAACGTATTGATCAAATGGAGATTTAGAGAGGGAAGAGAAATTCCGAATCAGCAGAAGTGGCACTTGGTTCTTTGTGTGAGTGGAGAGACGCCATCGTCCGATCGGGAAACCGCGCCGAACGTAACGGGCGTGCACGTGAGGGGGGAAACTCCAAGCTTCCTGACTTTTAACTCGTTCCGCTCAGGGCCAGCCCCTATTAGTACTAGTTTGGTTACATTAGACCGTGGAATCCACCCATTGATAGGCTGATCCTCGGATCTGTCCTGAAGATCCACCTATCCCGGTGGGGTTAGCGTGGGGTCCAGCCCGAAATACTGTTTCCATCTTGGCGGGGCAAAACTTCTACCATTTGGATGATCCTTCCAAGCAATATCTGAATAACAAAATTCTGACCTTTTTTGAAAGTGGAATCACCAGAAGGCTCCTGAAGAACTTTCCAGACATCGACGTCTTCTCCCAGGTTGAATCGCCAATCAATATTCCCAAATCCCACCGGCAGAACATACATGATGTTATCCACCCAGCTGTGTATAATTAATGCTTCCAATATGAATGAGATTTAAACATTTGCCTTAGAAAATCATAGAGTCTGATAAAAACAAACAACCGGAATTCAAAAGGCTGTTCAGCGCGCCTTCGGGCACTATGCGTCAGTGGTAGCTCGGGTACAGCCAGGACGATGCTTTAGAATATAGACTATTATTATTGAAATATCTATTAAATGCTATATAGTAATATTTAAAAAGGCCATTACCTGTTTCCAGCTCCTATGCATCGGAAGATAGGGGTCTCTGTCTCTGGGATGGAGATCAAGGGTCCTTCAAGTGCAAGGAAATGCATGAAGATTCAGTGGCCTTGACCATCCAATTTTCCGGCGACGGCAATCGTCTCGTCACAGGGGCCGCAATAGGGTCGTCCGTCTTTGGGACATATCGAACGCCACCCTAGCGTGTAATCGCCGCTTCCTTTGGGCATAGTGATTGGGTGAGGGCTATTTTTGCACCGGGAGGTAAATGAATCGCACCTGCTTCAGATGACAAGACTGTCCGTCTATGGGACGTAACCAATCCAGACACCAAGCCCACCAGGCTAGAAGGCTACACAGAATATGTCACCTGCGTGGCATTTTCCACCGATGGATCTCTCCTCGCCTTTGGCGGAGACGACGGAGAGATCCGACTGCGGCGTCCGCGAGGGGAAAGTAACCCCGAGTTGTTGCACACCTTTATCGGCCCTTCTCTGTCTGTGTGTCACGTCGGTAGTATTTAAACCTGATGGCTGCTAGCTGATTGCATGTTTCTCCACTAAACAACTGGTGGTGGGGAACACTGGCACCGGGGAATGCACCACAACGGCCCAGACATCTTCGTGCTTTTATACGTTCCAGGTCATTCCCGAAACACCCTTGTGGCTCATAACGGAGATTGGGGCCGTTTCCTTTGCATCTACTAGTACTCTGAGTCCGAATCTCCTATGGCAGTGCCGCTACGGAATTTCGCGCGCTGGATGGTGGATCACACATCAAGCCAAGAACATGTTCTTCTTGCCCCAGGAATACCCGCCTGATGATTACCAGAAAGCAACCCTCGTCCAAGGAAACTGAGTGGTGATTGGGTGCTGCTCAGGTCAGGTGCTGTTCTTCAATTTTGAAGAATTGCCTAGAGGAAGTCAGTCCTACACATGATTAGTACAATACTATATTTGGACAAAGGGATTTGGTGCGGGGTTTCCCTACAGTAGCAAGTTGCCCAGTATAGTATTTCTCCTGCCTTTATCAGTCATTTGCCAATGTCACCCCCATGTGAGGCTAATATGTAAGTTCCGCTATTGCCTTCCCTATTCGCATATATAGAGATCGCCTTTCAAGCCCTAACCATATGATTACTGTCCAATATGGCTACCTCCGTATTGTACATCGTATGTGTGTCGTACTTTAATGTGAGAATCAAAACGTACAATACATGGCCTAACAGCATAGCCACGTAATCGGTACGCATGGAAACTAGAAGCAGCCCCTTCTCCGCTTATGGACCAACAGCCCTTTGTAAAATCGCACGAAATGTCGACCTTTGGCAGTGGAAGATTATTGTCCCTATGATACTGTACTTCGCAGGAATAGGTCCAACCCCTAACAAGCGCTTGGAATGAGTGTATATGAGCCATTTACTTTGACAATCCAGCACTGGGTAGGCACCAGTCAGTTCTTTCCTGCAATTGACCGAACTTTTCTCCCATCGCTTTGACAATCGTTAAAGGGGTGAGGTATCTATGAAAGGAATGTACTGTCGGGAGCATGTCATGTTGGACGATGGAACTGTGCCTTGGAGGTATGCCTGAATATGTCCAAAGTAACAATCCGACCCCCCCTGGTCGATAACCGTATGCTGAATTTAGTGGAAACATCCCGCGAGTAAGCCTAGACTCTTGGTCGAGATGGCTGTGGAATTGGGAATTGATGACAACTTACACCAACGGCTTCCTGCATTAAAAGTACTGATCCAGCAAACCGAGAAGACATCTTGCGCGCCCTGACGAGATAATGTCAGCTAGTAACATTACCTATGTCGATGGGATTTGGCCGAAACGTACGATTCCAACGGCGTGATAGGGTCGATAGTATTACTCGCAAAGAGGATCGGGAAAGACGTAGGCACGTTTAGTCCACTTATTTCGTCTGCATCAAACCTGGTTAGACTTTGTTTCTAATATAGATGGACACCCAATTTGCTGAAGACGATGTTTATAGAATGCCGAAAAACAGAGAGAGGCACAAGGGGTGTTGACTACCTTGGACTACCATGCTATCAGGCAAGTGCGGTCGGAATGATCGGCATAAGATACCTTCCAGGAAGATGGGGTAGATATCACCGATGTACTTGCTCTTGGAAGTCATGTACTCCACCCAAATCTCGAACTCTTCTATGGTAGTAAGCCTGTTCCTCCGATAAGAATCAGTGCAAGTGATGGCGAGACGGGCGTCGGTTATAGAGTTTGACTGGTCATACATGCCCGCAAGAGCAGACGCATTCCCACCCTCGGCCTGGTGTAGAATGTCGGCCATCCTTGGAAATAATGCCAGTGGGGTGTAGAGTGCCATGAGAAAAAGGGTCTTCAGGTCTGAAACTGTGACCATTGTCGGCAGGTCTGGACCTCCGACGCCGCTTAGCGGGACTGGATGGTTCTGAAGCTGACGGATGATGCCATCCATTCTTGCCGTGATGTTAGCCGGTGTGGGTCCCCAGAATGAGCACTTTTCAGGTCCTGCGGAATGGCAGAAGGTCGAGAATGTTTCCATGGCCTCATCCATTTGATCAACATTGTCCGTCCAATAGTTGTTATAATATTGTTCTGCGTTCAGAACACCATCGAGTATCATTCTCCCAACGCGGTCAGGAAACAGAGAAGCGAAAGTGCTGCCGATGACAGTGCCGTAACTGATGCTATAGCACCACAGTTTGGCGTTTGATGGTGACTGACCGGCCAACTCAGCCTCGGCTTCGGTAAATGTGAGCAAATCATGGGCAACTGCTGGCGTCGTCACATAATATGAATGGGCTGACTTGCTCTCGACAGCATTGTTGCACCACTCGCCGTAGATAGAGCTTGAATAATACTGTTCCTCAAGTGATGTTGAGATATTGGTGGCGCCTGTTCTGTGCAGTCCATAGAAAGCCGATCTTGCTTTTGTGTCCCCCGAGAAGCAGTCGAGATGCAAACCACTGTTATTCACCCCGCGAGGGTCAAAGGAGACGAAGTTGTACTGCTCTCCAAGCATCTGCCCGATGAGATCCTGGTATGTGAGGAGTAGGTCGACACCAGAACCACCCGGACCGCCTAACGAAGTGTCAGTCCAGTCAAATGAAGTTCAGTCAATGTTGTATGATCGATAGAGTTGAGATCTTACCGGGGTTGAGTACAATGCTGGGAGACGCGACGGTGGCATTTTTGCCAGCCAGCTTGATGAAGGCAATCGACGTCGTGCCGAGACTTCTGTTTGAGTAATCCAAAGGAACTTCCAGTCTAGAGCAAGTAAAGGCATCGAAACATGGTGTCCATGTGAGGTTGGCTGATGGTTCAATCTAGATGACTCGTCAGAAACCTTGAAGGCCTTGGGCAATGGGGTACCGTAAAGTCCCAGACTCACATTGTCAAATCCATAGACCATACCCCGATCATGTAAGCCGTGGGCTTTCAATCCCAAGCTCATGAAAAGCATGAGCGGGTTCACGAGTCGGTTCATTGTAATCTCTGGGGTTTCTCATTGATCTTTCCGCTCAGTTGCTTGCAAGAGCCAACACAATTGCGCTCTCTGGGATCTATTTATGCTGTTGAATTTCCTTAGATAGTAGCATCAAGTCTGACGGTTTCAATAGGCATCTGGATTCTTCCCATCAACTCACCATGCCTCCTCTTGCTCACAATCGCTCCAACTGTACGAACCAGCCAATCAATATTCCTTTTTGGTCACCACAAGTATTACCAAGTAAGGAGGGTGCAGAGAGGAGGATCTTACCCGTGTAAGTGTAGTTGAGATTTATGCTCTTGTCTGTATGGATACTTGCATCTTTAGTCCACCGAGCTATCAAGATCACTACTTCTGTAGTCTCCTCCTTATCCTAAATAGTTGAAGAGGAAGAGGCTCGCCTTCCTTGGCGCCCCGGTTGTACGAGCTAACCAATCAGTACTTATTATGATAAGCACTAGTCTCTAGCAAGCAGGATATATGCCAACCAGAGTTCTTTCCAGGTGTCACAGCCTCAAAACAGATGAAGAAAGTAGAACCGAGTCGTATTGATCTCTATGTAAACCAAGATAGATCGTCACACTAGGGGCCCCGCATGTACGAACGAGCCAATCAACGCCTATCAGTAGGGTTCATGCCAATTGGTCAACTCCGTAGCTTTAGGCTACTTATCTAACCCTTCCTCATCACTGGGAAGTCTTCTTTTAAAATGCTAGTCTTTCTACAAGCTTCGTTCTTTGTACTCCGTACCGTCCACCTTTTCTCACACCATGATGGACGGGATGAAGAACAAGAATACCCAGACGGGCAATCAAGCCTGGAGAAGAAAGCCTCGCAAGTGGGCTCCAAAGTCAAGATTAGGCTGTAAGACTTGCAAGTATGTCTTGACTTTACGTATTGCTACAGAACTATCAATTGTGCTCAAAGACTTAGAAACTGACATACGTCAGGATAAGACGAGTTAAATGCGATCTATCTCAGCCTTCATGCTTGAAGTGCCTCTCTACCGGTCGCACCTGCGATGGCTATAGTGAGATGCCCCTCGCTGTCAAGCCGGAGAAGACCGAGATTGATTCAACTCATTATCACAATAGCTGCAAGAGTGACCACCCCTCTACCACGATCAGTGCGTACGAGTCGAAGCAATGGCACTCGAGATACCATGGTCTCATGGTGCAGAATCTCGGATCCTTTTTGATCTTACCCGTGACTGGGCCAACCCAGGCAGAGGCAATGTGCTTTTTCAACGATATTTCGATCAAGCATCTGAATGGATACCGCCCTTGCGAACCATGGCGGAACACTCTCATGTTCTTCTCCCAAACAGTGCCATCAGTGCGGCATGCTGCCATAGCTCTAGCCCTGATTCACCGAAACTACCTGGAGTATCATTCTAACGGTCGGGTGTATCAACCGCCCGCCTTAAAGGACCGGCTACCGGATAAGGCTCCTTTGCTTCACTATAACCGCGCCATTCAACTTCTGCTGAACCCGGAAAGTGATGACAGCGCCGAAATAGCAGCTGTCACGCTTTTAGTCTGTTATCTCTTTACCTGCTTTGATCATCTGGCGGGCGACGACGTACAAGCAATGAAACACCTGCGCGGAGGTGTGGCGCTCTCACGCAACACTACATTGAACTGCTGTACCTACGGCGACGCCCAATCCTCCGGTGTTCACGCGACTATCTGCCAGGTCACACAGCAGATTCGCCGTCTTGACATGCAGGCCGTCATGTTTCTGGTCGACTGGACTCCAGCCAACATCCAAGAGACATCACTCTCCGACAGTACTTTTTGGTCACTCGACCAAGCTGCCGACCACCTCCAGGTGCTCGTCGCTCAGGTAATGAGGCTGCGCAACACAGAGCAACAAATGTCCCCGACGGGTATGATGTCACTGTTACCGTCTTCACTCAAGGACATCGTTCTCGCGCAGTTGGAAACGTGGTCGAGTCTCTTCGAAAACCTCCTGCAACAAGGCAGCCCCTCTGAGTCAGACGTCGCAACTAACCTTTTCGTACCACTCCTACGCTTACAACATACTATCGCATGCATTCTCCTCCGTAGTTACGGGCCTCGCGGAGAAATGGTCTACGACAATTTCCTGCCCCAGTTCGAGAAATGCGTCGCATTGGCGGGCGAGGTAGCGTCGGCGCATCAGCGCTATTCAGGGTCGTCAAGGCCGACTTTTACGCCCGAGATCGGATTTATCCCCGTTCTTTACATAATTGGGGCGAAGTGCCGACACCCTAAGGTCCGTCGCGAGGTCTTGACTATTTTGCGACGGCAGCTAATACGGGAGGCGAGTTGGGATAGCATCTCTACTGCCAGGGTGGTTGAACGGGTTTCGAAATTGAAGAGGGTGCGGCTGGAGAAAAGCAAATGGTACAGTATATAGAACAAATTCCCGTATGGCGGAGGATCGAAGCATTGTCTTTTATACATGGCCCAAGGGGACAGTCTGCGGACAGGTTGGATATTACGTATACATTCTGTGGCCAGGAGGGAATACACGTTGAGTCACTCATGATAGAACGGACAGAGAGTCATATCATGTCAAATAATCGATAACAGACAGTAGGCCGTGTTAAAGAACTAAAGAGGAACTGATTCCCGTCTGTACTTGACAACGTAGCTGGTTCCATACCCAGACAGTTGTCTCGCTGTAGAATATATATCCACCACGGCACATGTAGACAATACCGTCGCCAAAGTATACTGAGAACTTTACCCCAAGTCCGAACCATGTTCTCCATTCTACAGACGACATAAGATTTGTCTTATCTTCGTGAAGCAGATACATGAGCACGGGATGTGGAGAACACGACCTCCCGTCCGAGAATGGCTGGCTTAGGGCTACACTTCCAATACTAAGAGTTTCGTCCAAACTTTATTCCCGGCCAATGTTTCCTAATTTTAACACGCCACGTCTCATTTCCCTCGGGAGAGAAAGATAGGGCGAACTCCACGACAGATTTCGTTAGACCGTCAGGACCAAGGCTATCTGTGTTGAGCCTTGACTCTGGCTAATCATTCGTTGAAATCTACCCCAGATAATCGTAATTACCCCGCAAATTCCAGCGTTTTAGATATTAGAACAGTACATCATCGATTGTCTTGGCAAGCATGGTTCGAAGGCTCCCGTGGCATACCTCTTGATATATAAAAGGCCGACTCCTATCTATTCGATCTTGTCAGTCATTTCTGAGTCACTCTCTCTTTACAAGTTGTTACACTTATAAGAAAAATGACCCTTACTGTGTCACACCAGGCCAAACAGTCCGAAGTGACTAAACAACATGCCTTCCCCGAGAGTGAGCACATCGAAGCGTTGAAACCGAAGCATGGCATCCCCGAAAGCGATGAGATTGAACAGACCGATGCTGGCGCCTATGTCTGGCTCGTGGCATTAACTGCCTCCATTGGTGGCATGCTATTCGGCTATGATACTGGGATTATTTCAGCCGTCCTCGTATACATAAACGACAGTCTGGGTCATGCACTCTCTGCCAGTGAAAAAGAGATGATTACATCTCTCTGCTCAGCAGGGTCCTTCCTGGGCGCTATTATTGCCGGCTTAACCGCTGACAAATATGGTCGCAAAGGACCTATGTATGTGGGATGCGCTCTCTTTACGATCGGGGCCATTCTTCAGGCCTCTGCATATTCCGTTCCCCAAATGGCAGTGGGCAGGTTGATTGTTGGCCTTGGGGTCGGATCAGCAGCAATGATCGTGCCTGCATACATTGCCGAAATCGCTCCAATGAAATATCGCGGCCGTATGGTAGGACTGAACAATGTCAGTATTACCGGAGGCCAAGTGATTAGTTACGCTATAGGCGCTGCTTTTGCTTCTGTCCCTCACGGCTGGCGTTATATGGTCGGCCTGGGTGGTGTACCATCCATTCTTCTGGCTATCCTGCTTCCTCTATGCCCGGAATCGCCCCGTCAACATATCTCCCATGGCAAAGTCGAGGAAGCCGCAAACGTCCTCCACCGGATCTTCAGCAATGCATCTGAAGAGCAGGTATCGGCCAAGATTCAACTGATCAGCGAAACCGTGCAAGAGGCTCAGCTATCAACCCAGGGGCGCAGCCGGTGGGATATAGTCAAGGAGCTACACAAGAACCCTGCGCACTTCCGTGCCCTGGTGTGTGCTTGTGGATTGAGTGCGTACTCGCCTTCATACCTTATTCCCCTTATGCTTACCATTCCACTCCGTCTTTCTTTGACTAACCTCTCCTAGTGGTCATCTCCCAGATGTCCGGCTTCAACGTCCTAATGTACTACTCCGGCACATTATTCGCCCTAGTCGGCTTCTCCAACCCCGTGGCCGTAAGTCTAGTCGTATCCGGCACAAACATGGTCAGCGCCTGCATAAACATGCTCCTAGTCGACCCCGTCGGCCGCCGCCGCCTCCTCGTCTCCACAGCCTGGGGCATGGCAGCCGGCCTCCTCGCAGTCGCCATCTCCTTCGTCTACATTCCTGTGAACCTCGACACCCTAGAAGTACAAGACAACACCATCACCCCACCAGCAATAGTTGTCCTAGTCTTCATTATCTGGTTCGTCGCCTTCTACGGTGTCTCCATTGGAAACACGGCGTGGATGAGCGCGGACTTTTTCTCGACCGAGGTTCGTGCCATCGGGACTATGTATATGACTTGTTGTTGTTGGGGGTCGAATCTTATTGTTTCTTCAACTTTCTTGTCGATGATGAAGGGGATTACGCCGTCCGGGGCGTTTGGGTTCTATGCCGGGTTGTGTTTTGTGGGGTGGATTTTGATTATTTTCTTTTATCCGGAGATGTCTGGATTGACGCTGGAGGAGTCGCAGGAGGTCTTTCAGCATGGGTTTGGGGTTAGATATGCTAGGCAGTTGAGGAAAGAGAGGAGACGAGGTGGTGAGTGAGGGTTTTGTGTATGGGGTTGGTAGAGGAGATTACAAACAGACTGTCTTTTTGTCGTGAAATAGGACATTGAATAGTTTCAATATGTGGAATACATTGTTTTTTGTTTTGAGATTACAGTCTAGATATCTATTCAATCTAACACAAGTTGGCAAACCGGTATACTTTATATCGAAGCACTGAGATACAAAAGTACCAAGTGACCATTAAGAATGCCGCCCCAGGCTCATGTACGAATATATTGAGTATATGATTCTAGGAAACAATACTACAGTATAGAGAATATAAGCATAATTGTATAAAATTCGCAATCTATGCACAATCCATCTCTCACAGAGCTCCAACCTGGTCATTTCAAACACACAAACAATCTTCCCACTGAATTCAAGTGCATACGATGGTCACGTATATCTTCCTTACTACACGTGACCAATCTAAATTCACCTGGTATCAAGGTATCTGACTCTTAGTTCATCTCCTTTGGGGTAATTGATGAATACGTCTGTTTTAGGGGTTGTTCGGAGAGGCTACAGCAGAATGAAGTCAGAGTCAGGCCTGATAGCCGCCAAAAATTACTAAACAAGGCTTCATGCAAGCCAAGAGTATATCATCCACCTACATGCGCTAATTAACTATTTTGAACCGCATGATGTCAGTTGGTTGAACATTACTTTCCCTTTCCGTTTCTATGCCGTGGAGGGAAATATTCCCCACCCTGAAGGTTCGATCCGCTCGTACCCGGAGAGGAAACATACCCCGTCTTCAGGGTTCCACTGCAGATCCCCCACAGTCTAGATTCATACGGTTGACGATGGAGGGGAAGTGTGCGTTGTCGTGGTCAAGACAAGTATTCCTGAAATAATATCGTTATGGAGGGGTAGTGGGATGGTTGTCTGTGGGCTACCACTCTTCGGCTCTGAATATAAGTAGGTGGCAACCTTCTACACAACAACCTCGTAGACAACAAGTTCAGTGTACCACGAAGGCCAACCACCATGTTATCTCTTGTCCTTGTCGCCCCATATGCCGCCGTCGGGGGGCTTTGTACCCTCCTATACTTCTTTGTCTTCCCCTTTATTGAATATATCCGTGACCCGAAAGGTATAGCAGACTGACCACACAAACACAACCCAAACCCAAAGCATCAGTGACTAACCTAAGATCTCCAGGCCTCCGAAAATACCCCAACCTACACCCCATCTCAGGAATGTCCGTCCTCCCATTCATGTTCATGGCCTCCCGAGGCGCCCGATCCCAAGAACTGTCAGAACTGCACAAGAAGTCCCCAGTAATCCGGACAGGGCCCAACACACTCTCCTACGGAGACATCCGCGCGATCAAGGATATCTACGGCCACAACACAAAAGCCGGCAAAGATCCATCCTACATCGTATCAGCCGGCACCCACTACCATCTAGCCGATGTGGTTGATAGGGCAGATCACGCCCGGAAGCGTAAGGTGCTGTCATCTGCCTATGCGCTCAAAAACCTGGAAACGTGGGAGTATAAAGTTAGCGATAAAGTTGAGCGTCTGGCCAGACACTTGGATAAATGCTGTACAGAGGCGCCTGTGTCAAACGGTCGTGCTATCGTGCCGAGCTCGGAGGATCTCACGGTGGATATCCGCGCGTGGATCAACTTCTTCACGCTCGATGCCATGGCTGATATCGGATTGTCAGAGAAACTCGGCTTTCTGGATAAGGGTAATGATATCTGTGTCGCCGAGCGCAAGGACGGGAGTACCTTTGAATGTAGCTTGCGGGATGCTTTGTACCCGCTCGCTATCAAGCAGTGCATGGTTCTGTGGAACTACGAGTGGTTTCCCATCGTGAACAAGCTGGTCGATGTCTTTCCGTATTTCCGGAATCTCCAGAAAAAGGGAGATGACTGGGAACATATTATCTGGCGACGGTCAAGCGAACGTCTGCGTCGGTACGAGGCAGGCGAGAAGTTGAATGACTTCTTCCAAGCTCTCATGGAGGATAAGAACGGCAGGCCTAATAACCTTGAATTCGGCGAAATCGCCGCAGAGGTCAATATTATGATGAATGCCGGGACTGTGACGACTGCTATTGCCATCACCAACGTCCTCTACCAGCTCATTCGCCACCCAGAAGCTATGGCCAAACTCCGCGAAGAAATCGATGGAGTCTTAGGACCAAATGAAATAGTTGCTTCTTACGACACTGTCAAGCATCTTCCTTACCTACGTGCCTGTCTAGACGAGTCATTGCGTATCTTGCCGCCGACACCTCACGGTCTCCCACGACAGACGCCACCCGAGGGAATGGAGATCCTAGGCGAGTGGGTACCGGGAAATACCTCGGTCAGTATGTCCGCATATGTCGCACATCGCGACGAGTCGGTATTTCCACAGGCGCACAAGTTCATTCCGGAACGATGGCTCGGTGAGACCGGGAAGGAGTTGGGGCCGTACTTTATTACATTCTCTGCAGGCGCTCGCTCCTGTATCGGGAGGAATATCTCGTATCTGGAACAGACGAAGGCTGTGGCGACTCTGGTGCATCGGTATGACTTTGCCTTACCGTATCCGGATTGGGAGCCGAAGCGGTTTGAGTCGATGAATCATATCTTGGGAGAGATGCCGATCAAGATCTGGCGGCGCAGTTTTGACGATTAGTCTAAGGAGTATTTACATTTCGACGAGCATTAATGTGCAATGATCAAACCATATGACGTTTGTAGTCTTGTTGACAAATGGTATTGTAGCACGTATCCTTTGGCGTTATTCTTGCAGACCCTTGTGAGTATCAAATCAATCACATCTTTCAGGCAAATTGGATAATACCTCATTCCCACTCGACCAAAATGCCAATGACATCAAGGTCGCGTCTTGACTACCATATCCCCAACATAATATATGTCTATACCTGGCAAGACCGCGCCGTACTGGTGAAAATGCTGCCTAGATGTTCACGTAAATACAGAAAGCACAACACGTCCCAAAACTCCCATGCTACTATACACTTCTATAGTAAATACATTCCCTACATAAAACTGGAGGTCAAGCACTCGAGTCTAGCCCAGAAAGCTCGCCCCATTGATCTTCCAGATGCCGCACCATCCAAGTCGTACGCCAACCAACATCCTTTTCGACCCGCTTAAGAAAGCATAGCGAACCACGTTGTTCAGCTGGGTGCCGTATCGTATACCCATCTAGTTCAATATCAGGTCAATGAGCTGGGGATAAAAAGTAGCTGGGGAAGGATATCCTTACACCGGTGCAAGAGATGACAGGCCATGAAGTAACCGTTTGCCACTGTTTCATTCGACATGGATAATCCGATAACCTGTACGATGTGTGATGCGACGGTTTTCTATGCAACCATGAATATGTTTAGCAAGATGCTCCCAAAGGACAACAAGAAAGGTTTTACCTCGTCTAGACGTCGCAACCGCGCGAGCTCATATTCGCTAGAGACACCCCAATGTCGATTCGACAAAGTGAGTAAAATCCAACACGTATGATAATACTGTAGCCCAACCACTATCCTGTGTCAATACCATGTTCAGAATACTGTAATGAGGAGTCCAGACCTGCTGAAGGAGACATGATCCACGACTCAGGAAAGGGTCGCGCAGCACTGAGATCGGCTTCCTTGTATTGCAGTGGCTGCCAGCTCACAGGCCGTGACTGGTACCAATGCTCAACACTATCCACTAGCTGTTGCCAATCCCACTCGTTCACCCTGCAGTCCAGAGACTTAGGATACAACTGGATAATTTTAGCACATAGGAAAATGGCTATGTTTGCATAGGCGGCATCATCTTGGCGTTCGAAGACAGTTGACCGCTCATAATTCGCCAGATCTAATTGCATGGGCTGGCATTGGACAATCGAGGCGTAGATAGCCTGGCGGAGAAACACCCAGCTGATAGCTTCTGCTATACCTCCGGAGGATGCAGCCGTTGACATTTTGTTCAGCAGGCGGTTGGATCCGAATAAATGGCATTGTTCGTCGCTTGATTGTTCCAGCTCCTCGTATAGTCTCAGGATCACTACGGTGATGAGGAGATTCTCATCATACGTATCTTCGGGCTGTGCGAGGGCAGCGATAAGGAGCTCGAGGCACTGCCCATGGTATTCAGAAGCCTCCCAATCACTGGTATTGGACAAAATAGCGTTAAGACGTGCGGAAAGAGCGAGCACAGCCTTGAGAACCATAGGCGCCTGAACTGCTCGGCGGGGAACTTCGGTAGCAAAATGGGAACCCAGATCACAGACATCGGCCTGTACATACGTTAGGTGAGACTACAACTGGTGGTGTGGGTAAGCACCCACGCTCGGAGCTATTCTTTGAATAAATAAGCGCAAAAGGGCTGCTTGAGGTGGACTGATCTGGAGCATCGTCGTTGAGCCAGAAGTCGGCTGGATCGCATGTGGTGTGACGCCAGCACGCGGATTCATTAGTGGGGTGCGCGGGATTTCATTCACCGATCGCGACAATAGATCGGTGGGCGAGAAGTGGCTTGGAACTGCAACTGAGGCATTTGCTGAAGCACCTGATCTGTGAAGATATTGTGAAAATCGATTTCCCTCGTCGCAAGATTCCGTAGGATCCGGGGATGCGAGCTGGGCCAAAGTTGGGAAGACTTCGGTCGGAGAGCGCGCAAGGTTATCGGGAGAGGGTTTGGCCTCTTCGTGAAGCTGGGACTCGGTATCACTCCTCTCACCATCTGTCGATGTCTTTGTTTCTTGAATAAAGGTTACTGCATCATGTTAGAACAGGCTACCTTGTCATCTCCGGCTGTAGGACCGCGCAAAGAGGACGGACGACACGTACGATCTTTCGGAACTTTCACCCAGGTCTGTCTGGAATTCCATTCCAACTTAAACTTGGATGCACTGCCATTACTCTTTTGGTAGACACAGCGAACCGCCTTGAAGTGAAAGCGTGGATCCAGCCGACACGACCGGCCTTTGTTGAAACAGGAAATACATGCCGAGGCACCAGTACGGATGATGCAACGAATATGGTGGGTGCGACAGCGTTCACATCCCCGGCCGATTCTCATTGCAGATTGTGAGAGGGTTGAGAGCGGCCACAGATATGGGCCAGTGAGACAGAGAGGATGATGGTCGTATGGTTAGGAGGCTGAAATGGGAGGCACCTGACTTGGATCCATCCCCGCTTCGGATTTCCCCGCATTATGTTCCCCGCATATTTATCTCCCCCACTTCGCGGATATAAGTATATCCTTATCCAACTTTTATTTAACTAAGAGGGCTATATTCTCATTGTCTACATTATCCCCGATAGTCTTAGACTCTTCGTCCATTAAATACAGATTCTCTGATCTCCGTCAACTTGATGGAGTCGGGAAGTCTCGAAATTTGATGTGGGTCGGGCTCGTGGTCTGGATCAACGGCCCAGATCCACATCGCATCCACACGCCCCCAAGAAAAAAGAACCGATTTCGCGGAGTCTCGATCCAAGTATAGGAATGCATTCCGAAAGGTACCTTCAGATAGGCCATGGCCCATCTTCAGCTCCTCCTCTGAGGGGCCCCCGTATATGCCATCGATTTCATTTCTCGGATACAGGTGTTGCCAGCCGGGCCCTCGCGCTCGTAGCCTCTTGAACTTCGTACGTAGTGCATCCAAAACCACCGAGAAGCTTTCCTCACCGGTAGCTATTTCAGTAGGCCCAGCGGGATTCTCCAGCTGCCACATATCCCGAATCTTCCCAACAGCATAGATGGTACCGAGCGACAGGTCGAAGCACAAGTGGAGCTCCAGCACCCAAGGGGGCCATCTATAGAAGATCAACAGTGCTCCGCCCACGAAAGACACCCAGAAGGTATATAGATATCAGCCCAGGAACCGAGCATACCTCCTCACACAGCTACGTACGGGCCACCATTGGCTATCTACCTTTGTTACGAAATTCAGCTTCCGTAACAACAATCAGTGCGATATTCTACGCTTGAATGTCAGCGGCAGTACTACCGTATTTTCGCCCGACACTCTTGCATTGTTCCCCGAACCCTGTAGGCCTTATTAAGCAAGAAATATAAATAGCAATTTTCCGGTTCTTTACAAATACAGATACGAGTTAAGTTACATCCCAGATGGTTATATGGGTACGGCAGATACGAGTATATAATGCAAACGATTCAAACAACTCCTGGATCTTGCGGATTTGACAACTTGTCATCTTCTCCGTCCACCGTTTAGGAGTGGCAATCCTAGAACCTTTGCAATCCCACAACCTGACTATACGAGCCGATCTACCAAATTTGTCGGACTAACGGGAGAACAATGTTCCTGCTGATCTTCGGTGGGGCAGATGCTGGCACAGCACAGCCTCACAGCCGCAGATCCACTGAGCGCCAGATGATTCCTGTTTAGGAAAGGTTACAGCCGGAGAGAAGGTGCCTTTCAGACAAACGGCTAAGCCCTGGCAGTCCGCAGCACCAGAGACCCTAAGCCAACTTATCTGACGTGGCGCATACAAGGCGTGAGTGGGTCGCCGTCCCGCCTCTAGCGTCACCTTAACCAGTATCGCCGCAAGGCGCAGCAGATCAATCAATGATCTTGAGCGCCAGCATATACCTGTGGCTATATATCAGGGCAAGGAAATCCGCAAATTAAATCGGCACTTCATCCCAAGTCATACTTGCTATTTTACCAAGCTTTAATTCCGCAACACCTCGATCCTCAAGCAACCAAATCCCAAACTTCAAGAACCAAGCGCAATGGGTCTATTTACATGTTCACGAAAGTCAAGGGCGAACCCTTCCAAGCCCGTGGGCGACTGGAATTCCCAGTCTCCCCCCGACTACAATGAGGTCGTTGCCTCCGATTACGCTAGCAACCAATCCTCCTCCCCTGACGGCTTTCTCGCCACAAGCGAGTTTCAGGTAGAAGCCATGGGATACAACACCAACCAGGCACTCAGCGGCAGCAAAACACTGGAGAATATTTCCGTCTACAGCGTGGAATTCGGAGCACCCATACAGGAAAAGTACACCTCTATCCGCCTACAGCGCAGTTCCAACTCGTGCGCGTTGGTGCGCTCATCCGACCCACGTCAGAACGCCCTCATTTCAACTATTTATCGTTGGGGCCCTGGAAGACACCCCAGGATGCGCATTCTACCCCGCGATTCCAGTGTTTCGGTTGAGCAGGCCATAGACGACGATACGTTGTGTGGAGAATTGGTCGACGTCCAAAGCCGGTCGATGGTTAGCCGTGCGCAGGTTTTCGACACGTCGCTTGGCAAATACCAGTGGCGCTACGGTAGTCGGGAAGAAAGAAAAGCTTGTAACGCAGATTCGCTGCTTATTCTGGAGCGCATGGATTGTATGATATTAGGGGACGGTACAAAGACGAAGAGCGGCGCCAGAGTCGCTCAGCTGATTCGAAACGACCAATTCCGCACCCGCGGCTCGGTTAAGTACTCCGGAGGTAATGGTGGTCGCTTGGTGATGGATCTGCGCATGTGGAAGGATGAGAAGCATGCCGACACTGACGGTGTAGAGGCTTTCTTCGTGGCGAGTTGTATCTTGATGCTGAAGAGAGAGGCAGATCGTTTTATCGAAAATAACATCGTCGCCGTGACATAAACGTGACGGGCCCCTTTGCGAGGCTCGTTTGGTTTGGAGTTGAAGTACTTTAATGATTTCCTTTCTATATAATATATATGGTGCCTTGATACAAATATTTATTTATTATTTTTCCAAACATTAATGATTACACAACGATGCCACGAACGTCTATACTTTGACTGCTAGGGAAGTGCCAGACACGGTAGGCGCGCTTCAACTGTCGGCCTACGAACAATTTACTTACCCACGAGGACCCGTCACGATACTAACAGCTGTGATGACAAGTCCTGAAAGTAACCAAGTATGAAGTCGCAGAAAACACCGCAGATAACAGGAAATGTATTGGTAGAATAGTGATAGTTGCCCTTCGGCTTAGCCGCCGGGCATTAATAAATTGTTTTTGCATGATATCTTCCACTCAATAATATATACTGCACAATCTGACTTATTAGATATACTGCCCGTTCGGCTCAAGTATACACAGTAGCCATCGTATATTCACTGATCTAGTCAACACGAGATTAGACCTGGCTAGGTTGGGGGCCAAGTTCGTTACAGTAGAATAAATTCATAGTTCTATACTAATAGCTTAGATAGGTAATTCTAGCTCAGGTTAATATAGTAGTAAAAAATCGGTGTAGTAAGGTTATCCAACCCTTAAGTACGGCTGAGCGGAAGGTAGAAGTGATATCACACTATCGAAATGTCCTTCGAGAAAGCAAAATCCCGGAATAATCTCAAATAGCTACTCCAAAGCCATCTCACATCACATGTGCTTTAGAGGCGACGGAATCTGTCGACGCTTCCTCTCTATCATCTCTAGCCAGGATCTCCTCTCTCAGACCCCATCCCAAAGCAAACGTTGCTGCTGGTCCGACTAGCATAAAGCATAAAGGCAGAGTCAGAGCTATGTATAACCAGGGTAATTGTAGATCTTTCTCTTTGCCCACGTCTTTTAACTCCAGGATAATCCAGATCACTGCGCTGCCAATACCTATTGTCTGGGCGTTCAAAGATGCCCCGAGAGGCATAGAGTGGAGATGCCCAGGAGCCTCAAAATGCCTGCATACGGAGATGCCGCCCGAGATTAAAATTATCAAAGCATATGACGCCCTGGTCCACGGCAGATCGGCTGTTGGACGTTGTATTCTGTCTTCAACAGTCGTATCCTGTATAAAGCTTGCCAGGAAGCGATGCAGGAAGCTGAAAATGACCGGTATGAGGAGTGACTGAAGCGAAGACCATTGCAAGGTCCAAGCACACAGTGAGGGTCCATAGAAGCCAACTATCAGCGCAGGGATAATTGATTTAGCATATGAGAATCGTATACAACGGCTGTCGGGAATGAGACGTTTTGATGCAGAGAAGAGATAGTAGACGGTAAAGTAAGCCGGCACTGTTCTCCATAGCCCTACGCTTGAGTGGGCTAGTAGAGAAATGGGAAGAGACCTGGGGTGATTTTGAAATTAGATTTTCAGTATCACAATAATATCAGGTGAAGAAGACTTACAAGCTCATGAAGGTTATGGCATTGCAAAATCTTGCGCTTTCCATGGTCCAAATAGCCTGGAAGATTCCCAAGTCTGCAATCACAGAATACACGTCCCAAGAGCTCGAAGCTGGGGCCTTTGCCGGAGACGTAATGATGCTTAAGAAGAAGCAAATCAGAAGCGGGATGGTCCAAACCAGACGGCTGGATGGTATAATAGGGGCCCCGATATAATGCCGTTTTCCGAACGGCATCGTCCCGGTGTGTTGACGTTCTGGTAGAGGTAGAAAAGATATGCATTCTCCACCCACGCCCATGTCAGATATGAGATCTGCAAAGGCGTCCATATAGTACTTGGAAAAGATTGGGCCAGTAATCTCATACACCACATTATCTAGCGATTGCATCCGAATCACACTCTCTGACAACATACAAATAAGCTTCATCCTGGGTTTGCTCGCAGTTGCCCAGGAGTCCAGTCTGGTCTCGATATTTGGAAGCTGCTGTTTTTCTGGGCTTTCCACAATCTCTAATATTGTATTGGCCAAGGTTGCGGCATCTTCTATAGCACAGCATCCTCCTTGGCCAAGGTTTGGAGTCATCTAAAATCGGGTTAGTAGAAATGGCCAATTGAGATCATGTCAAATAGGTTGAATTATCGTACCTTGTGAACCGAGTCCCCTATACAAGCTACCCTTCCACAATTCCATCGCTCAAACATACCTTCTTCAAGCGGCAGTTGATTGCATCGAATAGTTCGCTGATATACCTCCTTAAATTGAACTCCTGCGCAAACGTATTTGTTCATCAAAAATGCAAGGCTATCTTCCAGTTGCGACTGATCGAAACGAAGAGCTTCTGAGGCGTAGTATGTTCTTTCCATCTTGACCCCAACAATCCAAAACACATGGTCCTTACAGCCAATAACAAGGATGGAAGCCCCCTTCACAAAGACATTGTGCATCTCTCCTTCTCTGATCCCTGTAACCGATTGTGAAATGCCAAAGACGCCGCGATATTGCATGACCATCCCTATATCAATTGTTAGTAACCATGGAAGCAGGTACCATCAATTATTGCAGATACCCTTATCTTCTGAAGACAATGAACTTTCCAGCTGAACCGTTTCCATTTGTCGACACATCTCTTTATAAATGATACTATGCACGCCATCGGCACCAACAACGATATCACCCGTATAGGTAGACCCATCAAGGCACTGCACCGTCGTTTCTGTGGAGGATTGCTGCATCTCGACCACTTTTTTACCAGTTAGAACACGGCTCTTGTCTGGGAGCCTATTCCAGAGCACGTCCAGTGCTTGCTGTCGCGTAAGGAAAATGACTGGGTATCCATGGCTAGCATGTATTTAGCAACAGTATACACCCAAAGTCAGGTGAAACTGGGGACCCACCGAACTTGAGATAGCTTAAAGGCTTCAGTGTAACCAAGCAGATGGCCTGCATCATTCCATGCATAGTTATGCATTATAGGGGTTGCGAGTTCCGCAAGTTCATCCCAAATACCGAGTTGGTCCAGGATCCGGTGGGCGTTACCGGTGAAGCCAATACTTGCGCCAACATTTGGAGCGATTTCCTCACGAGCCTCTAGAACGACAAAGTCAATGCTCTTGGCAGCTAAAGCATGGGCCAGAGTCAGACCGGCGATTGAGCCGCCGACAATGACCACTCGAAACCGGTGGGGGTTTATGTCCCCCGAAATCGATCGTAATGTCATATTAACTAAGGCTCTTGCATATACCTAGGTTTAAGTTGGCCACCAGCGTACGATTTATATTAAATACTTCCTATCCTCGGCCCCTCTTCTAACTCTGTTAGCTTTTTAATTGCCGGTCGATATACTTGAAAGGGTTTGGTCAATGCAGGACGGGGCGCCTAGCCTGAATGCAACGTGGTCCAATAGAATATCCTCGCATAAAGGTTCCGGGAATGTGGAGGCCAGTGGCTCGCCTAGATAGTCCAGCGATCTTGTATATGAGGTTCCGGTGATCATTGCTGCGTTAATGTAGACCAAAATCTTCTATCTTTTGCTTCTTCGGAGACGTTGTCGTGTTCTTGATACTTTCCGTGTCTTTTGCTTCGCTGGAGGTAGACTGACAACACAGTCCGATAGTCTCAGAGGGAAAGAAAACCCATGCTAGAGACATGCTGGCAATGTAGGAATCTAGGCGTTAACTTTGCTGTACGTGCCTGGTTGGCTTCGTCAAAGTCTGGTAGTTCATAGGGTGTCGCTCTGCCATATGTCGCAGGGCGGCTCGCTGCAAAGTATTTACCACCGAACAACCGGGCCTTCAGCGACTGTCGTTGAATTTCCTCCGTCACTTTGAAGTGCCCGTAGAGTAGGTATCATACCCACGAAGATACAGAGGGAATGCATACCGTAGCCTTCTGATATGTGTTAAAATGCGAGACAACGGGTGTTGGCCGTTCATGTGCTCATCGGCTTTTTTTAACAACCAGGCTTTGTCTTTGGGAGCGTAATGTCTTCCAGTCTAGTTCCACTATATCAATGAGCTTTATTACCCTGGCCTTCTAATAGCCATAGCATGTACACAGGAAAATGGACGTCTCCCATGAGAGTCTGGCACAGTGCCTGGGGCTCATATAACAAGATGCCGAATAACGGTAGATATTGGGCAAGGTTTATTATATGGCTTCCTATCTGTATTAATTCCAGCTCATGCCCAAGATCAATCACCGATCAACCTGGTGAGCTATGGCCTATTTGCGCCTCTAAATAAGTAGTGCCTTTGTCTCCTCTACTCCTATAACATTATTCATTTCTCTATCTGGCTATTTCGGTAGGTCTATCCTCTTGTACTATAATCTAGATATTTATGAGCTGATGGATGGCATTTGATTGGTGGATAATCACACGTGAGCATAGTTTTTAATGGCACTCGAAGGTAATCGGGCATTAGCCAACATACCCGAGTCATGTCCAACCAGATCCCCGGGAGCATTGGCAGTTTAGATGATTCAGGCTAATGCCAGGTTATCTAGACAACCTGTTCTCTACGTACTAATAACGTTGAAAATACCTTCTCGATAAACCTGAACGACAGCCTAACTTAAAATTAAATACACTTGCAAATCCTTCAACCGGTGCAACATGTCCACCTTCATGAACCCCATCATCCCCGGCTTCTACCCAGATCCATCATGCATCCGCGTAGGGGATGTGTTCTACATGGCCAACTCCAGCTTCCAGTTCTTTCCGGGCATCCCTATCCACAGGTCCAAGGATTTGATCAACTGGGAGCTGATAGGGAACGCTATCAACCGACCCTCCCAAATATCCCTCAACCAAGCAACAACAAAGATAAACAATGCATCCCGGCGAGAAGTATTCACGGGTGGTATATACGCCCCAACCATTCGGTACCATGATGGCGTATTCTACATTGTTTGCACAAACCTCACCGGCGCACCTGGTATGCCAAGTAGCAAGGACTTTCACCCGTCGAACTTCATCATAACAGCCACAGACCTCTCAGATCCAGATTCCTATAGCGAGCTCATCTACTTCAATTTTCATGGTATAGACCCCAGTCTCTTTTTTGACGAGGACGAAAAGGTTTATATCCAGGGGAGTTGGATCCATGGATATGACCAGAATCCAGCGACTGTGATCCGGCAGGCGGAGATTGATGTTGCCACTGGACAACTGCTCAGCGAGACTAGAGATATCTGGTCTGGTGCAACAGGAAAGGTGCCCGAGGGTCCACACATCTAATACAAGGATGGATGGTACTATCTGCTAATTGCGGAGGGTGGGACTCACGCTCGACATAAAATTACTATAGCTCGGTCACGAAGCATCTGGGGTCCGTTTGAAGGCGATCCAGCTAATCCCGTCTTGACGGCTGAGGGGTCGAGTGGGGTTGTTCAGTGTGTGGGTCATGGGGACCTCGTCCAGGATGAGGATGGGCAATGGTGGTGTGTGATGCTCGCCAGGCGAGAGTATGGGGGCTCTTATCCGCTGGGAAGGGAGACGTTCTTGACAAGTGTTGAGTGGGTTGACGGGGAATTTCCTGTTTTCAAGGAGGTGGAGATCGAGCAGAGGACTGAACGACAAATTGCGAGAAAGACCGACAGAAAAGGGCCAGTGGGCGCTCATCTGAATTCGCCGGCAACTTTGTATCTGCGAACACCGCTCTTGGAGAACTATCGCCAGACCGGAAATGAGATTGTCCTTACGGCTACCGATGCCGGGCTTGGGACGCCAGATGGACCGTTAATGTTCGCTGGAAGGCGACAGACAAGCCTGGATTCTGCCGCCAGTGTTACAATCATGTTGGGCAGTGCAGCCAGAGAAGATATATCCTATGGATTGACGCTGTACAAGGATGTCTTTCGTTACGCGGCGATCCAGTATAGAACCCGCGACTCGACTCTGGCACTGGTGGTTCAAGAAGCTGGACAGCCGCTGACCACTCTGTCATCACGTCCGGTACAGGACGCTGTATCGATTCGCCTGTCGATAATATCGAGCGTGGAGGCATATAAATTCGGAGCCCAGATATACTTTGCTAGTGCTACAACAACAGACATCGCGTTGGGTGAAGTGCTTTGCTCCGCCATGAGCGGTGACGATTTCACAGGTACGTGAAAGCGCTTACTCTTATTCTATTTTGTGTTTACTAACCAACTTGCAGGAACGGTTTACGGAATATTTGCATCTGGTGATGGGAACACTGTGACCTTCCGAGATTTTGAGATTGAATCCAGATAAGCTCTTGGTACTAAATTTGTGGAAGGCGAAGAGCAACTAGCTTTTTATATGGCATGAAAACATTTATATAGAATAAACACCATGATCTTCAAAGCTTTACATAAATACTGCGCTCAAAGCAAGCTATTTCATATCTGTTCCCCTGATGAACCAAACCAGATCTGGGTCGATGTAAGGCGACTTTTGTTTTAACGTAAATTCGGCGACTCATCATAAGAATCGCAGGTTCTCTGTATGAGCTGGACCTATTGTAGGAAAGAATGAACGCTGCCTCGGAATTAATCCTTGAGACATTTTCATCAGTAGTATGAGGATGTAGATGATGTTCTCGAGAAGGAGTAGCCATCACAAAAGACTGCTATTGATGGAAATTACTCGACCAATGTCGTTATACAAACAAAATAGGAGGGAGCCATAGAGTTCCAGCGGCGACGTGGTTGGTGGAATATGATATTTGATTTATCCGAAGGTCAATACCTAACTATATCGACATCCCCGAGTCAAGGCTACCATTATTTGAAAGATCTCCTAGAGAACCTGTGGAATTAGGCGCAGGGTAAATCGGCAAAATCAAACACGCAAAAGAAACAGGCAGATTCGTCTAAACTCACGTTCGAAGGATTCAGCGACCATGTCGCTCCAACAGAGGATGAGGACGTCTAAAAAGGTGGTAACGTCGGCATCGATAACGGGAAGATAGATTGGAGATCCACGTTATTGCCATGGCTATCACTTCTTGGTTCTTGTGCATTTGGATTTGTGCCATTTCGCTGGCCTGGGGGCAACCACCTGGAGGAGGCTATGCATTCCCAGAAGCATGTCAATCCTCAACGCCAGAAAACCCCCTTGACGGCTGTCCAAAGAACACAGTCCTCGTCTCCGCTACCCATGAAAAGGCACACTTCCGCACTATCCAAGGTGCCATCGACTCTCTCCCGCATGATGACACGAGTCAAACAATCCTTATCCTCTCGGGAATATACACCGAACAACTGAATATCACCCGGCCGGGGCCCCTGACACTGCTCGGTGAATCGAATAACCCGCACAATGCCTCAACAAACTCTGTTCACGTCCAGTGGGCTGCAGCCACCGCGCAAGGGATCTATACGGACAATGTCTACACCAGTGTTCTCATCGTTGCGCAGACCCTCAACGCAAGTCTGACGGGGTCCGGACCCGAGGGCCTCCCCGTCCCGGATGGTACGCCGTTCGGGTGTAGCGACTTCCGGACCTACAATATTGATTTCCGGAACGTCTATGCCGAACAGTCGGCCGGCCCTGCACATGCATTGAGCTTCTCTCGTGCCAACGGCGGGTTCTATTATTCCGGGTTTTACAGTTACCAGGATACGGTATTCATTGGCAAACTGGGGAATGCTTATTTCCAATCCAGCATCGTGGCCGGACAAACTGATTTCCTGTACGGGTTTGGCACTGCATGGCTGGAACAATGTGACCTGGTGCTCCGGGGGTGTGGAGGTGGGATCACGGCTTGGAAGGGGACGAATACGGCGTATGCCAATAAGTTCGGAGTTTATGTGCATGCTTCTGCGATCAATGCTGTGAATGCTTCCGTGGCGGTAGAGTATGAGGGGAGGTGTGCCCTGGGTCGACCCTGGAATAGTGCACATCGGAGTATCTTTGCGGAGACTTACGAAGATGGTACGATTCAGGATAGTGGGTATGTGCTTTGGCAGGCACCCATTACGGAGCAGACGCTCATGGGAGAGTATGAGAATATTGGGCCTGGATGGGATGTTGCAGTGCGGCGAGAGTACAATTATAGTGTGATCTTAGATAAAGGAATGTGGGATGAGTATAGCTCACCGGCAAAAGTGTTTCTAACCGAGGAGGGTAGGTCGAACAATGTTGAGTGGATTGATCAACGGATCCGGTGGTGGTAGTCTGGATTGCATATCACGCGGTATACAGCACAGTATATGTTGTCTAAGATGGGGCTATTCTGGGGATGGAAACTCACTGCAATGTTTCTAAACCCTTTGCTTCAGCCGCTATATGGCATAATGCCTACTCATTTAGTATATAATTTAAATATTGTTTTCACGAGAGGGACTTGGCCTTGGCCGTCTTATTCAATTGATCCGAACCCTGTGAGAAGTGCTCAGTACCCCGTACACGGGCAGAGCTACAAAGCAAAAAAAGAGAACTGACTCATATCTCAAAGCGAGGCCCAAGACCCAAAGGTCATGGTATGCTATCCACATGGCCTCATCCTTCGGCGGGCACGAATCAGACCATCTCAATCAGAAGCCGAGGCCCAAAGCTTCCCCGCGGATGGCCAGATCTCGAGGGTCCCAGACCAGCTGCAGGGTTTGTATATTTAAATTTAGCCTGTTTAGACTCTCTTCTGGGTAAAAGGGTGAATCGTGGTTGAACCTGGGGAGGCGTTCGACTCAAGCTTCCCTCAGGCATGTTGGCCACATGCAGACACTGGAAACCGACAGTCTTTTAGCATGAATGTGTAACTCTATACCGTTATTTGATTTCACTGGTGGTAGTCGTTGCTTGTGATTCCTCCAATTAATCGCGATATAGCGTTGCTGAACCGCAGTGATTTCGTCTTCGCCTCGGATCACGTTAGATAGAACAGCTATGCCTCTACGATAAGGGGAGCTTTGAGCTTTAAGATAAATAAAGACAGACGTATACCTCCTAACTTCAACCTCTTGAAAGCCGATACTTGCCATACACTTGCGACAGAATGGTCCACAAAACAAGACTCTACAACTGGTACGAACATCCACAACTGAACTCACCTCGCATCACATCTAATTGGAGTAGGTACATCTGCCTGGTGGCCGCCGGGTGTATGGTGTTGATGGGCTACGATGCCTCCGTCTTCAACTCCGTACAGAATTCCGATAACTGGCATGCTTATTTTGACAATCCCGTATGCATTTCAATCTTCTCGAAGGCTCGTCTCTGACTCGATCATAGGACAGTTACATGCTTGGCTTGATGAACACAGTGTATACCATGGGTGGTATTCTTACGGGATGGTTCCTCGCTGGTCCTCTGGTAAGAACCTAAACTCGACATCTTCTACAAGACACTGACTGACCTGCTCTAGGCTGATTACATGGGTCGTCGCTGGGCAATGGGCATTGGCTGCTTCATCACAATTATTGCAACCTTCATGCAATGCTTTCCTCCCGCCAATAACGCAGTTCCCGTATTTATGGCCGGCCGTGTCCTTATTGGATGTGGGCAAGCCTTTGCAATTGGTAAGTTGCCAGACTATCCTGTCAAGTGCGACAGCTGATCTCCGCAGCTGCTGGTCCCATCTATATCGGTGAAGTCACACCCTCCTATATCCGTGGTCTGATCATGGCCTTCTGGCAGATGTTTTACTCGGTCGGTTCCTTTGTCGCCTACTGGGTCAACTACGCAGCCGGGAAGCACGCGGACACGCTGGGTGAGTGGGATTGGAAAATGGTCGTCATCTTCCAGGTACTGCTTCCAACCATCATCATCTGCCAACTTCCCTTCATGCCCGAGTCGCCTCGTTGGCTCGTCCAAAGAAAGCGCGATGTAGAAGGCGCACGAAAGGTTCTCCAACAGGTCCGGGATACAGATGAGGAGATCGAAAACGAACTGGCCACCATTCGCGAGGCCATCCAATACGAGAGGGAAGCTCTTGACAGCGGCAAGAAAGCATACATGACTTTACTCAAGGATGCTAGTGTCCGCAAGCGCCTTCTTCTCACCTTTGGACTAAACATAGGCCAGCAACTCACCGGCCAAGGAACTTTCAACTCATACTCATCCACTATCTACAAGAAGATCTGGACCAGTGGCGATACCATCAACCTAATCAACGCTCTTAATGCAACCTTCGGTATCCTCTTCACGCTCAATGCCGCCTGGACTGTCGACCGCTTCGGTCGTAAGTTCCTCCTCATCGTTGGCGCTACCGGTATGGCCGTCTGCATGCTCATCACAGCACTCGTTGGTCTGGAAACTCCCGAGACACCGGAAGGAGCAAAGACCGAACCGGTTGGCATCGCAATTGTCTTCCTCATGTTCCTCTTCGCCTTCTTCTACAAACCATCCTGGGGCGCAACAGTGTGGATCTATACAGCAGAGGTGTTCCCTATGAATGTGCGAGCTCAGGCAGTCGGTATGTGTTCGCAGATGCAGGGTGTTGCGAACACAATCTTCCAACAGTTCTTCCCGATTTTCTACGAGAAGGAGGGACTGTAAGCTTTTCCCCGGATTCGACCGGTTTTCAGATACTAACTCGTGTCGGACAGAAAATCATTCTTCTTCTTCATGGCCTGCAACGCCCTTCTAGCTGTATTTGTATGGTTCCTCATTCCCGAAACGAAAAAGGTGCCTCTCGAGGAAATGGATACCCTCTTTGGTGGTACGAGCCACGTACAGAGAGGCGCTGCTATGCTACACGAGCAGAAGCTGGAACTTGAGCATGTTGAGCAAGCGAGGGGTGGTAAAGAGGATGCTGAGCATGCCGTTACTGAGCAGATACCTGCCAAGGTGTAAGGAGACGGCGTTCTGAACCTTGACAGAGTCTGCTCAGTGCCCTAAGCCTGAACTTATTATGTCGCTTGATATGAGACAGATCCCAGAGGTGAATGGAAGATGCTATAAGAGGTCACAATATCTGTCAAAACTAATAGAGATAATGTGTTCTACTGTGCCGTATTAGATTATCGTAGAGCACTTTGAAGTATGTTTGACGAAGAATATTGGAAAACGGAAGAAAACATGTTGTTGCGCGACGTCTGACTACTTGGTGGCTGTTGGATGTAGTCAGGTATGCTATACATGCATGCTTAGGTAGGGGCCGGACGCAATCTGGGTGATTTTTAGACTTCAGTAAATGGATCAAAACTGAGGTAGAATTCCTTGAGACTGTTCAATGACAATACATCCCGCACAACCTCCCTAACAGACCCATCCCTCAATAGCCGATTGAATAACGAATAAGGACCATCAGCTGAGCTAAATTCACATTTCCTCGACTAATACCCAGCCATTATCCCATCTTGATCTCTACCCTATGGTTCACAAATTCAAAGACGCCCAATTCCACAATTTGCAGGCACATAACCCAGAGCATCCGTTGCCGCAGCAGCGGGCGCAATCGTCAGTCCAGCAAAGTCACCAAAAAAGCCCGTATCGGAACTGTCAAATGCACCAGAGCCACTGTAGCCATTGGCATAGCATGCACGACCAAACGCTGACTCGCAAGATGCGGCGTTTGCGTCACTGGCACTGAAGAGCTGATTCTCTGGCTCAGCGGGGGCGATCTCAACAACATCTTCGAAGAAGCACCCTTCGAAGACACCGCGGCCCTGGTCCCCGCCCTCAATGGCGTGTCCAGGAATTGTGGACCAGACGCTATTGACTGCGTGGAAGAGGGTCGTGCCCGAGAGGGCAGGCCCACGGCCGGTAGTGTGGTAGACATAGTTGCCTAATGAGGGTCAGTCAAATGCATCATGTTGAGGGAGAGTTTGGGAATATACTTTGGAAGGTGATCTCGTCTCCAACGCCGACGAGCTCCAGTGTCCAGTAGTGGTAATCATCACACCCTGGGGAGTGTGTGGTCACGCCGTTGAGGAAGTTGTTCGACCAAGTCATGCGGGTGTTGGGGTTGAAGCCGGTAACGAAATGTTGGCGTCCGATGAGGGAGGTCTAATGATCAGTGTTAGTAAATGAGGCCCTTTTTCTCTCCAGGGGCTGTTTCTCTTACTTCGCAGTGGTCGATCCAAATCAGGTCAGCGCCAAAGAAGGTAAAGGCGTCGCCACCCCAAACAAGGCTGTAGTAACATATTAGGACAATTGGTCAGAGTATGCGTGACGCTTATCGGGAGCTTACTGGGGGTTAAGGTTCGTGATCTTAATGTTCTGTACAATGATGTTGGAAACACCACCCTCAAAATACAACCCCTTCCCACTAAGCACACCCGCATCTCCCTCACCAACAAGTGTCTTGTTCGACTTGATACGGATGCCGTTCATGGCAGCATTATCATAAGTGACCGTTGCGACAGGGTTGTCACCACACCATCCATTGGCGTTGATAGCGAGTTGGCAACCCTCCCCAGTGCTCCATGGCGCGCATCCATCTTCGGTCGTAGATCCCTCGGTTCCAATGAACTCAAACGTCTTAGTGAGTACGACAACTTGGGGCTCGTCGCTCTCGAGCAGAGCAACCAGCTCCTCGTTTGTTTCAGGGTAACTGGGTGATAAATCACCGCCGCCAGTCACACCAGCTGCGAAACCCTCTGCAGCACCCGAGACGACCTGGGCGCTGGCAAAGGCAGCATTCAGGCATAGAAGTTGGAGAAAGGGCACCTTCATAGTGAATAGGACCTCGGAAGAAAAACTAGTTCATAGACAGATGTACCCTGGAGAGTTCTAACGGTCCACTCTTATGTACTCCACGTCTGCTCGTGACATATCACAATTAAATAATCAAATTCTCGCTAAAATTGCATAAAGAAAAGACAATCCTGATTACCCACATGATCCGTGCCTGAAAACCTCCCTCTGGCCACCGTCGGTACAAAATGTCCGTGGTTTGTCGGGCCAAGAACTATCCCGCCCCGCTCAAAGCGGATTTATTGCACGATTAGGAAAGGTCCACAGTGATAAATGTTTCAGATATACCCTTCTCCATATTTAACTATTCTCTAAGCGAAGTTACATGGTTCCTGGAGGCAGGACCCTGACCCACTCCCGAGAGCCACCCGGCTTCCCACTTAACACCCGAGGCGTTATCTTCAGTAGTAGAGTTCTATATAGATTAGACCTATATTCTGAAATTGATAACTTCATAATCAATGCTTATACTTACATGTCCCTTTCTGTATAAGGCCTTTGATATAATAACAGGTTTGCAAAAAATATATATTTATGCTCGGACAACAGTAGGATTTATCATCGATGCAAGTAACTCTAACAATCCAGTAAAGACTGAGTCGTAGATATATCATACGTTCATCTTTACAAAAAGATAGGGTTCCCAGAGTCACATAGTTCTACCACTCGATATAACCCGACCCAGTACCACTCCGGCCTTTAGTCATGGGTATGGGTGATATAAACCCCCATTGGTGGGGATATGAAGATACTTAGGGTTGGTCTCCTCCATCCATGAATAGCAGGGGTAACTTCATAGGCGAAGTTAGGTAGTGTGAAAGCTGTATATCGGGCAATACTTGAATTCAGCCTGGAAGGGTTACCTGCTCAGCTGACCATTGACATGTTTTTATACCATAATAAAGAACAAAACTACAATGTATTTCTTTGCCAAATTTGTAGGCTTCCGGACACCAATTACAACAGGACAAGATTTGCTAAGAAGTGAGCCATGCACACCGGAAGAACATGTGTCTTGAGGTTGTTTTCTTTTGTCGCCTTGAGCATCCTCAATCACGATATTCCATTGAAAGACCTCCCAGAATCACGCACACGTGATTTCTGTTAAATCTGAATCTCCCATATTGGTGCAGTTGAAGATGGGAGGATTACCACTGGGTGGAGTGACATCGATATCTTGGACAGAAATATCATGACAGACCTAGCACTTGTCAGTAGCCGCATTTGGAATCACCACTGTTTGCTGGTAAATTAAATCTTACATCCGGACTACTACAAGTCAACTCTCCAATGCGAGGATCATATTTCGTGGATGTCGTTCCCTTGAAGTCCTTGAAAAGCACATCCTCAATCACGAGTTTCGCCTGCGAAAGACGGGTCAGCTTTCTTTGCTGTTGCATTTTCCATTATTAGTGGGAAGTACTTACGGGATACATATCGCACATTGTCTGATTCTTCGAATAGTAGCACTGCGAGACGGAGATAACGTGGTCATTGTTCTCGCTTTGCATATGTTCATAGGTAACGTTGCGGACATGACCTAGTCCTCCGCCGCTGGTTGAGCCAGACGTATCGGGAGGAACACCAGGCCAGACCTTGATTCGGGCCAGATCTGTTGCGTTCGTCATGGTAACATTATAGATGTACAGATCCTCAACAAGATCTGTTTCCCCTTGGTATTGGCCCAGGCTACCGACGGAAATACCATGGGACCCTGTGCAGTCAAGATTTTGGACGACAACCTGGGTGGAGTTAGGCTTGAACGACACGCAGTCTGCGTACTGTGAGCGACTGGCTCAAAAAGGCTACATTCAAGGGGAAAATATGACCATACCGTCCGTGTTGACAATCTTTGAATCTTGAATGACGACGTTCGAACTGCGGTAGATATCCCAACCGTCTGTGTTCTACATCCAGGTCTGGTTAACTGTAGACTCTCACAGATAGGGCCAGAATGGTGCGAACCTTGGCTGGAGCATCTGGTATCGCGTCGCCCACCAACATTGTAAAATCACTGACGAGGATATCTGTTGAATTCGCAATGAGGTTGAACCAGCCTGGGGGGTTGAGCATCGTGAGCCCGGAAATGGTAGCGTGATGCAGTCCATCCGTGCCCAAGAGGCAAGGACGCATGACACTAGAGTCCTGGACCATCGCACTCCACCAGAACTGGCCAGCTCCTAGAGAAAAACAAAGTCAACCATACAATCTGACTAAATGCGGGTATCAAGCAGTGTTACCATCAATCACCCCCTTCCCATCGCCATGGATGTTCACATTTTTGCCTCCAAATCGCCAGAACATGCTTGCAGTCTGGAATGCGTATTGGAATGCCTGGGTCGGCCAAAGATCGAGATCTTGCTTGAAACTGATATTGCCCCAGATGGCAAAATCGATGTTGTTCAGGAAAGTGAGGTCTAATGCAGTTGCAATGACATAGTCACCTGGTGGGAGAAAAACAGTGCCCCCATTATTGCACTTGTGGGCTGCAGCAAGAATACTGGGGCCAGCATCTACCACATTTGGCTTGACCTGACAGACTTCACCTGTATTGCTTTGGTGACCCGGGGCTGGTTTAAAATTCCCTGGAGATTTTGGGTATGCGGAGATGCTGGGAGCAGAAGGCACTTGACCAGCCACGCTTAGTACGGGCAAAGTAGTTGCCAGAATCACCAGGGTAAGTAGGTTCATCGCTAATGAAATCGTTACCCCTAGGACGTAAGATATTTGATTATCATATGACTTTTTATATGTATCCAAATTGGATCTTGGCGCCGCTGTGCTTGAGGGACCTCATCCGCACAATTATCCATGGATATTGCATTTCAGATAAACAGGCTAAATTATAGAATATACGGGACAGGATTCTGAATCAAGTATGTTGATTTAGCGGGTCTCTATGTGTTAACAGGGAATAAATTGCCTGGCCCATACCTCAAAAGGTATTTGTGGCAGTTCTACATCTATGTTGCCTTTTCTTGGCGCTATCGTTGAACGTCTTGCTGAACGTTCATCCGCCGAATCAAAACTACACTGTCAGGCTACTGTCACCAGCAACGGTGGCAATAGCCCGGCCAGTTAATCAGAGATCAGGAGACTCTCATTTAGGCTGGAGGCCCCTCTAAACAGCCATACCTTCCTGTCAACATCAACATCTTCCACAATCACGAGGAAAGCTTACACAACTCCCGCGTTGTCCAAGATTTCTCCACCAATTGTAGTGGGTCCCGACTTTGGGGTACCCCAGAAAGTCCACCCGTAAGGCTGGGAATCCTTGTTGGCTGTCTGTGTCGAGCCTCGGCATGAACCCTTCCCTCACAGTTGAATGTTAGGGCTCGGAAGCATCTTCTACCTACCACCATTTTCATTCAATTCCCGGAGGTGGTTCACAGCCACATCCTCTCAATTACAACATTATTTTCAAATGGTAATTCTTATAGAACATAATACGATTCAGCCAGAAATCTAGTAGGCGGTAGTTTGAGTACAGTTAATCCCAAGGGTGCTACTAGAGATGTTATCGCAATCGACCCTCGCCGTCCCGCTACCAGCATCCACATTCCAACCATCCACATGCACCTGGCACTTTACCCCTTCAACGGGACAAAAGAATTGGGCGACAGTAGGTGAATACCTGGAGGTGGTGGCTCCGTTGAAATTCTTCAAAGTAATCTCTGTAATTGTGGAGTTGCTAGGATTCTCCTCACAGTAAGATTCATCCTCATTATAACAGGCGGAGAGCTGGAAAGCATAGTCGCAATTGTCGACAGTGATATCCTCCCAGGTGACATTTGTGACAATTCCATAACCATGCTCTGTGCCACCAGGATAGATTTTGATCCCGGCCGCTTTGGTTGAATTCTTCATTACTGCGCCCCGGACGTAAACATTCTGGACCGTATCTACGTTGTCGGCGTACTTGGCCAGCGATCCAACCGAGAGCCCGTGGGATCCATGACAGGTGATATTCTGGACGGTGAGGTAATTCAATCCGGCTTTGAACGCGATGCAGTCGTCCTGGTTGACCACATTGACATTGTCGACCGTCACAAACGTCGAGTCACCAATATCAAATCCGTCGGTGTTCTTGGGTTGGGTCGAGGAGCTGCTTACTGCAGACAAGTCCAGGTTCGAATAGGCAATCTGAGCGCTTTTAGATCCGACACTGTAAAATACGCCCTGGGGGTTTCGAGCCTTGAAATTGTCCAACAATATGTCTGTCGAATTCGAAATCATTAACATCGTGGGACGTCTCAGACTGGTGTCCGTGGCAAAGCTCTCCCAAGCTGCCTGACCGTTGGCGTCAATAAGACCAGAACCTGTTAGGCTACGGAATTTGAGTCCGTCGACGTTGAACACTTCAATCATGGCCTTGGTGCCGTTCCAGAAACTGAGATCATCCGAGAATTTCAAGGTGCCCTCAAGCTGAAACTCGCATGAGGCACATTCGGAGAAGTTGAGTGGACTTCGGATGTTGAATGTCTTCCCCTCGGGAATGACAATTATTCCACCATTTCCGCATTCTTTGGTAGCATCATAAATACTGGGAGCGTCGTCGACTGAAGAAGAACCAGCTGAAACCGGGGTGCAAGTAGTGATACGCTCCTCCAAAGTCCTGGTGAGTGACTTGGAAACAGTATGAGAGAAAGTGGACTGGGCAAGAATAAGACAGAAGATTGCGCTGGCAGAATATCCTGACTTCATTGTGGTGCGACGGTATCAGTCATGCAGAACCAATGTATATATGATGATAGTAGATTATGTGTCAACCAGCCTATCTCAACCTATATATATTGGGAACAGATTCCCTTTCCCGCGCTTTGCTGGAATGGTATAAAAGCCTGCGTATCTCTGAACACACTTTAGCCTGATCTGATGCCAATCCGTTTCCATAATATCTATATCGACCGAACCGAGGGAAAGGATCCGCCATCGGATACATGGTGGTGGGCAGTATTAGCCATATATTCATCGTTCCGGCCTATTGTTTCCATTTACCCGAATCCTGTAGGGGGGTTGCCTCTTCAACTTCCACCAATCCCAGCGATGTCAGCTGTATTGCAAGTATTGTAGAGCCCTCGGCATTAATAAGGGAATGAAGGCATTCACAGATCCGTGACAATCAACCTAACAAAGTCCTGACACCATGGCCACGCTTAACAGTCTTTCGGTGTTTATCGTAACGCTCCTGACCTGCTTCCCGTGGTTAGGGGACTGTGGCGCTACAGGCCCACGCACGTCTCCGCCAGCGAATTGTCTAGTTGTACGTCAGTCTGGGAAGCAAGCTTCAGAGTATAGCAGCGTTTCTTCAGCTGTTGCGGCCCTGGACTCGGGTACAACAGGCCAATGCATTTTTATTTATGGCGGTAACTACACCGAGCAAGTCTCCATCAAGGGTATCTCAAGTCCATTGACCATTTACGGATACACCACTGAGTATGCCTAAATATCCACAAGATACCTACTACTCGCAGGCTAATTCAAGGCACCTCTCAGTGTGAGCGATTTCAAGCACAACACAGTCACGATCAGCCACTATCTGGGCTCGTATGACGCGGGCTCCCTTGATGCTAGCTCTACCGTTTGGGTTAGCAACGACAATGTCAGCTTTTATAATGTCAACATTGAGAATACTTATACAAATGGCCAGGTACCTGCTAAAAGAAACACCCTGCCATTGTTGAATCTGAAATATTAATATATATGACACGCAGGCTGTTGCGTATACCGGTATTGGATTATACCAAGGCTTTTACGGCTGTGGTTTCAAATCTTATCAAGATACCCTGTACGCCAAGTCGGGCATGCAGTATTATTCGAATTGCTATATTGAGGGTATGATACATATCACTCATGTTTAGAGTTGAGATAAATGACAATCGGAGCGTTGTAGGTGCTGTTGACTATATCTTCGGAGATGCTGCGGCTTGGTTCGGTGAATGTGTGTCCCTAGGCAACTCTCGCGAGTATATATTTCCATATGTTGACATTTATGCTATACTATAGGCACCATCGCATCCTCAGGGGGAGGATATATCACTGCCAGTTCGCGAACCTACGACACCGACCAAGCATGGTATGTTATTGATCACAGCGTGGTACGTCTCAGCAAATTCTTCTATAATAGGATACATCTAGGACCATTACTCAAGGCTTCCATAGGTAACTGCAGTCGCCGGTGCCAGTCTCGATGGAAAGGTGTTCCTAGGAAGACCATGGCGTCCCCTTGCCAGGGTGATTTACCAATACTCCACTTTAACTGGTGTCGTCCACCCTGAAGGCTGGGCACCAATGGCCGAAGGAGCTACACCGTACGTATTATTCTTAGTGATAGAATGGGAAATGGTTGATATTAACCTCTTGAGCAGGACTTTCATGGAGTATGAAAACACAGGCGCCGGGTCAAATACCTCTACAAGACTCTATGAGACACCGACATCTGTCGCTATGACCAAAACGCAGCTCTGGGGTGGCGATGCGGGATGGTATGATAAAGCATACTGAGTGTCGTGATGCCCTCTGTGGAGATCTATTGAACATTGTTGAGCTGCATTCGCTACGAATAAAAACATTCGGTGTAGTACGCTAATCATGGCTATTACAAACTCACCTGCATTTGGACAATGGAGTCAAGTTCCAGCGCCCCTTAGTTACTCTGCCCGTTGCTCGAAGCAACATTTCAATGTATGAAATCATAGTAATCGAGAGACCGGATAAGTGAACTCTTAGGTTGCTTTTTTCGCAATATTGCTTTATAGCCATAGTTGACAACATACCACAATGTTCCTCAAAGCAGAAAGGTAACACCTTCATAGGCTGTCAGCGGAAGCTAGATTTGAGCCAGCAACACACATGCATAGCTCTACGTGGGAAGGTGTTCTAGATGCGCTCCCTATAAGGATAGGATTATCTATAATGAGTATGATCGTGATATATTGAAATTTCATGTCCGGCCTCTGGCTTAGGATATATTTTCAGATCTATTGACCAGAAGAATATCATCGTGTACGAGTTAATCCAAAGTATATCGGCAAAGGGTGGAGAAGGAGTGGAAAGTGTCCAACACGTCGAGAATTATTGCGATTTTTTTGAGACTATTTCTCCCCAAAATTTTCAATATACCTAGATATAATTATCACTAGATCTATATACAGTAAAATAGCACACCTATAATAATAATAAACTTTAGGAAGAAAATTGCCTCGTAATCTTCCCCTATGTCAACTACCTTTCCTCTTTGAATGTGTCAGTCGATTCAGGTTTATCGGATACCACACCACTTCCTCTGACACTATGTAACTCTTCCTTCTAGAGCTCCCGTTGAACAAACACTAAAAGTTCATTTTCTGCTCATACTCCTCAGGCGACAAAGACAATAATTCCATATGCTCCTCCCGTGTGAGCTTCCTCGCACTATCTTGGTTGTTCTCTTCCACTGCAAGCATTGCAAGCCTTCTTGCAGCTTCGTGAATACCAGCGCTCCGCCGAGTCTCAATAATAATATCGCCGGCCTGCGACTCAATGTATTGCCGAGGATCGGTCCAGAGAGTATAAAATAGTACACCAGGTTCTTGGATGAAGGAAGGCTTATCAAGAACCACTGTAAAGAAGTGATGAGGTAACGGACGGATAGAAAAGTCACGGTTAATCTGAGGCAGTGCCCTCATGGTGGTACCCGCCTCAAATTCATGGGAGGCACCGACATCAAATCCGTTGGGTGGAGCGGATAGAAGGGAAGACAAGCAGGAGGAGCCGGGGATCCGGAACTCAAAGTAGATTGTTTTGGGCGCAGGGAGATGGGAGATGATACCAGCAGTGAATGTGCGTGCAGTGGTCTCCAGGAGGGCGGTCTTGTCTTGTTCTATATCCGCGAGGAACTGGACGTAGATGACGTATTGAAGGTCATATTCGCTATCCAAAGGGTAGTTTGTAGCCGTGACAGTTTTGTGTTCAGGTCCCCAAGTAAGGTGGAGTACATTCAAGGCCACGGATTGGCCCTCTATTATTTGCCCTTGCTGCTCCAAAATCTGCTGGGTACGTTGGAAAGTCAGAGTCTCGGTCGGTGCGGGAGGGAGCGGTTCATGGAGTCCATAGTCTATTTCCCCATAAACATATGTCGAATAGATTCTTGTCATAAGCTTTTTCAGGTCGGAGCCCATTTCGCTCTGATCTGTCGTAATTTTCACATTGATATCGCGAATTTCGGGGTTGACTAAAATGCCCCACTCGGCAAAGGTTTTAAGCTCAGTTGCTGGACGATCGAGACGTTTTATCATGTCCAGCTTCTTCAAGGCGGATGGAAGACTCCGATCGAAGCTAATCCACAAGGGACCCGTTCCGTGGTCATTGTCTCGGAATGAACCCTGGAGGTAGCTCTTCGACGTGAGCAGGAAACAGAATCCTGACATGAACTGATCCTCAAAACCAGTTCGCATAGTTGGAATTGAAGGGGAACGACACTCGTCGTATTCACCATCACGCTGCTCGGCTTGGAGACGCTTGCGATGGGCAACTTCACGACGCTGATGCTCCACGCAGGCCAACCCATCCGGGGGGTTGTATGAGTAGATCTCCAAGAAGGGGTGCTGGCTGAGTTCAAAGCAGAGATATTCATACAGCTTGCTGAGCTCATCTGGCTGGATGGGAGTCGTGCTGTATACTTGGAGTCGGTAAGCTTCACCGTCTTCTGGCCTATGGAACTGGCTTTCGTAGGCGACCACCTTCCCCAGAATGACCGTGTTGCCTGCATGGTCGACATATTCCCGCTGCATCCATCGTATGGGCGGATCTGCTGGATCCCGTGCAGTTTGGGCTGTTCTCGCCATGACGCTTGAAAGATAGAAGGCGATCAGGGGGTTGAAGGTGGGGATGGGACTATATCTAAATAGGTCTAGACCGCGGGAGCTAGGTCTTTTAACACATCAATTTGTATGGACCTCGGAGGCTTATATCGGCCAACACAATTCCCGTAATGATGCTGACTCCTGAGTGTCTCATATTTCTGTACTTATACCAAAGCAACCAGTAGAAATACAAGGAAACCTATGCATGGGGTACATTTCCCAATAGAATCTAAATAATGATTACCGGGACGTAGCTCTGTATCATATGTATCATAAATACAGTAATCGATTGTATTTCCAGTCCACAGTAGAGTTGTTCGGTTCCCCACAAAGCCCGACCCGAACTCGCCCCGACCCGGGATGGGTCCTAGATTGGGAACCAAAGCCTGAGAACCGGTCGGGTTTTTCTATCATTCAACCATGTTATACATATTTAAGCATAAACCTAAATCCATACGGGTTCGGGGCGGATACGGGTTCCCACATGGAAAACCCGACCCGTCAACAACTCTGATAGAGGTGAGCTATATCAAGTCACGGTAATAACTCAGTGAAACGTATATATGTTCCACTGATTCGAGTGTTCTTGAGTCCGAGTCGCACTGCATCATTTTTTTAATTTGGACAGACCAGCCAATCAGGTTGTTGTAATTCGAGTCCTGGTTGCATAATATGTAAGCCACTGAAGCTGGTAGATAGAACTACTTCATTGGCACTGGGGGTGCTGCTAGTCTACTGGGTTGCTTATATGCACGCATAAGTACTCCTGGATTGGTGCAGTAAAAAAAGCAAGTATGGTTGATCACCTCTAAGATTGCCAATCCAAGTCGCGAGTGGTTGTTATTTTACAATATCACATTGACCAAGGTTAAGCCACCAACCAATGGGAAGTGTATAATACGCAGACCCACCAGACATTGTCGAATGAGAATGCTTGAAGTAGATTACGGTTCGTACTGAACACAAAATAAAAGTACATTGCTACCTGTCCCCCTTGCATAGTTTCTCCTGTCTGTGTCTTTCTCTCTTTTTTTCTTTTTTCTTTTCTTTGTTTTTCCATCATAATAAACTTTTCGATCCTCTCCTTTCAGAAATTCTGTCTGTCGTGTTCTGCAGACTTGGCCCGGTGATGAATGTGGTGATATTGAATCTACCTCGAGCATCGCACACGACTTCCGTTGGCTTTTGATTCTTTGGTTCGTTCAACCGGTAGGTTCCTGTTGCAGGAACCAGTCTGACATCGAGCACGATAATGACGGCTTCGGAAACGACCCGACTCCTACCAGAGAATCCACCGGATCTCGCCTCTTCTACTAAGGGAGCTGAGGACCCATCCAAGTCATCGCGGCCGCAATTACTGATCACGATCGGTCTGTGTCTTTCAATCTTCTGCGTATCCTTGGTGAGTCATGTCGAGAGGTTATTGTTGGCCAACATATCGAGGGCAATGGACGGCTGATATTTTGGTTCGCTTTTCTCTTGCAGGATCAAACCGTTCTAGCGACTGCCATTCCTCGCATAACGGATGAATTCCAATCCTTGAAAAATGTCGGGTGGTACGGAAGTTCGTTTCTGTTCGTTTTCACAGCGACGCAGATGATGTGGGGAAAGTTATATCAAGGATATACGACAAAACGGATGTTCCTTCTCGGCTTGGCTATCTTTGAGCTTGGGTCTCTTCTGTGCGGCATCGCACCGTCGTCTGCCACCTTGGTTGCAGGTCGCTCCATTGCAGGATTAGGGGCGGGGAGCATCAACTCCGGGGCTCTCTTCATCATCACCGATACGATCCCCTTGGATAAACGACCGGTGTATATGGGCTTTCTTGGCTGTGTTCACGCAGTGACGAAAGTGACGGGTCCTTTGTAGGTTTCCATCGATGGTTATTAGAATACGGCTAACGAAATACGCAAAGGCTGGGCGGAGTGCTGACCGACCATGCCTCGTGGCGATGGTGCTTCTATATCAATCTCCCCATGGGACTGGTCACCGCGATCGTGATATTATTCCTCGTGCCCACCAATCAACCAAAAATGGGGCATTCAAGCTTGAAGGATAAAGTCAAGTCGATGGATTTGCCCGGCTCACTACTTCTGATCTGTGGAACTGTCGCCCTTCTACTGGCTCTCCAATGGGGAGGATCAGAGTATGCCTGGGACGACTGGAGAATCAGATGCCTGTTTACTCTGTCCGGAGCCATGCTGGCCGCGTTTGCTGTTGTCCAGGTCTGGGCGGGGGATAAAGCCACGATTCCACTTCGTATTCTGTGCAATCGAGATATGCTGAGCATCACTTTGTGGGGAATCTTCAACGGCGGTGCTATGATCATCTTTATTTACTACGTATGGATATTCTACCACCCCATCATGTGACACCATCATGTCTGTACATGGCTGACCTTGTACTAACTGTCCATTAAGCTCCCCATTTGGTATCAAGCCGTCGAGGGCTTTTCCGCTACCAAATCCGGTCTCATGACTCTCCCTACGCAGCTGGGCCTGGTTTTCTGTTCTCTCGCCGGAGGAATATTCGTCTCTCTTGTGGGATACTACACCCCCTTCCTAATCGCCTCGTCCGTGATCTCCACTCTTGGAGCCGCTCTGCTCAGCACTTTACATCCCTCCTCGAATTTAATATCGTCCATGATATTCCAGGTACTGCTGAGTCTCGGAATCGGACTGGGATCGCAAAACTCGACTATCGTCCCGCAGGTCGCTGTACAAAAAGAAGATGTCGTGATCGCTATCTCGACCCTGACATTTGTGCAAGCTCTCTCCAGCTCTGTTTCGCTGGTTATTGGGCAAAGCGTCTTTCACAACCGACTGGTGGAGAATCTGCGCGTTAGTGCTCCTTCCATCGACCCGTCTACGGTTGAGAAAGGCGTCACGATGCTTCGCGATACTATCCCGCCGGAGATGCTAGCGGATGTCCTTGGGGCGTTTAGCCGGGCCATTACAGAAACGTTTCATGTTGCTGTGGTGATGTGCGCTTTTTCCCTTGTTGGGTCGGCTTCGCTGCGGTGGAAATCGATCCGGGAAAAGACGATTGAGGAATAAAAGTAAAGAAGACACAAAGGAACAGGATGCGGGGAGTATATTTTTATTATCTCGGGTAATTGGATGTTGATGAGTAGTTATCTTCCTCCCTCGCTGCTTGAATTTGGAAAAGATGTATACATATCAACCATTAATTATAATCAGACGTGAACTACATATAATGCCTGAGCTCTATTCACAAATCGCGTTAATTTACAGTTATCTCCTGAGGGACAACCCATTCCCTCTCTTCCCCTTGCCCTTCCAACCACTGCACAGAAGCATCCCAAAGCGCCCTAAACTCCCCATTGCCCATATCCATAATCTCCCTCCAGAGCTCCATATCAAACCGATGACTCCACGACAGAAAAGTCACCAAAATGAAATCTGCATATCCCGCCTTCTCTCCCTCTAGAAACGGCCCACTCTTCTTCCCCTCGCCTCTCCCCCGAAGCATCTGAATGAAAACCTCCATATCGGTCTTCATCCCGTCGACGAGCGCGCGCACCCCTTCCTCCGTCTTGGGCCTCAGCTCCGACAACGGCTTCCCGAAGATTTCCGTCCGGGTCCGCACAAAGTACTCCTTTCCACGATCGTCCAACACGTCCTCAGCTTTGGGTAGAAGCAGATCGCACGTTTTCAATGCAGCGGGCACCATGAGCTTGCCGATCGCCAGGGCAAGAGTATAGCTAGCCTCCCCGGACGGGAAGAGCGGAGGATCGGGATAGGTCTCATCGAGATGACATGCAATCGGGAGAGAATCCATCATGGCACCGGAGGGGCTTGACTTGACCGAGGAGGGATGGCATATCGCCGGCAGAGTGTATTTAAATCGGCCCTGTTTGTGGGGCGGCACCGAGAGACTCTGAAGGAGAGGCGCGATGTCCGGGTAGGAATGGAAGCTTTGCGTGTAGGGGATGCCTTTGTAGTTGAGGACCATGCGGATTTTCAGAACGTTTGAGGACCAGGATTTGGATGTGCCTTTGCTTGGGTTAGTGGGTGAACCAGTCTTTATATTCCTATACAGCTATGCGTACCTGGTAGGGTGGAGAAGATATCGAAAAAGTGAAGGGGGGTTTCTTCGGTTTTCGTCATCTTCGCGTGTGACTTGTTTGCTATTATGTTATATTCGTAGAAACTAAAGGTGCACTTCCTTTTTCTTGCTTTGGTCAATGTGTCGTGGAAGATTCTCCCTGACATTCATAAACTGCACGGAAAAAAAAGCGCGTATATAAAAAAGTATGTTAGGCGCGGACTTGTCAATCACACAGCGCCAACCACGCAATCAATGTATATATATCGTCAGCTGCCACACCTCTACATCTGCCAGAACAACTCAAGCAATAAATCATCTGACTTTCAAAACCTAACCATGGAAACCATCCTAGCCAGCTGCCTCTACGACCCCAAGCTCAAAACCAAATTCTACATCCCGCGCTTCACGCACCGTCTCCTAATCGCAGACGCCTGGGGAATCACCCCGGGGCAAAGGATCCTCGACATCGGCTGCGGACAGGGAGAATCATGCCTTGTGCTGGCTCTCCTAGTCGGGCCCAGTGGCCACATCACGGGGATTGACATCGCGCAGCCCGAATACGGCAGCCCGTACACGGTAAAAGAGTCGCACGACTACGTGAGGAAGTCCGAGCTAGGACCACGGATCACCTTTCTTCGCGCCGACACGCCGTCTTTCCTGCGTGATCTGCACCGTCCCGCCCGCGAGGTCTTCGACTCCGTCGCCCTCTTTCATAGTCTATGGTACTTTCCGAACCCGCAAAGCGTGTATGACCTCTTCCGGACATTGGCGGTCGATGCGCAGGCGCCTCGGGTGTATCTGTGCGAATACTCCTATGAGATCTCGCTGGAGGAGCAGAACGTGCATGCTTTAGCGGCTCAGACGCAGAGGCTCTTCTATCGGTATCGACGACCTCGCGCGCCGGGGGACCTAGAGCAGAATGTCCGCGCGGGGCTCGACCAGGAGTCGATTCTGGAGGCGGCGCGCGGGGCTGGATATAAGGTGATTAGGGATGGGAAAATCACGCCCGACCCTACCTTTCTCGAGGGCCACTTTGAGGTGCAGTATGTGGAGGGGGAGAAATTCATGCGCCGAGTGAAGGAGGAGGCGCTTACGGAGGCGCAGGAGGGAGAGGTCCTCGCTTCTCTGGCGCGTCTGCGGGAGGTCCATGAGGAATGGAAGCGGGCGGGGCATGAGACAGTGAGGAATTTGGATATTTGGTGGGCTGTGCTGGAGCTGGGCGCTTGATGTCTAGTTTGTCGTGGCTTTGGTGCGATTGGATTGGTATCTGGGAGAATAGAGAGGATCTTTTATATATATTTATATTATAGTGCTTGAGCGTATGGATTTCCTAGGTGCTTTCATTCGATCTACTTGTGTCGGTTTATGGTATGCTGAAGGAATGAACACACAAACAGAAAGGGGTTGCTCTTCGAACCAAACACCATACTGTGAGGTGCTGTCGGAGAAATATACCTTGCAAGATATCTAACTGTGCAGGAGCAAGTGATGCGAGTTCATATGAACAGGATACTCAAATTTAGCTTTTCCATCACGATCTTCCAATTATAAGACGATGGACTCTGTTCTGGCACACGCTTATCGAAATTCTTCCAGCACTCTTCTACTACAGACTTGAGACAATGGAGATTGCTCGACGTCGATTGATTTTGAAAATTCTCGGACATGATTTTCTGGAACAGCTCTCGCTGAGGACCCACGGCCATACTACCGCACACGCAGAATGGCCACGCCATGGTTTTGAAGTTGATCAAAGAGGGGGGCAGCAGCTGCCATGCAGCTAAGGATTTGTCAATACTTTGTTGGATCTCGGGCACGCTGGGCTGCGCGCCAGAGGCAACGGTGTGGAGGTGAACGAAACTTGCGTGAGCAAAGATGTATGTGTGGACCAGCCTGATCTGTTCGGGGCTCTGCGACGAGACCCCGGCCTCCTTCTGGCGGAGCACGGCCGGGGCTAGTCGCTTCATCCGGTCGCCGAGGATTGATTCGATTTGGTCGACTTTGCTGAGGAGTTCACGGATGCTCAATTGGCCTTTAGCTTCCTGGTCCTTCTTCCAGTTGGCCAGCAGCATTGCCTCGAGTATGGGGACGAGCACCCAGCCCTCGCATCCCACAATGTCAACGAAGAGCGAGATGAAGCTTTCATCCGCTAGGAGCTTTTGGTAGGTTTTGGCCGCGGCTGGGATTGATTGCTGCGCGGAGCAGTGGAGGATATCATTCCATATTAAGATGATGCTGAAGCATCGGAGAGCCTTGTATTCCATAGAACCCGCATGGAGTAGGCCTGTGGTTAGTACAGAGGATTGTGGGGTGGTAATTGTGGATACAGAGTTGGAATCAAGGGCTGAGGTGTTGTCTAGGAGTTGTGCCAGTGATAGCGCTGCGGAACTGAGGTGCAGGTAGGAGGACTGCATGTTCTTACTTACCGCCTAGTCAAATCTGTTACCAAATATTTATCAGAAGAAAAAGACGATGACGATCATTCTTACCTCCAGCATGGCAATCTGAACCCCGCAGATCACAGACTCCCCCACGACTCCCGTAGATATAGGTGACTGTGGCCGTGCGGCGGAGCTCACCAGCTCTTGGAAGCGGAACAGACTGCACGTCTTGTATCGTTCATATTCCTGTAGCAAGGCAGTCCGTCCTTGGCCGTCGTCCGGCATACTCATCAGTCGGTAGTGGGCACTCAAGCTCAGACTTGTATAATAGAAACTCGAGGACCGCTTCAGCACGCAAAGCAGCCACGACCGCTCCATCACCGAGGTTCCCTGGTACGAAGAATGCTGCCTCGGGAACACCTCTACGACATAGTACATGATCAAGTCGATCTCCTTCTCTTCCAGACCATCACCGAGAATGGACGGAAACTGCAGAGCACTGGGGGGGTCTGATGGGGGAGGTTGCACCTGAATGATATCTAGTGTCGGATCCCAGAGCGAGGATTCCAGCTCCGGGATATCAAGCAGGTCGAGGCTGGACGACTCGAACATGGACGAGTCCGAGGACGCGAGCCCCATCTGAATGGGCGAACCCATATCAGACGTGTTCATGTCGATCGAGGGCCGTCGGGGCCCATCATGTATGGAGTTTATGGTGGTCGCGCGCGCACGACGAGTTCGCGCTCTAGAAATCAGTTGCAACCGCTGCGCTTCCTCCCTCTCCCTCTCCCCACGATCCTTCCACGATGGCTTTGGGCCATAGCCATGACAAAAAACCCCGCGCGCCTCACAGTTGGAGCAAGGCTGCCCGTCTTCATTACACTTCTTCCGCCGGAGCCGGCATGTCCAGCATCCCGTCTTACGCCGCTGGGCCCCTGACATTGACCGAACCTCCAGGGATGACCCTCTCGGGATATGGGAAGATTCTCCCAACCGAGGGATATAGTCCAAACTCTACTGAATGGAGGAACGAGGCCGGCCCTCCCAGTTGGGTGTGGGAGGGGTTGAAGAAAAGCGGGGAGATCTAAGCGCGCATCCAAGCCCATTCGCGGGCGAGGTTTCAGGGGAGAACTGACGACAGAATAGGATCAGGGGAACACACTCTCTGAGAGCATCCGCAGTGCAGATGGTGCAATCCGAGATTCTGAGCAGTGATATATACAACCAGCAGCTTGTGGTGGCCAAGTGGGGGAGCAGGTGCACGGGCCTATCTTGATTCCTGGCTCCAAATTCGTTTACATGGCGGGGCATGAAGGATGGATGGTTGGCAATCATTTACAGCAAGACGATCGGCAGGATTAGATTCCCTCAATACTCGTCGTGTATCCTGTACGTAATCTTTCTGCACGGAATTACCCTTCAGATTTGGTTGGTGGGATGGAACTACGAAAATCTTGCTTCTGCCAGTTGTTGTTAGTGGACAAAATTTGGACGATTTCCCCTGTTGTAGAGCTATGTAGTTTGATAGCTATAAAATCACATGAACAGCTACACCGTGTGATAAAATAAATGAATGAATGAATGCATACACTAAGACATCTGTATCCTGCAGGGCTACGGGCGGGGTTGGTCCGAAGGTGAAGTCTAGACCATTGTTTATGCCTGAAGAAGAACAAGATAACGGGGTGGCTGGCTGAATTGACAGTCTGCAGCTTCTGGTCGGCCCGCGAGCAAGAGACCAAGCAAAGGGGAAAGAGAGAGTGTGTGTGTGATTGTGTGGGTGGGTAGCCTTGCAGATTGCCTAGCGACGTGGATGGGGATTTGACCAGTCATTTACGACATACATCTAGTATGCACGTCGAGGGTAATCATGCGGGGACAACGCTTGAAGACAGTATGAACCCTTGATCTCCCCAACTGGCCAGAGGACTGGACATGCATCTGGATTAGATCCAATGGGAAGCCATCCTCAAATCTCCTCTTGAGGTCTTGTACTGTATCGGACATGGGTGATATGACGTACACGACTCACTAGCTGGTATGTTATTATCGTTGAGACCTTCGGGATGGCCCACTTGCCTGTGTTATTATATTCATTCGGTCTCCAAGGGTGCTGTCAGTGCTATCCCTACTACACTTTGGGACATTGTACCTTGTACATCATAGCTCATTTACCTCGGCGAGCTCAGGTGCTCTTATTGCATAACGCATAACTAACTAAGCTTATGTATTGCTTAGTCAGTAACACCGCTTCTTAGCAGTAACTAGCGCCTAACAGCTGATCAGACGTTATTTCTTAGTTCAGCTCACTTTGAAAAATCAGTCAAAATCGTAACTTGAGATTACTTTGATTGAAACACATGCCGTCCATTCCCCTTAGTCAATCTACCTCCTCGTCCCGAGGGTCTGAGCTTGCTGATAACAGATCATTAACCTGCGCCTAAATACATTTTCCGATAGACGCCAGGACGCGTTTCGCTGATCTCGGCGCCGGGATTCGCCGGAAGACAATCGGAATGCTACTTTGGCTGAGGTGGGATAAGATCGTCAACTAAAAGAATGCTACCATGGTAGGGTGGGAAAAGATCGAGCTGCTATAATACGATCTATTGGCGCCCTACCTCGGTACTACTCGTAGCGGGTGTGGCGGCCTGTTGGCGACGAGCAATACTTCCTCCGTACTCCATCGTAGTCTGTTCCTGTGGGTTTCTACCCCACTTAATCTACGATCAGCAATTTAATCAGGTGGGCTAGTCAAAAACTGGCCTCCATCTCAGTCACCCCTACCCCTCATAAGAAGATTGGGATAGGAACTTAAGAGTTTCAATAAGATCAATAGTATCACCCTTTCAGGTATATTATCAGATTAAGGGAATCTTCCTTGTGTATGGAAGAGATAGATAGGAGTATATCGGTGAATCTTTATGATTTTGGTTTCAAGTTAGGGTTGAGTCACTGGTCAGGCGGGCGCAGCTGACTGGGGCATAATTTGAAGCATGATCCACTAGTAGTGAGTCTGACCGCCTGCTCATTTCTTCAATATATCAGCTGCGCTTCCCTCTCTCAACTACTATAAATATTCTGTTTGTAAACAACACCCCGATCCTGGGGTTTCAACGGTCGCCCGAATTTCCCCCCCCCTCCGTCATGTCGGGCACCTCTCAAACCACACCGAAAGACCATATCACCATGGTAGACCACGATTATAGCGACTGCAGCGAAGATGTATCGTTAATCGGTGCCGACCGGGAGCATCGACGGTCATCCACCCCGGACGGACTATATCGACACAAACAGAACAGGAACTACAATCCGCTCTATATCGCAGTAGTCGCCAGCTTGACCTTCCTGATTACTGATATAGCCGGCCAAATCATCGTCGCACCCCGCCTGGCGATTTTCGAACAGATCATCTGTAAGGCGTATTATACCCAGGTTTCGGGAGGTGCAGGCACAGGGATGGGAGATTGCAAGGTTGAGCCGGTGCAGAGTGAACTGGCTTTGATCAATGGCTGGCGGGAGATGTTTGATAATATTCCAGGTACTTCCTATACTCTGGGTGGGTATTCCTGTAGCCTGGCTCATTTGCCTCGATAGCTATCGCAGTTTCTATACCCTATGGAGTCGTCGCAGATCGGTTTGGGCGTAAAAAGGTCCTCTTAATTGCCATGGTCGGTTGTCTTCTGAGCGACATCTGGGTCGGGGTCGTGAGTAAGTTGATGGTTAAATTAAATCTCTTAGCCTGATTTCCTACCATCCAAAAGACTAAAAAAGCAAAGCCTGGTTCCCCGATATTTTCCCTCTCCGCGCTGTATGGTTCTCCGGTATCTGGCAACTGATCGGTGGAGGAGGAGCTTCCATATCCTCTATGGCATTTGCGATGATAGCCGATTCATGCCCTGCAGATTTGAGGTAAGAGGCTATGTTGTATCTTCGATATGACCCTTTTGATTTCTGTTTCTTACTTGACACACTGTTAGAACTACGGCATTCTCCCAAGTCCATGCCGCCGTCCTCATGGCCGAGTTAGTCTCCGTCCCCGCCGGTGCTGCTCTAGCAAATTTCAACCCCTGGATCCCCGTCTTCGGGGCTGCGATTTTCATGGTCCTAGGCATCTTGTTCGCCTACGTGGTGGTGCCAGATATCCGGCCGGCGGGTTCCAAGCGCGAAGGAGGCAGCGATGGTGACTTCTTATCCTCTGCGCAGGAGACGCATTCCACATGGCTCATGTCGATCAACCACCGTTGGCGCAAGATTGTGGACGAGTTCAGGAAGGATTCCTCTTGGATCCGAGATGTGAACATTCTGTTGATCATGGCCTCCTTCTTCGTCTGCCAGCTCGGGAGAATGATTTCTGGCATTACCCTGCAGTACGCTGCTGCCAAGTTTCACTGGAAATTTGACAAGGTCAGATTATGTTGAGCATGGAATAATAAAGTCAACAATGCTGACCATCTGAATCAAGGCATCCTTATTAGTTTCTCTGCGGGCCGGAGTCAATCTATTCGTTTTGGCGGCCATCATTCCCGCCCTTTCGTACATCCTGGTGAAACGCTTCAAACTCAACGACGTGGTGAAAGACAAACGAATCACCCAGATCAACGGCGTCTGCCTCATCATCGGATCTTTTGTGATGTTCCTCGCCGCTTCGCCTGGGACTCTGGTCTTCGGGCAGACGGTCTTCGCCCTGGGATTTGCCTTTTCCGTCACGGCGAGGAGTTTCCTCACGGGCATGGTGGACCCAATGCACATTGGGACTGTCTTCACGGGAGTCACAACGATGTTGTACGGAGGTCTAGTGATTGGTAGTCCTATGCTGGCCAAGACGTTACAGTGGGGATTACAGCTGGGTGGAATCTGGGTGGGGTTGCCTTTTCTGCTGGCTGCTGTATTGTTTACGCTAGCGCTGGGTGCCATCACTGCGGCAAGGTCGTATTGATATATATATCAGCTCTTCCTCGTCTTCCTATCGCATGTTGGATGTTCTAGATTTACGAAGTCACGATACATTTAGACGTTTAGATACGATTTATTCATAGCATTCATATCTATTCTAACTCCATACGCCTAATACGTATAACACAAAAACCCCCCTTTCGTGTCCATCACGCGGGATACTGGGATATCCTCCGCAAACCCACCATACATGAGTATGTCATCCAGCGTCGCGTTCCCGGTCGAATTGTACATGTGTTTCCCGTGATATTCCTTCAGCCTGACGTCGGGGTTTTCCTGCTGCCAACGCCACCAAAGTCGATCTAGTTGTGCATGGTGGACATAGAAAAGGGGATCTGATCTGTTAGCCCTTGTCCGAAACACACACACACACACACACACACACATAGACAGAGAGAGAGAGAGAGAGAGAGAGAGAGAGAGAATACCATTAGCAGCCGTCATGGCCAAAAAGTCCCCATTCACGCCCTGATGCAGCGGATTATGCAAATAGATCTCAACCTCCCTCACCAGTTCCACATATGATTGTTTGCGGAGGATACCACCGATCGACTCAGGCCGGTAATACTCACCTGATATACGACCGGCTTGGTCACCGTCGCGAAAGCCGCGCGCAATGCAATGTTGCACATAGGTATGGTTATACAAAATGGGTTGTAGCCCAGCAAAGGGGCCATCGATCACGCAGTGTCCCCCACCTACGACCTCCGGGCCGGTGCGGTCTCCGTCGCCGCCGAATCCGTCCACGCTGTTGAAGATGGAGGAGTTGGCGAGATTCATCCAGTCCAGCGTCCAGTCCCAGTATCTGTCTCGTTAGACGGTGTAATTATGAAGATATGTGCAAGTGTGCTGCGAGTAGGATTGGAATTCAACATACGGGACCTGGCCTGTGAAGCCGCAGTGCTCTCGGAGGGCCTTCTCAAACACGACTAGCGTGTATCGATGCCAGGGTAGAAAAGAGGCCGAGCGATGGCCTGTTTCTATCAGTTAGCTATACTCTGCCTTCTATCGAAAGTGATCATAAAAGATAAATGGCACGAACACCACGATCCAATCCCACCATGCAAAATCGCAAAGTCGTCGTATATCGTTCCATTCGGCTGCCACGTCGACGGAATACTTGCCAGACAGATGACTGCATGTGTGAAGTTCTGCTTTTCGCTGCTGGTGAGAGACCTCCATTCACGACGGACTGCCGGGTTCTTGCAGGGCGGAAATATTGTCGTTGTTCCTGTTCCAGAGAGGAGGTGGACAAGAGAGACGGTCACTGTAATGAGACTTATGATGGTAAGCACCGCATATACTGGCACAAAGCTAGTTTTGCTGGGTTGGATTAGCTGTGGATCCATATTATACGTAAGGGTTGGAATGTTCGTACTTGGGCTTGACAGTGGCATTTCCCCCCTCCTCGTCCGGTGAGTCTGCCACCGGCGAATATCGCCATTTGTTTAGTTTTTCCTGGAAATATTCCACGACCATATGGAAAGTTATGTATTATTTTATTTCGAGATATGACTATTCCTATGTAGTTTATGTATTTTATAAGCAAAGACGTGCCGTGGGCAATTTGTTACTTTAACGGACCCTAGTGGAGAACTGACGCGGGGAAGGACTTTGGCGCCGAAGCAGGCGCCGCATGAAATTTAATATCTAGAATAGCTTATTCCAGATCGATTCTCGTCAGCTATAGACCTACTTGTTAACCTGGGCTCTGTATTTCTGTCTCAGTGCCTCCTTTGCCTCGTACCAGCTCGAGCTAAACCCTTTAATCGCGACAAGCTCCTGCGCGGCCCGGCTAGTATTCACCCACGTCAACAAGTCATGCACGTAGTTTTCTTCTGTCCCTAAAATCGAATGAAACACCTTTCCAAGACCGACTCGTTCCACCTTGGCGTTGTATTCCGATCTCATTTCAGTCTTAGTTGGTAGCTGGACAGTACCGGAGAGTACCTGGGCAACAACAATGGCCTGGAAGTCGAAGATTGAAAATGTGAAGGTGTAGTAAGGCAATCCTACGAAGACAAGCGTGGGGTCTGGGATGTAAAATATATCCTGGTATAGGTTATGCACCTGCGTGCCATCCGTGATGAGGATGTTTTCGTCTGCGTCTTGCAGTGTTGTCTCATCACTGTGGTAATCCTCTAGATAGGGAAATGTGATATGATAGCCCGTACAGAGCATGATTATATGAATCCCGTGGAGACTCTGGCCGGACTCGAAATGGATTGTCAACGGTAGTGGCTCGTCATCTGATAATGCGTCGTCGCTGTGGTTCTGTATTTCGAAATGGGATATCTCGTGGACTCGGACCCCGTTCTTGGGGAGCATGCTTTCAACGAGATCGAACTTACTGTTCCTCGTGCTCTGGTAAATGGTGTTGGCGAATGGACTGATATCGTTGGCGATGTCGATCGACGAGACTCCTCCACCGATCATAAGAATGTTCTGCGTGGGTTGGCATGAGTCTAAATAAATTCCGGGCAAGACCACGAACCTTGTTCCTAAAGCTTTCCGGCCGTCGATACTGCTTAGAATGCAGGATCCGAGACCCATACTTTCTCTTCGTGTCTGATAAACCCGGAATATCTGGAACACGGGGCGCATGGTAGTGCCCAGACGCCACGATCACCACATCAAAACGCTATCGATGGTTAGCTCTTGAGCTGTTAATAGCCCTATAGTAGCTTACAGATACTTGCTCGAACTCTGAAGTCTCAGATTGCATGCCCACCTGCGGAGTAGACCAGGTAATCTTCCATTCTGCACCCTCCTTCACAACCTTTTTTACTCGCGCTCCATACCTCGTGACATCATGCACCTTGGCCTCAATCGACATATCCTGAATAAACCGTTGGATTACATCATGTCTCACAGTATCTGGCGTTCCGTCTGGCCACGGCTTAAGCGATACCTCCAGTAGTGGCGTGGGGACATTGTTCTGGAGGTTATAATAGCACGGGCTGATTCACATTAAACCGATTTTTCGTAGTTACCAGAGAGAGAGAGAGAGATTCACTTACCCAGGCGGGGCATGTTCTAGCATGAATTTGCTTGTTTCCTGTCCATTTGTGGCTGGCGGGTCGGCTTTTGAGGGCTTCATGGCCGGATACGATGGCTCGATCGGTGTTTGTTCATCGTATAACCTTGCCCAGGCATCAGCTCCTCGAGTAGCAAGTAGAACATAAAGGGGAATAGCATACCAGACTCCGCCGGGGGCCGCATTGCGTTCGAACACGGTCACGTCAAGACCTGTCGCGAGGAGATGTCCGGCGGCCAGAACACCGCTAATCCCAGCACCAACCACGGCTACACGGGTGGTTTGAGGATTGGCCATTTACTCTGTAGCGTTTCAGTGTCGATATTAGGTATTCTGGTTTTGTTCCTATGTTCACCTAGACCTATAAATTATGATTTGCGCCGGTCGACTGCTATTTGGCGCCTTTTTTGGTGGCCCTGCGCTAAGATGGGTGATAGGCGCCTGATGCATCAATGGCTGCAGTTGCATTTCTACTTTATTACTTGCATTCATCGAATATAATTCCTTTGATATGGATAACCCATGAAGGTCTCACAGCACAGTAAAGTGGATCATCGACAATGAAATCGGTAGCAACCTCTTCACTTGATGATGTCGACAAAGACTCGGTCGCACTGAGCTCTGGCACAAATGGCACTGCACAAGCAGAAGCACCTCTTGACAATGTCATAGATGTCGAAAGTGTCCGATCCCACTTTTCAGTTCTGGGAGGAGAGACGGCTGCTTTCAATAATGCGTCCGGGACGGTTGTTCTGAAGGAAGCGATTGAAAGGTAGGTAGCCACTTATAGTCACCATCGCATTCTTTATATAAGGAGTACAAGAAGCCAATGGGAACAACAGTACAAGCAACTTCATGTATTCCTTCCCTTTCCCCCCGGGCGTCGATGCGAAGAGCATGGAGGCAATCACGGCCTATACGGGGAACAAGGGGAAGGTGGCCGCCTTTATCAATGCGTTGCCAGACGAAATAAGTAAATCCATCAAGTCTTTTGTCCTCATGGTGCATGCTAATCCAGGGCAAATGTACTGTAAAATCCAGCCTTCGGCCAATCAACCACGTGTCTATTTCGCCTACTAGGATTATCTCTCAAACCCATGCTAAACAGCGATTGTGAAATCGTCTGCTCGACTCTCTGCCACGAGGCAGCGGCCAGTGCCTGGCTCCACCTTTCCAGGGAGCTAGGAATCACCATCAAATGGTGGTCTCCAACCACCACCCCGAACAGCCCCGACGACCCGGTCCTCACCACCGACAGCCTCAAACCTCTCCTCTCGCCCAAAACCCGGCTCGTCACCTGCAATCACGTCTCCAATGTCGTCGGAACCATCCATCCCATTCGCGAGATTGCTGACGTCGTGCATGCTATCCCGGGTTGCATGCTCATCGTCGACGGGGTAGCCTGCGTGCCCCATCGTCCCGTGGACGTGAAAGAGCTCGACGTCGACTTCTACTGTTTCAGCTGGTACAAGCTATTCGGTCCCCATATGGGCACGCTATATGCCAGTCGCAAGGCGCAGGACCGATACATGACCAGCATCAATCACTACTTCGTTTCCTCGTCTTCTCTCGATGGGAAATTGGCTCTAGGGATGCCCAGTTTCGAGCTCCAACTCATGTGTTCGCCGATCGTTTCCTATCTCCAAGATACCGTTGGTTGGGATCGGATTGTCCGTCAGGAGACTGTCCTGGTCAAGATCCTGCTTGATTATCTCCTGAGCAAACCGAGTGTTTACCGGGTCTTTGGGCGCCGCAATAGTGACCCGAGACAGCGGGTCTCGATTGTGACGTTTGAGGTCGTAGGCCGATCATCCGGGGATGTGGCTATGCGGGTGAATACGAGAAATCGGTTTAGAATTACCTCGGGTATATGTTTGGCGCCGCGCCCAACGTGGGATGTGTTGAAGCCGGTGAGTAGCGATGGTTTGATTCGGGTTAGTTTTGTCCATTACAATACGGTCGAGGAAGTGAGGGCGTTTTGCAATGAGTTGGATGAGATTGTCACGCAGGATACCTAGAACTACTCTTCTCTTCCTCTACTCAGATGTAATTCAATTAAGATATATGTAGGTTTCTATGTATCTCCGTATGTGTTTAATTCCACCATAAAGCGTGAGACCGACTACCAGAACTTGCGACGCTGCAGTGCCACTACACCCCCGGAGTTCTTCAGCCGGGGATCTCCAGCAGGATCGAAGCCCCCGTCTGGGTTCACGCGAATCAAATGCGCCATGCTCGCGGCAGGCGGGTACCATGTCACTTCATGCCCTAGCTGGGAGAGGAAGTCTACCGTCCGATTATCGTATGTGGTCTCGAAAATGGCATGATTGGGGATTAATTGATGATGGACACGCGGTGTCGCCAGGATCTCCTGCGCTCCCAGGTTCTGGTCAATACCGGAGATGATATTCTGCACGGTTGTGGTGGTGATCCAGTTACTGCCGGCCGAGCCGGCAATCAGAAATAGCGACCCGTTGGGATGGAGAATGATGGCTGGCGAAATGGCCGAGAGCGGACGCTTTCCGGGCTCAGCGAAATTGGTCGAAGATGGAGTATGGCCGAATATTGGCGGCGATGAGGTGGGAATGGAGAAGTCTGCGAGGTCATGTCAGCATTGATAGTTGGTCTGCAGTCAGAACCGGTGGAGAGCTTACCATCCATCTCATTATTCATGATAATGCCCGTCCGGTCACACATGATCTGATTGCCGAACAAGCGGTTGATAGTGGTTGTCGCGGAGATGGCCAAGCCCTGGTGATCGACTGATGCGATATGCGCCGTCCCTGTGCTGTTGACGACTTCCAGGCCGTCCGGGTTATACGCCGATGTATCCTGCGTGTGCGAGTCGGATATACTTTGGCGGATATGGTCGATCATCTCAGCACTCAGGATGTGACTTTCATATTCTTCCATACCATTCACGAACGACGGATCCCCGAGACGCGTTCTCTGGTGCTGCTGTTAGTCGGGGCAGATTGAAGTACCGTTTGTAATCCAGGACAAGATGCATACCAGGCCAAATGCAAACTTCATAGCTTCTATCATGCGATGGGTGCTTAGTTCGGTGGTTCCAGGGGTGAAGAACTCATCATATGTGCCCAACACCTTGAGAATGTTCATCGCGATAGTCCCGCTTGATGGTGCGGTTGTACTGGTAATCTGATACCCCCGGTAGTCAATGTGCGAGGTATTGCGAGTAACAACCGTATAATTAGCCAGATCCTCCAGAGTCATGATCCCCCCGGCGTTCCGCAAAGAAGCAACCATATCCTCCGCGATGGGACCGGAATAGAACGCATCTGGACCATCGGCGGAGATCCTCTCCAGAGTTGCAGCTAGTCGTCGACGAGTCATCGTCTCCCCCAGCCGGACTCGGGACCCGGAAGGGCTAAAGTCAACCGCCCAGGAGGGATTCTTGGACATGAAATCTTCACCTGTCTCTTCGACCGCCATGTCGATATAGTTGACCAGATCTTCTTGCACGAGGAACCCATCTCGCGCAATGCGGATGGCCGGTTCCAGAACTACCGACCAAGGGAGGACGCCATATTTTCGATGTAAATATTCAAGCCCGCGCACTTCCCCAGGGACACCACTAGGAATGGATTATTGGTGAGTGATCGCCTTAGACGGGGGAGGCGTCTCGTACCTCCTCAGACCGGCGGATGTATTCATTCCCATTGCGACAATTGCAGCAGGGGCTGTTTCGCGGAAATCCACAAATTCAAAGGCGCCATCGGGGGATTTGATGAGCATAAAACCGCCTCCCCCGATTCCACTATGATACATGCCTGGGCTTGTCCATCAGTTGGTTCGTTTTTCGTCACAGGCAATGCGCATCATACCCACGACACCAATACAAAACATTGTAGCGACCATCTAGAAAGCAACGTTAACGCGCATGAAAAGGAGAAGATTAGGAAAAAAAGGCTTACAGCATCAGCTGCATTCCCACCTCGTTCCAGCATGTCCGCTCCATACCGACTGCACAGTGCATGTTCACTAGCAACGGCACCTAACTGCTTGGGTTCCTTCGACGAGAAACGAAAGTGAGTCGAAGAAGGGAGAACATACCGCCAGAACACAAGGAGAATGACCAAACTAGCTGCAATGCGGGATTTCCTGGAGACCTGGATGTCTCTACGATGGACGAGGGGCTGCTCTTCTACCCATTTCGAATCCATGAGTGACGAGGGACCCCTCTATGAGAAGTCGGGGTAACGCTGCACACTATACAGCAATGTATGTTGACGAAGAAAGACTGGAAGAAAGATCCAGGAGGTGAGCTGCATTCCAGCCGAGAGCTGATTGGCTAGCAAACCAAAGAGGGGTAACTTGACGATCTTATGGACTTTTGGATAGCTCACATAAGGTGTGGATCTAGCACGGTAACAGCCCTTCTCTTTTTTTTCCTTTTCGTTTTTTCTTTTCTTTTTTCTGCTCTGATCGACGAGTGGTCCTTGAATCTAGGCGCTAATCCGTTTCTTGTTTGTGCAATATGAACGAATGCACCAGATTTGGCGCAGCGGTTGGCGCAGCTCAGCGCCAAATAACAGAGATCAATGTGATAGCTTTACATGTACCTGAATCGGACATAGAATAGAATAATACCCTCTTTCACGTAGTCAATTCTTCCGAATTCGATTAGCCAGACTTAGCCAGACTTAGCCACCATGTCCGATCTCTATACGCATCGAGAATCTGACGAATACCTCCTCAAACCCGAACACTTTGCCAAGAAGAACCGACCGAAAAGATGGGATTGTCTGCGTCCGATCATTTACACCTCGCTTGCCTTTGTTGGGTTCATGGAAATTTTGTTCTTCGGCATTTTCTTCGCCCAGGCTACTAGGAAAGCCCCGGAGCGGTTGCTGGGCGAGCTAAATGGGTTGGTTGGGGACTGTGAGTTGATCCACCTATATCTATATATCTGTCCGTGGACCTTCAAAGTTAACCGCCAATGGGAATGGATCTAGTTCCTGCTCGGAGGGTCATCTTTCGCTCTGATCCGTTGGCTGCGTCGGATCACAAAACAGAGGAATCCAGAAATGCGACGATGAACAATTGGTTGTCGTATATGCCTCGTGGGTTTTGCAATATATGTCTCGCGATGGAATCCATCTAACAAGCTCGACAGGTGGAAACGGCTTTATCGCAATCAATCAGACGGAGAGATACACCCTGCCTCCCCCGATCAAACAGCTAGGTCAGGATACCTATTCGATTGCAGTATTCCACCAGTTACACTGCTTGGTACGTCATGTCCTTTCCAGGAGATCACTTGGTATGGGTTTCATAGTCTCTAATTTACAATTCAGTACGCAATCATGTCTGTCTATGACGACCTAGCAGCAGCCAAATCAGCAGCAGATTTGAACGCGCACCATTCGCGAGACGACACACATTCCAACGAGCACTCTCATGAACAGGTCCATGTCCACAGTCATGACCACGTCGACCATTGTTTTCAGTATCTGCGCCAGTCGCTGCTCTGCTGTGGGGATACTGCCTTGGAAGGGCAAGATCCAAGGACAGACAAGCCCGGTACGGATGGTACAGGTGCAGTGCATGTATGTAAGGATTTTGATGGGATAATGGCCTGGGCGGATAGTCAGCGGCTTGTGGATGCGAAGCATACATAGTGTGGGAATAATGGACACTCTAGACAACGGGCGTGTGATGTTGTGTATTTAGTAGTAATAAGTGATATATATATGTATATATTTTCACTACATGAAAAGAAAAGGTCAAAGAGTAATATGATGCCCAGCTGATTCCTCCACACAAGAAGCATCTCCAAACATCGCATCTGCTGCTGCAACCCACGAACTGTCCGGAAAGACATAATTCTCCGCCGTCCAAAACAACCGACAGTCTGCCGCTTCGTAGACAAACTGCAACGGAGTGTTTGGATCCTTCTCGTCGTATTCATTGCGGAAATTCACCCCACTCCCTCCACGGCTATCAATTCGCAACGGGAATCCTGTGAGTGGGGGAGGAGCCAACTCTAGAAACCGAGCCAATTCATCTGCGGAGAGAATGGGAGAGCCGGCTCTGCTTGCGTCCACTGCAATCGAGCGCGCTTTTTCAATGTAGTGGCTTACTGTAACTAACGACCAATATTGGCCTCCTTTGCTGCCCCCGAGCAGCTGCATCGGGGCTGCTCTAGGACGCCCTCCGAAAACGATGCTTCTAACGCCTTGTTGCTTGAGTAATCTTGCTAGAATTGTACATGTGGAAGCACAGATGCCGTTTGTCACCTGTTGGTATTAGTATCAGTGCTATGCGGATTGAATGGAAGACATACGATGATTATATTCTCGGCGTGGAATGGCTGAGTAGACGGTCCAAACTCAATGCCCCCATACCCACTGATCGGATTGTCCTCGGTCGATGCTGTGGTGAAATTATATGTCGCATGTAGATGGGACATGTTCTGACCTGCGATTTCGACGGGACCGAATAGGTTCTCCCAACTGCCGAACGAGTGTTGATGGTCTGGTGTAACCGCATTCTGGAAAACCAGAGGCAGATCCAACGTGTTGTCATGCTGGACTGCTTCATGGCCCTGGGAAGACGAGAAGACACGACCCATCAGGCCAATCAACTCTGTTGAGGGGAACCGAGTGGCCGTGTAGATTGGTTTGTCTGGGAAGAAGACCCGGAACAGATTAAATCCCAGGTTGATGTCGCCCCCCATATTGTTCGATAGATCAATGATGAGCTTCTCTTTTCCATCCTTTCTGGCGCGTTCAATGAACTGAACTGCAACTGTCGCCAGCGATACCGGACTCTCCCCGTTGAGCCTGAAAGTTGGGAGCTGCAGTACGGCAACATCGGCAAGCCTTTCTTCATGGAGATAGTACCCTCTTACAAAGTCTTTCTCGTGACGTATAATTGGCGCCGGATACATCGACGATCCACCCAGTGGAATCGAGTATGGAGGCTTCCCTACCGAGAGTGCTGGGCGGGCATCGGGAGGGCGACTCTCCTTATTCGGCATGCAGGCAGTTTGAAAGAGTGATTCCCCACTGGAGAAATCCAACCCACGATCCAACGTCACTGATGCAGTGGTTTCCACTGTCAATCTGGTTCCATTGCTGAATTCCACGGTTTGGTTGGCCTTCCCAGGCCAGGAACCCAGATTGTTGGTCCACAGCCCTCCTGTGTACATTCCTGAAAATGCTGCAGCAGGTGAGGGAAACAGATGGTTATATCTGGATTCCAAATTAGTCATTGTGCTTTCGATTATTGGGTGATCAGGTATACCGAGCATCGGGATCTTGAAGACCAATGGTTACACCGATATTAGCCTGCAAATAATACACCGGATCCATGTCTTCAATACGATAAACGGATGAGATCGCAGCCTCGGTCCCACGAAGCTTCATCTCGGCGTCATCTATTGCATATTCCTGCGACTGAGCCATCTACCCTTCTATCAAGTCACAACTGGAACACCAAAAGCTTACAGTACGTATATATCCGGGGAAGCTGAACCCCATCCGGTGAAATCGACACCAGAGGCATGTCGTGCTCAAAGTGCATGATTTCCAGAGAACACAGCCCAACACTGAGATGGCCATCGTTGGCCCGTGAGGTAAGGTACTTGAGATCAGAATCAAAATCGTACTGGCTCGAATATACATTGTCGCTGGCTTTTTGTCGGATTCTCTGCAATCCTCCCCACAAATCGACCCCGGTTGAGATATAGCCGCTTGGAGGGTCTGATTCAGGTTATTATTAGTTGGTTCTACAAGGGAATTACATGGCATAGTCCGAGCTACCTTTCAGCATAGATGCCGTGGCATGAAACTGTAGGTATTTGGCATACTCGTCCACAAACCTCACGGCCAGATCTGAGCGAAATGGCATCGACCGAAGACAATCATACGCCAGATGGCCTGGGATCCCGGAGATTTTGCTCCTCCCTATAATGTGTCAATCGTTACTTACAAAAATCAGTCATAATGAATCAATGGATATGTACCTTGTTTCTTCCCCAATGCTACATAGTGGTCGATCTGGGCGCATGGATCCGAGGCGTAAACAACGGTGGATGAAATAAGCTGGACCAAAACAAGTACGCCATACCAGCTAAAACCCATATTCACCACCACACCCTTTTCAGATATACCAGGAGAGGTGATAGCCAGCTGCTCCAATGCATACGCTGCGTTGACTGACTGAACTCCATATGGATGGATAACGGCGAGTGGGTCCTTTGGCGCAGGCGCCGCTTCCATAGCCAATCGATTCCGCGCCTACATCCATCATAAATCCCAGGCATGTACAAAAAAGACTACCAGTTTTGAAGGCCTGGGAAAAGGGTTATCTGTAGCTTTATCAATATCTATTCATGTTTTCTTATTTCTTTCCGTCCAGAGAAATCAAAATGGCAGAGCGCTCATCTAATGGGTACAAAGAAGTACCGGTGCGCAACTCCGAAGAATCAACTATCGCCGAAGAAGAAAAAGACACATTATTAGAGGATCGGTCGTATTTGAGACGAGATAGGAAGCGGCCCTGTTCGAAAGCTGTCTGGTTTGTCATTACACTGCTCTTGTTGTCGAATATCGGGCTGCTGGGAGGCCTCATCCATTACTTCAGACAGACGCATCACAAGGAAAAGGATGTTCCTTGGTTACCCCCGAAGACAGGTTTGGGTTCCATTCTTCTTTTCCAAACTAATGCAGTCAAATTAATGATGTTACCTGTCAGCCCCAACTCGAAAGCTTTTCGTTTTTCAGACGTTGTATGGAGAACCTCTCAGTCCTGAGGCAGAAAAGGCTTGGGACGATTTGATGCCGAGTGAGTTCTTTGCATGTCTAGGACGATCATGGAATTATATACTAATACACCACCAGTTGGACGAGGCTTCGTGAATATCAACAACGACACAGCACTTCCCGACCAGCCTGGTCTGGATCAGTCTCTGCCCCAACAACGCGCAATGATTTCCGTGTTCCACCAGCTCCACTGCATTGTAAGTACATTACTCTAACAACAATGTCAAGAAAGAACGGCTTGTGCTAATTCCTCTTAGTACATGACTCGAGAGGGCTACTATGCCGCTCGAGAAGGGAATCTCGACCAAGTAAACGCAGCGCATCTCATGCATTGCTGGGACTACCTGAGACAGGCTGTCATGTGTCACGCGGACACGACTTTAGAATGGATTCCTGCGCCTCCGAATGATAAGGGAAGTACGGGATGGGGCTTTGAGCATACGTGTGGTGATTTCGATGCTATTGCTCGATGGGCCGAGGACAATAGGTTGAAGACGACGCATGGGATTCATTAACGGGGGAACGATTGGTGTATGTCAGTGGTACATAGGACAAGGTTTAAATGTCCATGATAGCAATATATCATTTGTTTCTGTGTTTCACAAGAGTTGGATAATCCCAAGTATATAGATCAGTGCTACATAGCTGTTTCCTATATTGGAACGTACCATCGTCTCTAATAACATGTGGCTCACTTTCAATGTTCCATTTAGGGCATACTTTCTAACATAAGTCTCTACTGGTGCTGCTGCTTTAGCTCGACCGGTTAAAAGGACAATTTTGGAATGAGTAATGGATACGACGTTCAATGAAATATCATCATCATTATCATGCAACATTGTAGTGCTAGAGAACTTGATACGGACACTACAATCCAACAACACTCCTTGCACATTGTGCATAAATCTGTTCAAACGCTAGACAGTTCTGTATCTCAAAATGTGTCGGCATCATACTCGGCAAACTGAGCGAGCTTAATGTCCTCCATGGCGCTTGTCGATGCCAATGGCATAATCCTCAACTGATCCTCCACGCTTATCGATGCCGATAGCGTAGTCTTCCACTGAGCCACGCTTGTCAATACCAATGGCGTAGTCTTCAACAGAATTGCGCTTCTTATCGATTCCAATAGCATAATCCTCAACTGATCCTCCACGCTTATCGATGCCAATAGCGTAGTCTTCAACTGAGTTACGCTTGTCAATACCAATGGCGTAGTCTTCAACTGAGCCACCACGCTTGTCGATGCCAATGGCGTAGTCCTCAACAGAATTGCGCTTGTCAATACCAATTGCGTAGTCTTCAACTGAGCCACCACGCTTATCGATGCCAATAGCGTAGTCTTCAACTGAGTTACGCTTGTCAATACCAATGGCGTAGTCTTCAACTGAGCCACCACGCTTATCGATGCCAATAGCATAATCCTCAACAGAATTGCGCTTGTCAATACCAATGGCGTAGTCCTCAACAGAGTTCCGCTTGTCGATGCCAATTGCGTAGTCTTCAACTGAGTTACGCTTGTCGATGCCAATAGCGTAGTCTTCAACAGAGTTACGCTTGTCAATGCCGATAGCATAGTCTTCAACTGATCCTCCACGCTTATCGATGCCAATAGCATAATCCTCAACAGAATTGCGCTTGTCAATACCAATGGCGTAGTCCTCAACAGAGTTACGCTTGTCAATGCCAATAGCGTAATCCTCGATACCATCACGCTGAATTAGGTAAGCTTCATTAAGGAAATGGTAAGCAACAATGAGCATTTACTGACCTTAGCCGTAGGGGCCGCCAGGGCACAGAGGCCCGATACAAGTAGAGTAAGCATAAGCTTCATGTTGGCTGCTGTCAAAGAGCTCCGGTGGGGTTTTCAACAAACAGAATGGATCTAGATACGATGTTGCAAAGAGATGTAATCACAAACGAACGACGTAACCCATTCATATATAGCTGGATAATAGTCATGAGATGGTGGGGTAGAGTGGAAGTCAAGACAAGAGGCGCCACCATTTGGAGGGATGGGCCTTTGACGCTGGCGCTGCGTGGGTTGGCGATGACAAGCATTGTCGTTATCTGTTCTCATTGGCCTAGAGCGACAATGTGAGCTGAAGATCAGTTTGGCGCCGGTGTGGGAAGATGGCTCTCGCCTCCTGCTTTGCGCCGATCTGGTAATGGAGGATCGGTTTTTGGGCGCTCAATTCAAGTCTGCATCTTCTCAGACTTGGTGCGAGGCTATTGTACGGTCCGTCTTGTGAGGGGATAAAAAAAAGTAGGGTGATAGAGAGAACCATGCATGGAGCAAAATATCGTTATTCATCTCTTTGGTTGGAGTTAGATCGACAGCCCTAACTGGCTGGGTGGTTAGGGCAGGTCCGTCGCATGAGAGAAAAGATTGCATTCTAATTATGTTTGCTTGAGGCGATCTAGAACCTAGTATTCAGGTTGTGATATATAATGATACTTTACAGCTTTTACTTGATCGATGGCTAGCTGTTACACATCATGAATATCAAAAGGCTTAGTCAATACATCATGCCCTGAAAAGATCCTTATTTATGTACCCATTTTGCTTATGACCAGGATCTTGCTCTGCGATAAAAGCGAAACCTGGCACTCGCAGGCGGCCCTCCACTGACTGTATCCTCGTTCGACCCTTCGACTTTAACTTCAAAACGTCGAAATACCTGCACTCATGATGAGCCCGATAACGCGACAAGCAACGAATAGGATATGCACACACCTCAGCAGCAACCTTGTACAACTGCATCAGACCGAAATTATTTGCAAGACATTTCCGAGCTCCATATCCAAAATGAAAGGAAAAGTGGTCCCATCGTCTTTCTTCCTCGGGGGATGCTTCTAACCATCGTTCTGGCCGGAACGAGTTTGCGTCCTCACCGTACAGGTCTTTATTTCGGCCAATGATCCACGGGCTGGTAGATACGCTTGTTCCTGGGGGGACGTACTGCTCGTGTAACTCTAGCCCAGTTCCCTCGGGCGCATAACGAGGCAGTTGGGACATGGTGGGAGCGTATCGTTGAGCCTCTCTAATACAGGCAGAAAGAAAGGGGAGTCTGTGAGCCTGTTCATCCGAGATTATGGCCGATAGAGGTGGGATTCGACCGTCCTGTTCTGCCGCAACAAGCTCTTCGTATAGCTTCTCCTGGACTTTGAAGTTACGCGATATATGGAAGATGACTCGGGCGAGCTGGCTCGGGGTAACCGAGGATCCAGCCAGCCTGTTTCACTTGTTGTTATTGTCTTATTCGTTCCTAACAAAGCAGGAGCAACTCACATCGCAAAGAATATCTCGGCCTTGACATCTACCAAGCTGAGCGGACAGCCTTCCGTACCGAGGATCTCCATAAGGCTGCTCAAAAGACTCCCCTTTACCAATAGGTGACGTTTAACCTTACCATCGCTGTCAATGACCGCATCCACGATGCGGTCTCTCTCCGCCATGACAACACCAAGACCCGACTGATCTGTCGGGTGAGGCATGAGATACCGCCGTCCCAAACGCGTGTTGCGGACAATCCAAGACAGATTCTCCTGGATGGTCATAATGAAGACTATGAAAAGAACTTTGTTCTTGTTCTGAATAAGACCTTTGACATCTGTACGCTTCTCAACAAACCCAAAGGGTTTACCACATACAAACAGGCTAGTGACATCATAGGTAAACCAACTAGTTGGGTGCATTAACGTTGGATCTGAAGTTTGACATTGAAAACCAAAAGTCAAGAGAAATAAACCGCGTTCAGACTCACCTCCCATACTCCATAATATCAACCAATCGCTTTTCGCTGGCCGATTCACTCAACAGGGAAATCAACTCAGACAGGATACCGTCAACTTGGGGCTCGAATAAGCGAGTATTCGTCACCGAGTACTGTTTAAAGATATAATAAGCAAGACTGACCCGTAAGAATATCCGGTCATGACATCCATATTACGAAAGAGAGCAAGAAAACCTACCGCATGGCTAATTGCCTTTCTTGACGCGACATGTTCCCTATAGTCCTTCCTGGTAAACGTCGAATGCGTATCAAAGACAGGAGCGTAGAAATCTGTCTTATTGGCGCGACGATTATAAATGACCGGAAGCAGTGCTGGGTCATTAACAATGAGGCCGTTTGGGCTATATCTCACAATCGGACCTGGGGTATCATATCAGTGGAATTCTCCATGATTTACACTCGAACTAATTGTCGTACCGTATTTTTTATGGAGCTCTGCATCATGAAGCGTCTTGTTGGGATGAACATGCCAGTACGTCTGATAGAGACTGGTTACAGACCCGAGAAAGGGGCCTGGAAACCTAGAGAGGGGGTGGAAATAGCGCCGACGAATGATACCAAGAGCTAAGATGGCAAAGGCCAATGTGACAGCAAAGATGAACGGTGACATTCCTGCTCGGGGCTTCCGTTTGTATTGACCTTTGTCGAGTGGAGGGAATATGATTATCTCTGGACTTGCCCGGCAAGGTGTTCTTTTTAAATCAACACTAAACGGTACAACCGCGCCTACAAGGTTGCGTTGCGCTGCTCCTCTTACTGGTCAATATAATAACACCTCTAATTACATAACACCGTCGACTATTCGAGATATATGCCCTAATTAAGATGTGGCAGCTCGACCGAAGTACAATCAGCCGAAAATGGAATACGCCTGATAATCTTCTCTTGTTGCTCCTTTCTTTCTTTCATCGCCGCTCTCGCCTCGTCCCACAATTTATCCATAGCTTCAAACCAAGCTGTCGTATGACCTTCAATAGGAACAAGCCCTTGTGCGTTTCTACCATCGTTTATCCACGCCATAAGGTCGCGGACGTATTCCTTTTCTTTATCTTTCAACGAGTGGAATTTGCGCCCGCCACCGGTCTGCTTTTGCTTTACCAGGTACTCCCTTCTCATCTCAGTTGTTGATGGCAGACATGCAGTCCGGGACCAGACGGCTGTCACTGCAATAGCCTGGAATTCAAAGAGGGTAAATGTTGTATTGAAGTAAGGTATCCCGACAAAAGCAAGAGTCGGATCTGGGATATAAAAGATGTCTCGATGGATGTTATGGACTTGTGTCCCGTTGGTAACAAGAATAGTATCATCAGCATCCTGAAGCGGCATTGAATCGTTGTGATAGTCTGGAAGGAACGGGAATACAATTTGATACCCTGTGCAAACGATGATCTTGTGAATTTTACATAATCGTTGGGATGACTTCAGACAGGCTATTAATGGCAAGGGATCACCCTCTGGTAGCGTGTCACCAGTCCCAGATAGCAGTTCAAGATGATCAATCTCGCCAATTCTTACTGCATTATCTGGAAGCATGAGAGCAGGTGGATCTGCGTCGCCATTTCGTGTGCTCTGGAATATCATTTTGGCAAATGGTCCAAGGTCCCGCGATATATCCATCGATGATACCCCTCCGCCAATCATCAAAACATTCTGAATGATCTGTGAGCATACTTCATAGCAATCAATTTAATTGGTCACGGAATATCAAACACTTACCTCGTCCCTGTAGACTTCCGGCGTTCTATATCGCTTGGAATGTATGATCCGTGAAGGCCATCTTTTCTTTGCTTCGGATAACCCAGATATGTCCGGAATGTGAGGTGAATGATAATGGCCAGACGCCACTACAACCGCGTCAAAGGTCTAAAAGAAGAATTAAACCTCTAATCAGAGCGCTTACAACCAATTTGCACGGTATTGGCTTACAGAAATCAGCAGCCTCTCTTCTAGACCGTCAATACTGCCATTCTCGTCCAGTACTGACCAATTGACATGCCACCTCCCACCATTTTTATAGACATGCTCCACTCGCGCGCCGTATATTGTTCGCTTGTCAACTCCAGTACTCAGTGCTATATCCCTGATATATTCATTCACGACACTGTGGTGAACAAAGTCGGGTGTGTTTTCTGGCCAGGCGCGAAGTTTTATTCGCATAAGAGGGGTGGACACATTTGTTGTGAGATTTTTGTAGCATGGTCTATTTACACCCTCATTAGCTCCCTCTCAGTCGTTTTCCTTTGTTTTTCTTGTCTCTTTCTTTCTTTCTTCCTTTTCACGCCATCAATGCATTTCCAAAGTCAAGAGCGAACACTTACCCCGGAGGAGCATGCTGTAGTCGAAGCTTCTCTCTATCGAATCTGGCATTTTTCTCTACCCTATCTGCTAAAGAAGGATCAGGAGAAGGAAAAGAACATTCCAATGGTGTCTGTTCATCGTACAGCCTATCGAGGTCAATCGAGAGTATGTCATTCTGGCACACTGTATACATACCAAATCCCCCCTGTTTGCTGGTTTCTTTCGAACACGGTTACTTCGAATCCAGCAGCCACAAGATGGGCTGTTGAAACAACTCCGCTGATTCCAGCGCCGATCACGGCCACTCGGCGAACTTGAGAAACGGTCATTGCATTGCGCTTCTACCCCTGCGGTTGCAATCCATAACGGTTGGAGTAGTTGTTCCTATATTTCGATTTTTGGGACCATTATCATTCGCGCTTAGATGGCGCTTCGCGATTCGCGATATGTAACCGCTGCATAATTATCAGGTTCTAGATTATACAACTCACACCTGTGACGGTGTTTACAATCCCCGACATTACTTCGTGGCGCCTCGTTCAAAGAAAATAGGCGCTTCGTTGCATCCCTTGATTGTCACGTGGAAATTTCATTCCTCTACCGCAACATAGCAAAATTGATTGCTATCCCTTGGAGCTGTATACACCAAGAAAACAAAAGAATAAAAAAAAGAATAAAAAAAACACTAAAAAGCAATGCCCATTTTCTACGAATCTCTCTCCGACAACCTCCGTGACTGGGCCCTCCGCCAACCTCTCTTCTTCATCTCATCTGCCCCCTGTCGCGGTCGTCATATTAATGTATCCCCCAAAGGCCTCCCCGACTCATCCTTTGCCGTCCTGAGCCCCAACAAAGTGGCATATGTCGACTCAACCGGATCCGGATGTGAGACTATCTGCCACCTTCGCGAGAATGGGCGGGCAACCGTAATGTTCTGCTCATTCGATGCTACTCCGCGAATCATGCGACTTTTCTGCACGGGCTCCGTCATTGAATGGAATGATCCGAGGTATACTGGATACGTCAAGCGAATGGGCGTGAAGTCTCTAGTCGGAGCAAGGGCAGTTATCATTCTAGATATCTTCAAGGTTAGTTTTGTTTTTATTGTTCTTGTTGATTATCACTAATCTACAAGGACTGACCCTCTCGCAGGTTCAAATATCCTGTGGCTTTGGAGTCCCATTGCTCGACCTCACTGTCGATCCAGAAACAAATGAACCAAAGCCGTGTTTCACAAACCGCCCGAGGCTGGGCAAGTTTGCTGAATACACAATTGATCGAGGGGAGATGCCTGAATACCAAATGCAATGGAACAGTAAGAGCCTTGATGGACTTCCCGGTCTTCACTCGGCAATGAGGGACAAGGGCGAGTCTATATGGTGGGCTCGAGTGACAAACTGGGTCAGTTACTATCACTTTCAACTTGATATAATCAAAACCGCAATGGCGCTTATGTTTCTAGTCATGGTAGTCGCACAGTGGGTAGGATATGTGCAGTACCAACGCTAGAGTAATCTGTAAAATAGGCCTTTAGTAGACTAATCTATGGTCGATATTTTTGCTATAAATCTCCAGTGTTTGAGTGTCATTAGATAATGACAATACAAGCAGGCAGAATTCCTAATAAGTACTCTGCTCTGCATTCGAAATCGTGCACTACCTGTGTGCTCCAACTACCTGATGTCGAGGGTATGTATGCTCACATGAACTGGAGGCGAGCTAACATAAACTGAAACAGCCTTGGAACTGCCCGGACCCCGCCTGCCTTAAGTCCTTGACCAGTCAAGTAGTGATTAGTCATCCGGGAACCAAAATTTCGGGAAATCCACCAAATCATAACATCCTAGTCTTCGTATACAGCTCTAGCATCTACACTGTCAAACTGCTGTACCAAAATCATGGCAGTCAATTTGCCTCTGGAATTGTTATCTGAGATTGCAAGAATTCTCCATCATGGTAGTGTTTGCTTAGTTCCATATACAACCGTTTGCCGGCAATGGCAGACAGCTTTTGAGCCATTCATCTACGCCGACCTAATCGTCTATAGTGATGAAACTCACAAAGATGAAGGCCAGGAAGGGATTTCTCTCGCGCACTTTCAAAAGCTCACAACAGGAGCTGGCGCTATGCGACGACCCTGGGTACGGAAACTGCGGTACGATATCCTCGTGCCATTCGAACTATTAGACTGGACAACACGCAAAGAAGAAACAGAGCAATATAGTGTAGCTAACCCCATCCGAGAGGCAAACGACCGGGCGTTTCAGGCAGCTATCATTGATCTGTTTGGAATACTTAGTTCATGGGAGCAGAACAACCGTCTCTCCCTAGACCTAGGGCTGCGGGGCTGCCGGGTGGGTGAAGAGCCCGCCCCGGAACCAAATACTCAGTATTTCGAGCTTGCTGGGGATTATCGGCATGATTTCACAACAGGGCGTACCAGGGCGGTTCCACCGTATCGGGCACGCTTACACAATAATATTGCATCTATTCTGGCATATGCGTCATGCGTTGACAAGCTCTCTTTTACCAATGAGTGGGTGGCTTTCAATGCTCGGGGAGAGCGAAGACATCGGTACCATCAAATATGGGCCGGTACAGTGGCACGGATTGTCCAACACTGTCCAACAGTCACTGAACTATACTTGAACCTAGACGAATGGGTACGGCCGGATCATTTGGAGTATATACAAGCCCGTCGTGAGGGTACGTGCTTATATTTCCTTGCTTCCCCCCAGTATCTTACAATTTCGCATATAATAATGCACCATGCTACGATCATCTTGCTTACATATAATCAGCTGTATCCGAGCTTTTCAGCAACGCTCCCCGCAGTCTAAGGGTATTGCATTACGCGAACCAGTTTGAGAACCCATGGAAAGACACCTTGCCCGCTTTGAACGTCTTATCTACTGGGGCCGATACTCTTGCTATCAATCTCCAAAACCTAAGTATCTCTCTTCGGGAGCTAAAGTTGGAATATACGTCTCTAACCCTGGATTTCCTGTGGCCTTTAGATGATGCTGGCCACCCACTGTCTTCTAGCGCATCTTTGTATTGGCCTAATCTAACAAGCATAGAGTTCAATTATGCGCCTCCTTGGCTGCCTTCAGGTAAGAGTTGTCCACCACTTCCAAACCCCTGCAATCTACATGCCCGCAACGAATAGCAGAATATCAAGATCCACAAAACCCCCAATAACCACCAAATGTATTGACTAAACCGCCAAACCAGGTCAATGGTTCACCTTACCCACACCCGAAGACCAAGAACAAATAGACAATATAGAAGATTGGGAAGAAGAAATCTGCGATTGGGAGAGTGGATGCGTCTATCGATCTATCAACGACGATGAACAATTCCATCGCTTCTTTATTTCCCTCGGTTATGCGGCACGACACATGCCGCTTTTAAGATCTATTGAGTACGATCTTAACCATGGTACACCAACAACATTTAGCTTTAAACGCGACTCGGGCACTGCCATTGCTGAGTGGGACTCTGCAGCAGACCCAGAATATCGACCGGATAAGCGCGTTGCGAAGGCTTGGGGATTTCGGCTCAATGAAATGGAATTTACGGGGCCGTGGGACCTAAAGTCCATTGTACGGTTTCCTTATTGGCCGCCACAAGAGGTCTAGTATTTATATTTGCCACTGTAGGGACGGTCTTTGTACAATTCGACATTGGCGAGTTCTGCCTGCTTGATTCCATCCCTTTTATCGATTTCGCCAGCCTGTATAGATAGCATTAGTCATTCCCTCTCTATCAACCATGTGCACCTGACTAAGTTCCAGGCTTACCTTTACATATTGTGAGTCTCAGAATGTTTTGGTACTTACCGCTGCGACGCTGGCTAACAGTGATCACTTAGGTTGATTAAATGACGACAATACAAGCGTACGGAACTACTAATAAGTACTGTGCTCTTCTGGAAGAATGAGGAAGAACTAATGTACCCTGATAGTTCACTAAACAAACAGGAGGAACTCCAACTAGTCATGCGGATCTCTCTTGCCTTTACTGTTTCTCTTGGCCGTTACCGCGGAGTGCCGCAGCAGTCTACCTTCAGACCCTTCGGCTAAACCCAAGGCCGGCCTGCTCACAGGTCCCTTAAAGGCCAGGCCAACCGTTGCGGTTGATAGCATAGTCTTGTTAATGATGATGGTAATCTCAATGACGAGGCCAATCATATGAATAGGCTACCTAAGCAAACTCGTGGACTTTCTTGGTGACTGACTGCTCTTGCAAATAGTCTTACGGGCATGCGCAAACACAACGGTAAGAAGGGTAGCGAGCTAGAACATGGTTTTGACTAGTTCCCTTTCGTCACTACCTAGAGCCTGCGACTGCCAGGGTCCTTCTGGGGTCAAACATTAGTGGGTTGAATACAGCCCAGGTTATTGAAGTGCTGGAGGCCCATGCTTCCATATTACAAATAATGAGGATGACAGAGAATCACACGGATGCCCTTGAATGCGTGCGATCTGTAACCTCAAAGTTGACCCCATGATACCTCAATCGCATTGTGGACTGCAGCTGAGGCGTTGACCACACCGATGTAGTCTCTTCCCAAAGGCAATTCTAGAGGCTAACCATTTCCAGATTTTGCAAGTGTTTTAGCTAGGTTAACCCTAAAGGATTTATGAACAATATCGCAGCGTATCTGAGAAAGCTCTACTGGCTTCTTGGCGTTGCGAGGAGCCTTTCCAGTTTCAAGAATGCCCAAATCCACCTCTTGATCTGTTATTACAAACACAAAGTATTCTGTGATAGCTGAAGTTCGAGGCTCGCCAGCATTCCCGCATCCAATTTTCACCTAGGACTGCGCTTTCATAAACCCCAAAGGACCCCTTATCAATATCAATAACCATCCCAGTAGCTATGACATCGAAGACATGAACATAGATTTCCTGGGAGCTGTGGTGCCTCTCTCTGCAATGCATGCAATCTCGTTGTATATAAGGCTCAGCAAAATACGAAAGTTATGGGCATGTTTCTCTTTCGCATCATTACACTCGGGCTTGAGAATGTACTCTGTGCGCGCTAGCTGTTCAGCTGCCTTGCGCAGACTTCCAAAGCCGTTGCTTGAGCTTTCCATGGAAGCGACATGGACGTCTTCGTTCATATATAGTATGAAATTGTTGCCTCGATGAACACATCTCAGGATAGGATCCTTCTTCTCGCTATCAGGCCAAGGTCGAAGTACCCCATTCTGGATAGCGAGAAGGCTCGCCCACTCAGATTTCGCCAGTTGAACCCATCAATGAACCTGTATGACTGCTCGTTGGCCAACAACACATGATACTGTACATTGCTATGCCCTGGATACTATTTGGACCGTTTAAGATCAGGTGACGGCGAGATATATGCCGATATCCGTCAAATGCAGCTGTGACGCTATAAGCAGTCCTATATTTGGTATGATAGGACAAGAGACATGCGTCTTCTCAGCTATGCGGTAATACTCTCATCGGCTATCACGATCGGGTTCAGGTATCTAACCCCTTTGCAGAAGACTCGTGTGATGCTATACTTGTGTATGCATGCATAAATTTGATGGCGTGTTTTCCTGGAACGTGAGTTCCCATTATAGCCCATCGCCATGTGCTGACAACTCTCTTCTCTTCCGCCAAGCGTCAAGAGTGACTGCTCCAACCTGTGGCTGACTACGTCGCAATGTGTTAGTGGTTCTGACTTCGATGATACATACTACTCGGCAGTAGCTCTTCAACGTCTACCTCGCTTTCCACAACGACATCCACCTGTACAAGTGCCACGTGGAAACCCGGCGAATTGCAAAGGGACTTAGATACTGATCTTTTCCTATTAGTGAACTAACTTAAGAGTTGCTAGTGATGCTTAGTCATTCAGGAAACAAAAATCTCAAAAAGCTATCCATCAACATATCCTACACAGTAATATTCAGTGAAGAGCGCTTAACCGATACCATGCCAGCGACCTTACCCCTAGAGCTGTTATTCGAGATCGCAAGTATTTTACATCTGGCAGGCGATTGCCTGGTCCCCTATACAACCGTCTGTCGTCGATGGCAAGCAGCTTTTGAGCCATTTATCTACTCTAATCTTATCGTCTACAGCGACAATGCATACAAGGAGGAGGACCAGAAGGGCCTCTCTCTGGCTCACTTCCAGAAGGCCACAACAGGATCTGGCTCGTTTCGAAGAGCCTGGATAAAAAGACTGCAATATGACATCCTCGTTCCCTTCGAATTGCTAGACTGGACAACCCATAAAAAGGAAGGGTACAGTGTTGATAATCCTGTCCGAGAAGCAAATGATCAAGCCTTTCAGACGGCTACCACTGGTCTATTTGAAACACTCAGCTCATGGAACCAGAGTCATCGTCTTTCATTGGAGCTAGGACTGCTGGGCTGCCAGATAGGCGAGGAGCCAGAGCCAGAGCCATATACCTGGTACTTCCCAGTTGCAGGTGAATACCGGTACGATTATAGGAATGGGCGGGAAATGTCTGTTCCACCCTACCGGGCGCGCTTACACAATAATGACGCTTCGGTGTTAGCATATGCGCCATGCGTTGACAAGCTCTTCTTCACGAATGAGTCCTCTGGTGGTGAGAGTAATCTTAGGCATCGGTTTCACCAGATATGGGCTGGTACTGTGGCACAGATCGTCCAGCACTGCCCCACTATCACACAATTATATATAAACTTGAATGAATGGGTAAGACCGGATCATATAGAGTATATTCGGGCTCGTCGCGATGGTGAGAGCAGGTCTTTTCCTTTGCCTTCTTCCTTCAGATCTCCCATATATGCCATACCATATGCCCTGTGTTCAAGAGCACATTAGAACTAGTTTATGTGTCCCTTGTTAATAAGTACTCAGGTGTATCTGAACTGTTCAAGAGCGCTCCACGCAGCCTGAAAGTCCTACACTATTCAAATCAATACGAGGAGCCGTGGAAAGATGTCTTACCTGCGTTAAATGTTATGTCAACGGAAACAGACATTTTCACCGTCAATCTGCGAGATTTAAGCACTGTTCTTCAAGAGCTAAAACTATACAACACGTCTCTGTCTTCAGACTTTCTATGGCCTCTGGATAAAGCTGGTCGGCCGGCGCCAAATACTGGAACGCTGCAATGGCCTAACCTAACGATTCTAGAGATAGACGATGTGCCCCCATTCCTCCCGTCAGGTATGAAATACTCTCTCTGCTCCCCTCCGAGATTTAACACTAACAATACACTTCAAAATTCAGGTAAATGGCTCGCCTTACCCACACCCGAAGAACAAGCCAGACTAGATGAACCAGACGACGAGATGAGTAGCCCAGATGACGTGATCTGGGACTATGATCGCGGATACGCAAGGCGACAGATGGTCAATGATGAGGAATACAATCGGTTTTTCACCTCCATGGGCCACGCAGCACGACACATGCCCCGTCTAAAATTTATCAAGTTTCATCTCGAGCATAGCACATGGCTAGATTTCTCATTCCGAACCGACACGGACCCTATTACCGCTGAATGGCACTCTCGAGCGATCCCTGCGTATCACCCAGATGAAAGGGTTGCTGAAGCTTGGGGGTTTCCGATTGAGGATTTTCACTTCGACCCCGAAGAGTTTGACACTGTTGTGAATTTTGATTGTTGGCCGCCAGAAGATGTGTAGCATTTGTTTCTGTCGCTAGGGACACCGTGGTGGTTAGATACATCCTAGTATATACATCTTCACGAAGTGCTCTCTAATTATCTCTGGACATTTCTGTACATACTTCCTGCGATCCGAGCTTGTATGTCACAGGTACCTTAGGCTAGTATAATCATATACCTTCCCAGTCTGTGATTGAATATTCATCCTTGTATGTATATCAAAATCTTTGTCTTGGCTGATCTATGTACAGAATTTGTTTACTATACCCCTTATACCTGTAAATTGATACGTCACCTTGCTTATACTCCTTGGTCCTATTCAGCTCTCTCCCTCCTCTATCCTGGTCCTTTTCTTTTTCTTTTTTCCTTTCCCTTTCTTTCCCTTTCTTTTTTTCCCCTTTCTTCCTTCTTGCTTTCCTCGGCTTATCAGTCCAAATCTATATCTTTATCGAACCTACACTCGAACTATCTCTAATTCCCAGCTCTATACCCTCAGATCTCACCCAACCTATACCAAAAACCAGAAGTCCACCAGATACCCATAATCCACACCAACTATATCCCCATAACCATAGATAGATACATTCCGTTAGCAAGGGTAACCCCCTACAAACCAACTGATATCTTTCTGGCCTGTAAATATATATCATTACATGGATCGCTCTACGACGAATTAGCATATCCAAGTGCAACATGTTCTCCAGATTAGTTGTTCGAGTCGTTCAAGATTCAATGCTTAAAAAGGAAACTGAACTATGGATTGTGCAGCTTTATTTCTCCTTAATGTTATGTTTCTCCTTCCTATGTCTCTTTATTATGATGTTAAAAGAAGATAATCCCTAGTGATTCGGTGTGGATTGGAGGTTTCACCCAAACTCGAAAATGGTTTAAAAACACTGCTTCTATCCTGCTCCTGCAGAGAAGTTACCCTCCCTCTATGATATACATATTTCAGTAGTCTAGCTGCTTTAAGGTAGTATGTTGGCCACTCACTGCCTTCGACACCTTTTAGTGAAGGTTAGATCAACTATCAATACTGATAGGGGCGAGTGATAGGGCAAAGATTCTTGCGGACACATCCCCGGAGTATATATAGTATGGAGGACACAACATATCGCGATACGGATTTTTGCAAACGAAGGACTATAGGGATTGTCTGGAGTCATTGGTCTCCCTATTTATGGATATTCGGTCCGACTACTATGTATTTTAGACACCATGGAGTCCGGAATCTGTAGCAATACACGTTGCGGAAAGAAGGTATTGAACGACTACACTGCAATATCTTGTAATTATGACTCAGAGGTTATAGCATACTCGTTTCGTACGGGTAAGGGGAGAAGTAGATGGTATCAAGTATGGTTATATTCTTGACCCACCGAAACCGTTGGATCTGCCGTAAGGATCGACTGAGCCTACCGGGTTCGACCCACTTCAGCATCTTAGGCTTAGCACCTCCCCGGTGGGTCCAGTAACGTTAGAGAATTACCAAGACGTGACGGTAGTTCATAGCAATGGATGTGGTTAATGCAACATACAAATCCAGGTATCACGGCAATCACATAAAGGACCAGAACTGGTCTAAGAACCACAGTATTTATCAAAGTACATACAAACAATGTAAGCATACAGCTTGAGAAAGTAGGCCGTGGGATGAACGGCCACCAGGACGGATCCCGATATTATTCCTATCACATCAGATGCTCGCTGACGCAAGAAAGTGACACTGAATCAAATGCCCGCTGAACACCTAGGAGAATGTAAAGTGAATGTGTAAAACACAAGGTCAACTATAGACGAATGGGAAAGGAAACGATAAGGATAAATCATTAAAGGGAGTCACGGCGCTGGGATCAATTAAGCTTCCACAAGCGTTTGTCGGGGGCCGTTACCAAGAAATTCGAGGCATCGTCGTGCCAGCGCAATTACCTCGCCCTCACCATCTTCCTGATCTTCCTCGTCCGACTCGATGTTCTTGTCGGAGATCGACTTGACCATCTGCACGACGTCATCGGACTGGGCAATATAGCTGATCAGCCTCTTATCTTCGGACTCCAACAACTGAAGGAGGGTCCAGATAGCAATGTGCTGGAAGGTAGGATCTCCGCTGGCGAGGAATCGGTTGAGATAGCCGTGGATACCTCCATTGGGATCCGCCCAATCTCGAACAAATATCGAATAGTCGCCGACTGGGTCGGATTAGCAAATGCGGAACGCATCCAAAACTGCTCATGACTTACCCTTGGAGGAAAGATTGCCCAAGGCCGCGGCACTATTCCCTTGCACTTCAATGCTTTCAGACTCCGTCAGAGGGATCAGAACGTCAAAAACGCCGAGATTCAGAAGATGGGGTTTGAGCTCATCGCTGAGGGCCAGAACAGCGATGGCGGCAGTCATCTCCGACTGGACGCTGAGGGGAACCTTCAGGACCAGGTCCTTGCATTTCTGGACCGCACCCGCTTGGAGGACAAGCTCCTTGTTACGGTCCGAGCTGGCGGCCAGATTTCGGAGCGTGGAAATGGCGTGGCACTGGATCTCTTCGTTATCCGTCGAGCCAAGCAGATCCACCAGTGGCTTCAAAAAGCCCGCATCGATGATGGGGGATTCGTTAAGCGGGTGAATAGAGATGTTGCGGATGCATGCGACGGCGGAGAGTATGAGGGGAAGGTAAGAGGACTGCAGGAGGCGCAAGAGCGGCGGAAGACCTTTGGCGCGAACAATTTCGAGCTGGTATTTCTCGTCCGAAGCCAGGTTGCGAAGAGCCAGCGCGGCCTGGCATTGGACTTTGGGGGTGGAGGAATCCATGAGATGAACCAGTGACTGAACCAAGCGCGATTCAGTTTGGGCAAGTCTCTTTCGGTTTGATGCATCGACGGCGATATTGCTGAGAGCCGTTGTGCAATAGTATTGTACATCAACATCGGAGGAGGAAAGCAATTGAACCAAGACGGGAATCGCGCCAGCGTTGACCAGTTGTTGTCGGTTATCATCTATACCGCCGTCAGAGGAGGACGAAGAACCAACCGCATGCTCCCACATCGTCTACTCACCAGAGTGTGTCATGTTTAGCAAGGCCCCCGTCGCGTTCCGTTGTACACGCATATCCTTGGATTTCGCCAGACGAATCAACGGTCCCAGAGCACCCGACCGAGCGATCTTGGCCTTGTTGTCCTCATGCGTAGCTAGATTCGTGATGCAACCGACCGCATTGCATTGGACTTCGACATTGGGCGACATCATCTGCCGTATTAGAGGGGCCAGCCCTCCGAGGGCGACAATCAATACCTTGTTATCCGCTATATCTGTCAGTCATTGCCGTTGCCGTCACCGAAAGTGAGACCAACCATTTACAGCGAGGTTTCCCAGAGCAGCGCTGGCCGCGCGTTGTACCTCAATATCGGAGCTTTGTAACAGGAAAAGGATGGGTTCGAGGGTATCCCGATCGACTTCGCGCACGTCTAAGATGAAAGGCGGGAGTTAGCCGTGCGAAGGTCATCGAAGCTCGAAATTCACCCACCTCTCTCCGTGATTTCAGCAAAGGTCAAACTGGCACTTCGTTGAAGGTCAACATTATCGGAATATACCAGCGTACTTAAAGCACTAAGCGGTTCGCCTCTGAAGAAGTCGGTCTCGGCTCTCTATCGGGTCGGTTAAGTTAGGATCAGAATCACGCCAAGAGATCAAAACAGGGATACATAAATTGACGGACGGTGACCGAACGAACATACATTTTCAAGGTAGCCTAACAAGTCGGAAACTGCTTCCCGCTCATTATCTGCTAAGGTTGTCTCGTAAATTCCATCCCTCGAGCGACCGCCGATAGGCCCGAGGCAGGCGGTGATATGACACCAGCGGTCAACTGTCGAGAGACAGGATAAACACGCACTCGCGATCCCACTCATACCTCTAATATCACAAACCCGCAAGACCAGACACCGGCCCCACAAGCGACAAGTCTAAAAGCAAACGGGAACGAAACCAACGTTGTCAGTCCGACCGGCGAAAGACAACCTTCCTTTCGTCCCAGAGCAGTATCCTGTTCCCAAGAAGGACCTCTAACGATGGGTTCTTTGTTGGCCTCTACCGAGAGACAGGTTCAGGAAAATGGAGCAATGCGGGATGCGATGGGAATCGATTGGTGACGAGACAAAGAGACGGATGGGAGGCTCTGCATATAGCCCGATAGGAGTGGAAGCTTGCGGGAGCACAAAGAATAGCGCGTGATAGACAGGAGACCTTTCCTTGATATTATTGTCGGTTCGAATTCGAGATTAATGTAGAAAAGACCCCCGGGTCTTACCCAGAATGGAGGGGATCGAACAATGAAGGAAGAGGGAGGGGAGGGGGGAGGTTTGGTGGTGGTGGTTGGGAAGAGGGCCAGGAAGAGATGGCGGACGGTGAGGTTGAGTTTAGTTACTGTTAGTCCTGCGCCTTAGCTTGGGAGCACGGGTGATGAGTGACAATACGGGTCCCAAGTGAAGGTGTGGGCAAATGACAAGGCGGGAAATGAAGAGAGCTCATCTCCCTTCAGTTCCCGTCACCGACAATACACAACAACATTTAGATTTTCGGACTGAGAATCTCTATTCCATCAAGAATGTCAATAATTGAATTGATTTTATATTATGGTTTATTCAAGTCCCAGTATTAATCCTCATTGGTTCAACTATATAATTCATTGTTATTCGAGTAGATCAAATATATATATCAACAACTGTTTTGTGTATGGTACGGTCATGCGGACATACCTTCTTCACCTGTTTCATTTTGTTTATCATGTACAGTATGTACGCTGTATGCTACCTTATATCTCTAGTCTGTTGTCCCCCATCACATATTTCAATTTGATCGACCCACCATTTGGAAAAGGCCCAAGCTAATTCTACATATCGATCACTTACTGGACATCATAGCAATCTCCATCATACTCCATCCTGGCAACCCTCCCCCACCAACAATGGATGAGCAAAGTATAACCCTCCCTGGTCTAATCATGGGGCTACCCTCCGATCCACCCGGCAAACTTAAGGGTTCGACATGACACTCACGGTTGTGAGAGAATCATTCTCACGGTCACGGGGGACCGTCTTTGGACAATAGTAACAGAAACACTTGGTCAGATTTCCTCACCCCTCTAGTTCTTGGTCATCACAACCGAAAAAGATCCGTATCCGGGAACTGATATATTGCACGTATGGTACTAGTATTTCATGTACTAGTAGAAAATATATATAAGTGCATATGGATATATCTGACAAACCTCGAAGCTTACAGATATCGCCTATCTTACCAAATATCGCCTGTACACCGGAGGTCACCCCTTGACGAGTGATGCGACATGATCACCGGACAAAGGATGGATGATCAACGGGCTGTTGGCCATAGCGGGTGGTTCCCATTTACCCAAGTAGGGCTCTGCAGGAGCAGGCATATTTTATATATAACTTAAGGTGTCATTCTGGTTTGAACGCTGTACTTTGTGGAACGGGGTTTGTCTTTATAAGAAAATTTCGGTTTGCCTGAGCTTACTCAAGCTCGTGGCATTCTAACAGTAGTCTGTCCAAATGGCTTGGATAAGATGCAGGCCTGGTTGCTGCCGATCGGCAATGGATCCTCCGTCCTTGGGTTAGCACTTTGGCTCCCATAAACATTAATCAGACGTGGTAATACGTCATAATAGCCCACTTTGGAGCCAAGAGGGGAAGAAAAGAAAAGGAAAAAGGAAAAAAGCAGAAGGCGGTCTCCGCGTTGTGGTCAGTCGGCTTCGGGATTCGGGAGTATTGGAGAATCGGAAGGACTAATTGGTAAAAAAAAGGACCCATCATCTCAGCTAACCGTTGAACATGCCATAACCAGTTACTTCCACCGAGACCCGTCCAAATTGAGTGATCCACGCAGGTAACCACTGTCCCATATAACCGACCTTGATTTATTCAGGTCATGAATGCCCACTGTTAAATGTTGCCCGCCTCCCACGTGAGGCGGTAGCCAAAGAGGGTCACATGAAGCCGCCATGGACGCCATTTTGTCTAAGTAATAAGGCTGTACCTCCAGACAACGGAGTTTAGGTCAAATACCTGCAAACGATGATTGGAATGGCCCGTCGCATGTTATCCCTTCCTCGTGTTGCCCCGCAAACTAAGACCCGACACCAACTGCGGAGCAGCCCTAGTCTATAGGACGATGTCTTAAGCGTCTTAGCAACCAGCCATAAAAGGATCAATGCGAAAATCGGAGAACTTGCCACCAGTTCTCGAAGACGACGTCCAATTCGCGTAGTTTTGCTGTTGGATTCAGTAACTTCAAATTACCAAGGAGCTCTTTCGGGAAACTAAGACTCTTATCTCACAGCACGTTCCAGTCGGAATTTCGCCAAACTCTGAGATACCGCAAAAACGCACTTGATGTATTTCGGGCCTGTCAACTGCATGATGATCCACGGCGGAAGGAAGCTTACTGCGGGAACAGAAGAATCAATAGAATCTTAAATTATGATTCTTTTGTTGTTGTTGCGCAGCGGACGAATTGTTTTATCCGCCAAATCAGTCCTTGATCTTCTATAACCAATCCATGTCGAATCCGGAAGCCAAGGGGCTGGGAAAATAGTACCTTTTGCTCACCGACGGGGTCGCATGTTTGTTATTGTGAGGGGGTTCACCCCAGACGTTCAGATAGCTACAACTTCACGCATACCTACCAACCCATACCATCCCATTTAGATGCCCCACTGGCAGATCTTACCATCTGACTCGCATACTTAAGTTACTTGCCATCTTTGCCAACAACAATCGTACCCTTTCCCCCCTTTTTTTTTCTACTCTGGCCTTCGTCGCCTCTCCCCTCTTCTGGTCTAGTGTCCGTTTTCTCAAATCACTAGAGCATCGCTTTAATCCTTTTAAAGCTCTTGCAACCTTCCTCTGTACACCCGTGCGTTTATTTTTGTGATTTTATTCTGACTCCGTATTTACTCCCTACGGTTTCACTCTTGGATCCCTGTAGTACATCACGCTTTCTGACTAGAAAATCCACTTTCGCGACCCCGATCGGATATTGTCTTAAGGGAGATCCCAATATAGGGCGGTTGCGCAGATCAGACGAAGCTCCTAGTGTATTATTATTGTTGTTTTGACTGATTTCTGATTTCTTTCTTTGCTATATTTTTTTCTTCATTATTATTTTTTAACTGGCGGATTCAGTATCATTCTTCTGTTGATTTTTCATATTATTGCAAGTTATTTTCCTATTTTAACCCTTTCGCCCGGGTGAATAATTGTCTTTTTTTTGTCTTGTTTTTTTTTTTCCTGTCTCCTCTCCTCAGGCAACCAATTACTTTCTGACCCAACCGAATGTCTGCATCCGTTTCCGCCTCCGCCTCGTCGAACTTCCCATCAGACGCTCGTTCGGGGCCCCTCCGCCGCCTTAGCCAACTGCGCGCTTATACCCAAAATCATTTCTCCTCTCAATCCTCCTCCTCGTCATCATCAACCTCTAATACCAACAGTCAACAACCGATCGCCCGTCGACATACCTTCAGTAGTCGAGTATCTTGGTTTTCTCCCGCGTCATCTGCCTCCACCGGTACCGAATCTGCTCATCCATCTGTGGGGACCAATAACCCGGCCCCATGTCCCGACTCTGAACCATCTTCATCGACCCTCGCCCGCTACAGTTCGGTCTTGTTTCCAGGCTACCGCGGTTTTGATCTCGACCTGCGTTCCCAGAATCGCTCCTCCGAGTCATCAACCTCCCCCCCTTCTTCACACGAGCCTCGTCGGACGCAGACCCAAGGCAGGATGGCGCGGCTGAGAGGGTTGTCTCAAACCCCAGATACGAGACCGGAGGTGGACACGACGCCAGCATCGGCGCCGACCAGCCTGCCGAATGGGCTGTTAGACTGCCCCGACCCGGTTACCAATGAAAATTCTTCGTCGCCGCGCCCAAAGCAGAAAGCCACCATTCGTTTTTTCCCTCACCAGGATTCGCACGGAAATTCAAGACCTTCCTTGCCCTTTATCCCCATCTCTCGAACGCTACCATCGGAGAGTAGTGTCATCAGGGTCGGGCGATACTCTGAACGAGATGGCCTGCCCGTCGCAAACCCCACGGAGCCCTCCGATGCGCCTGTTGGTTTCAAGTCGAAGGTCGTCAGTCGAAAACATTGTGAATTTCTGTACCTGAACGGGCAGTGGCACCTTAAGGATGTCGGAAGCTCATCGGGAACCTTTTTAAACCACATGCGATTGAGTCAGCCCAACATGGCGTCTCGGCTATATACAGTGAAGGATGGTGATATCGTGCAGCTTGGTATTGATTTCAGAGGTGGGGAAGAGATGATTTTCCGATGCGTTCGTATTCGCATCGAATGCAACCGGTCTTGGCAGCAGCAGCCTAACGAGTTCAAGTATGGTCCACGCTCCGAAGGAGGAAGACGACGATGCTAACCAAGGTTCTAGTAAAAATACCGAGAGTCTCATTAAAAACTTAGGCAAAGGCGAAACGGCGGATTATTCTGGGTGCCGTGAGTGCTCGATTTGTCTTGGATCTGTCTTGGTTTGTCTCACCGCTTTCTTTTATCTTGACCTTTCGTTCCCCTTTGCTGGTTTATCCTGTCAGTGTGTGGCTAACGCCGAGTGTAGAGACCTTATCAATGTCTGTTCATGGCAGCGTGTGCCCATGTTTGGCACTACAAGTGCGTTAGTCGCCTCATCCACACACCGGATTACCCTATGTTCCAGTGCCCGAATTGCCGTGCATACACGGATCTCAGCGCTGAGGTCGATGATTCGAACGATTACGAGGAGGTGGAGCAAAAGCCCACCTCCACAGAGGAACAACGAGATTCATCCCAGGACCGTCGATCCGAAACTCGCACCCCTCAACTAGAAACCAACCCAACTCCCGAGGCCTCCAACTCCTCGCAAGACTCTGTGGATGCCCTGCCAAATTCCTTGTCCGCGGCAGCAGGGCTTACTCATGATGTCGGGACTATGCACCTCAATGAAAACAGTACATCGAGAGAACTCGATGATGAGACACCCCGTGTGGCCGATCCATCCCCTGTTGTCACGGGGAGCATCGGGATACCGGTTCCTACGGCTAGTGCTCTTCAGTGCCGGCAGGCGCAGCTGCGTGCAGATACACCCGTTCGTTCTGAGTCCTCCGATGATAACCCTCTGACGCCACGTAATGATTCCGGTCCTCTGGTATTTGACGGCCGGGCTAGCATGTCATGAAGAAGGACAATCCTATGGAATACAACGCCATGGGAGTCCATGCGCAATGACCTACGTTGACCTTTCTGAGCGGAGAGACTCTTTGTCCACGACCACTAGGCGTCCCATCAAAGACTATCTGCGGCCGTTTCACGTGTTTCTTCTCGTTAATTCCCTTGCATCATTTACAATTAAACACCCCAGCATAGTTATTTTCTATCTCTATATCTAGCATCGCAATCTGGAACCCATCTGCCCTTGGTTTTGAATTATACCCCCATTTCGCATCGCCAGATTGCTCCTCTCGGTCGGCTTGGCCAGGTTCTCCATTGCGCCGTCCTAGCTGGCAGCCCGACGGTGCACTTCAGCCGGCTGGTATTGGCGTTTTGGTCTCTGCATACGTCCTGCGATCTAGCTAAGGTTGCCGGTGGTCCATCGACGATTTCCTCGTCTGCATTCGTTTTTTCTTACACTTTCCTTTTCGTTCTATTTTTATAGCGCCTGATTAAGCATGTGTGTACATACATTATACTGCGACCGTGCGTGGGAACCGCACTGGCCAACTCAGCTACTAAAGCAACAATTCCATTTCTTGGCTGGCCAGAGTCCATCTTTCAACCTTCCTGCGACCACCACGCCACCGAACAGTGGCCAGCCAGTGATCATGAATAGCGCTCATCCTATACTTTCAGAGCGCCTCCACATAATTTTGTGCAGATATCCAATTACTACCCCAGAATCGAAGCGACGTCATCTCACAGAAGATCGGCAGCGCATCGAACATGGCGATAGGACGCGGGAACTTTTTAAACTATGCCCAGACTATGATTAGTGGCACGAACCACCATTGTTAGTGTGTAGCTTCGTCTCTCGTGATTTGCTCGAGGGACCGCCGTACCCCTCCCAGTCTTTTAGTCGAAACAACCTGACCCTTTTGTTTTGGTTGACCGCTGCCTTGGACAATTTTCCTCATCTCACACACTTCTACATACATGATTGATCCCGCAGCAAAAATGCGATTAGCCTTGAGCGCCCCGTCCACCCCCGTGCTGAGCCGGCAAAACACCTTTGTCCGGCATGGCACACACCCGCATCTCCTGTCCCATCGACAGAAGCCGCGAAGGTACGTACCGCGCATCTGGGACTGGATCGGGTCTGATCCAAGACTTCTTTAGATGGCCTCTAGTCTTCCGATTCATTAAAGGCGCCATCCACGGCGCCATCATCGTGCCCGTACTCTTCCACGCACTGTTTACGGCCTTCGTCGTCTATCTAGATCTGTACATCTTTGATACCGTCGGACTACCCAGTAGCATTGTAAGGCCTGGCTCTCATTCGTATTGTGCTCTCCAAAGAGCATACAGCTAACTACTCAAAACAGATCCCCTCTCTCTCAATAGTGGTGGGCCTCATGCTCGTCTTCCGCAACCAAACCAGCTACAACCGCTTCTGGGACGGCCGCAGCAGCCTCACAACCCTAACAACCTGCATTCGCAACCTGGTCCGTACCATCCTCACCAACGGCTACAGCACCTCGCGTCCCCTCCGCCAAGACGAAAAGGAAGACATTGAACGCACCATCCGCATCCTCATGGCCATACCTTACGCTGTGAAAAACCACCTCCGCGCCGAATATGGCGCGGCCTTCTACTCCTTTGGGGACGACGTCGGCGAGGACGGAGTCGCGGCCTATAACCCCGACTACGCGAGTTTGCTCCCCAAGGGACTCGAGGGTCACGAGGATGAAGGGTTAACGCTACCGTTCCAATTAAGTTTCTTCATAGATGGTTTTATCAAGAGGGGTGTAGAGAGGGGTTGGTATCATGCGCCTGGGGCGAGTCAGATGCAGGCGCAGTTGAATTCGTTGTTGGATGCGGTGGGGAAGATGGAGATGATTCGGTTGACGCCTATTCCTGTTGCGCATTTGTGAGTTTCTTCCCTTTCTACTCCCCAAACACTGGTATTGTCTTGGCAGAGGATATTAATGATCATATAGGATCCATCAAAAACAAGTCCTCGCTCTCTTCGGCTGTGTCCTGCCCTTCGGAATGGTCGATGATCTGGGCTGGTGGACTGTCCCCATTGTCAGTCTGGTTATCTTCACCTTATACGGAATCGAAGGGATCGGATCACAACTGGAAGATCCGTTTGGATACGACCGGAACGATATTAAGGTGGATGCGATTGTCGGTGACTCCAAGATGGAGATCGACGTGGTGTTATCCGAGTGGCGGAAGTTGATGTCGTTCGTGGAAGCGGATACACCAAGGACTGAGAGCCGATGTGTCGAAGATCATAGCGACCGGGATAAGTTCCCGCCCGAGATGTTCGTAAAGCATCGTCCTGTGACGGGGAGGGTGATTTCGTCAGTTGTGTGAGTAAGTAGTCACGTTCGCTAGGTGGGTATGGAGGATTCAGAGGAGGATTGGAATATGTCTACCCTTATGATTACGATAGCAGTATAACCTTACAATTGTCTACCGCATTCTAAACATCTGACTCACAAAACCATACCCCAACGACACTACTGAAGCGTAATGCAAGTTGGCTTCTGTGAAGAGAGGACTATTCAAAATAACCCTATAAGCATCGTCTTGGTCGAACAAAGAACACCACCACAGAACGAAGGAAAGAAACGTACCAGACGCCCCATCCATCCCAATCCCCAGCGCCAGATCAACCATACTCAGCACAACATCGGCATCACATTGAACAACCGATTGCATAGAACGGAATCAGGCTAAACCGTCATAATTATTCAATCGATCCTTCCGTAAAGGAGGTATTCCATATAGTGTTGGTTATTTCGGGCGAGCAGTTGTGTTTTCAGTCGTCTCTTGCACTCCGTCAATCTATTTATGCGGGCTCACCTCTGTGTTGTACGACGAGTCCAGCGATGGCTTGATTGCCGAGGAATAACCGGTGCAGGGTAGATAGTATTTCTGCATTGATAGTAGGGTTTTAAGGAGGGGAGACGGTGGGGTTCTATGTATTCTGGTATGTCGGTGTTGGGGTTATGGATTTGGTATGAACCCTTAAAAGCTGTCGATACTTCACCGCAAAGGTAGTTACGATGAATTTTGGAACTCGCGTCGTCATTATGAACGAGAGATGACCGTCAACCGTGAATATGGAAGTTTTTACTTTAGGCGGAAGTCGATCATGGCTATCCTTCTTGCCTCTTCCTGCATTCCTTGAAAGTAAATTCTGTAGAATCTTTTGGTCTTTCCTCTTGTTATTCATCAAGATGCCATCCAGACTTCCAGCACCTTTATTCAACTTCGAGTGGCCGCTTGATTCACCTGAGTTAGCTTCACCATCTTCTACTCGAAAGCGACGAAGCAACAGTTTCACCGAAGCTCCACAACGATCTACTGAGGCCATCTTCAACGAGATCATTCACAAGATCCCCACTATCAGAGAATTCACAGAGCTCGTTTACGAATCCATACCACCCGAGCAAGGCAGTCTCATCTGTCGCACTTTCTTAGAGTCTGGTGTTTTCGAGGCGAGCAATGCAAGGTACGATAATACTCAAGCAGTTCTACAGTGAATCTATTTGACATGAGGTAGGGCCAACTTCAATTCTCTCACTGGAACGCTTTGGATCCGAGTAAGGTTGACCCCACTCCTTGATGTGCAGTCCAGATGGGTCAATCATGCTAGCCGTCACTGGACAAGATTGGGGCTGACGAGCGAGGCCGAAGATGATCTTATGGATTTTGGAGTGGGAACGAGTATGCTCTGCACTCTACTGTTCATTCTTAGGATACTAATCCTTGGTTATAGCTTTTGATAGTTTCACGGGGCAATACACTCATTCATCGAAGGCGCCAGACTTGTTTTTACGTCCAGCTACATACTCACTGCCATCAATTGTTGTTGAGAGTGGATGGAGTGAATGTTGGCCGCGCTTGCACGCTGATAAAGACCTATGGATGTATGGATCCACTACAGTCAATGTGGTAGTCTTATTGAAATGGTCAAAGTGTGTCCGCAATAGATGTAAAGGTACGGTGGAAGTATGGACACGAAATCCTCCAGGGGGTCTTATAATGTGCGAAAAGGTACGAACGATGCTATCTCGAAACTATTCCAGGAAGCTAATACCAAGAGTCTAGTCAATCTTTCCGGAGCCTATTCCTGCTCCCGATCCCGGCACCGATGTGATCCAGTTTACGAAGCTGGATCTCTTTGGCCAACACATGGTTGCCGGGCAAGACCCCAATACGGTTCTTGCTTTGGATCTGCCAGACTTGCGTGATTTTGCTCGCGAACGAATGCAGCTTATGGGATTGACACCCGCATGAGGTTGAATGCACCTTTTCACGTCTGAGTGACCAGTAAGTGTGGCTATCCGCTGGTTGTATCCTCTCGGTCTTGGTCATTGATGTAGCTGTTAGCATTACCTCGCTATGCCTCATCAATCAAGAAAGAAAAGGAAAAAGAAATGTAAGCTAGGAGAAACACGCCAGGGAGCTATCCAGGCCCTGCAGAACGTAAAGCGGCTGCCTGGGTAATATATTGACAAGGGTTTACAAAATGGTTAGAGCGGGGGCTCTGTGAGACCGGGTCACGATCAGATGGATCCCTTCATATATCGGAGTGTTGGGAAACAAGGCTGCGGAGAAGGCTGCGAGGCTATAACCAACCCTACCCTGAGATCTTAGAATAGACTGAAGCGATTGGCAGCTACAGCTAAGCAGAAGATCCGCTACTGGGTAAGAAGCAGTAGACAGTGCAGTAGGAAATCAATAAGACCGGGTGACCAATACACCTGTTAATCAAAATACTAGATAAGACAGTCTTATATCTCTATACTGGCCTTTTTAAGCCGCACGTATTTATTATCATCCAACTAAAAGCACGGAGGATAGGATTATAGTACTTTCTATACAAGATTGGTGTGGTTAAATCAAACTAAACCCAATATATAAAAGGTTCCCAGACAGCAAAGCATATACTTCTTCAGTACCAGCTATTCGTAGGACTACAGAAGGAGACATGGTATAACACTTTAGAGATTCTTGGCTCTAAAGAAGAGAGTATAGGAAGACTTAATCTACAGAATTAAAATACTATATTATTGAGCCCGCAGGCAATCTACTATATCGCCAAGTTTACTTCAAGACGGGGCAGTTCCACAAAGCCTGGAGAGCTAGTTATACGGGGCCTGAATAAACACACTGAACTAGGAGAAGATGTCGAAGACTAGTCAAGTTGCTACAGAATACTGCTTGGGAGGGTCAACCAGATACAGTAATATATATCCTACTGAGAACAGAATATAGAGAAAGTAGGAGATGGCCATGAACATTACTCGAGTTCTCCCCTTCAACGCAAAAAAAAAAAAAAAAAAAAAAAAAAAAAAAAAAAAAAAAAAAAAAAAACATCGGTATGAAAGTCATTAAAGTGGCCAAGTTCGCTGAGAAAGCAATCCCTGCGGTCTCTTTTCGTCCTGGAAGGGTTTCTCGCGATTTTCTCTGCGTTCGCCGGCGCTCAGCACAGAAGCGAATTGCAAGCGTAAGCTGGTCCTTCTGTTTATTTTTCTCTTCCCTGCCTTGGAAGATAAGTTTCCCTTTCTAACATTGTCTATCCGAGTATAGAGCCATCAAGGATATAGGCATCCGACGGTTCACTGTTAGGTCCATCTCAGGGCTGCATCAACAATACCAAGAGTTCCTTACGAGTATCTACACGATCGTGACGTCCGATAAAATCTGGAAAGCAAAAGTTAATAGGGGCGATTTGTCCGAAAGTGACTACAAAACGCGGCTCAAGGATCAAATTGATGAAATGTTTAATGATTTGAAAAAAGGTACGATTGTTGAAATATGAGTATATCTAAATAATCTTGTGCGAGATGTTAAGTTCATATTCAGGCTGCCGAAGATATCAACTTCCATTCAATCTGGGACTCCCTCGAAAGAGACGATAATGCAGACAACGCCTGGACCAACGATGATTGGAGCAAGAACGAAATGCTCGCCCACTGGCAGGACGGACATATCACGAAGAGTCTTCACGCCATTCCTCAAGAAAAGGCCCCGTTAGTTGACATTAAGGATGACCCGAGGGATCAGATCCAATCAACTGCAATTGAATCTGAAATGAAGTACGATGACAATGAAGATGACGACGAGGAGGAGAAGGATGAGCATGGTATGTGTATGGGTATCAGAATGAGTATGGGTATGAGGATGTGAACAATAGCTATTCACATGATGGGTATCGTCGCCATTAATTTCGAAACGATTGCTGGAAGTCAATGGTATAACCTCGAATATAAGATTCCGAAAGGCGCCACGCGGCGATAAAACCTTATCACCAGAAAACGTTCACATTGGACAGTGAAAAATATATTTACTGATGAAAGATTGTTGAAGTTGACTCGTATTGATTAATTGACATATCTCTAAAACCCCTTAATTAGAGTTGGTTTTCGGTTGGGTTTTTGGCAGACCCTACGTGGTAATACGTGTCGTGCATCCACTTCTCCCTATCATCGACTCTGTCATCTCAAATGAACGGTGAATTGGCCATAACCCCATTTATGCAATTTATCTTTAGATTTATAATTAGACATTACCAAAATAATACTTGAGCAGGGAATAACCGTTTACGGGAATAATATCGGCCCTTTACGTTTTGATGGATTGACACTTGCTGACTGAAGAGGCAGCAGCGTAATTTTTAGGTCGCCTGTTTACAGGACAAGCTCGCTAATTGTATATGCGAAAGCATATCAAACAGGCCGTAGGTGATTTGGAAGACTGGCAAGCGAAGTTTGATCCTTCCTGGTATCTCATCACTAGGATTGCTAGCCCAAGTGTGAATCAACAGCTGCAGGACGTCCCTCCAGACGGTGTATCCAGAAGATTGGCGCAGTTGAGAGAAGCGATTAGAAGTTTATCTGTCCCGAATAGTCAAGGTAGACAATCGATCTTCGAGATGCGACGGTCATTCAAGAGATTGCCCAGCAGATTTCTTACTGCCCGCCGGGTGCGCTCAAAGCCGGTCAAAAAGGACGGACGGCATGGTTCGGCTGGTTAGTGTAATATGAAGTGAAGGAGTTGGAGATGCACCAACGGATCACTACGGGGACTCGGAATGGGAGAAGAATCTATACCGCCACCCCACAAGACAGGGACTATTCCCTGAAGAGCTCTACAAAATGCAGCATGATGTGTACAGTCTTGATATCTATTTTCTTGAGATCGGGCTGTGGTGCTCATTTGTGTGTGAGGATGAAAACGGTCGTTCGGGTCCCTGGGACTATAAAGATATCTGGATAGTGCTAGCTGATAAAGATCCTCGAAGAGGTGCCTTTGCTATCAAACGCGCGCTTATGGCTTTGGCAAAGGAGTGGCTGCCCTGCATTGTTGGGAACGATACACTCAACTAACCACGGCTTACTTGACATGCCTTGATGAATGTGAGGAGAATGTCTTTGGCAATTAGACTGTTCTTCAAGATGAGAATGACATAACTGTTAGTGTGAGGTATATCAAAGGGTAAGTTCGTTGCCCCTAAATAAGCAGACAGAGCCCACTAGCTGACTATACTAGATACTCCTACAGATTGAGGACATCTTAATCTAGTATTGCCGTGTAATGGACTGGTAGATACTCGGTGTACCTAAGCAGTCGCTAAAAATGACAGCCATCAGACACATAGGCACTAGCATGAAGTTCACTGAGTGATTGGTACAGCCCACTCCCTCGTCTGGAATTGTCGAAAACTGGGTGTTGATATCCCTCATCTGTAATGTGCTGAGTCCGGTCAAGGTGTGCTTTGTGCTCAATACTTTCGGGTTACTTCAGGACATTGCTATTCTTAAGAGTATAGCTTCATAAATAGAGTCTAAGACTGCTTTTCTTCCGAAAATTTGTTAAGGCCGGACTACTAATTAGGAATTTACAACCGGCGGGGTAGCAGTTCAATATTACCGAAAGAGGGTTAGTGTATATTTCATTAAGAGTCGAAGGCCTCGGGCAACCAGTCCAAGCCCTACACAAATTGACCAACGACCTCTATATTCATATAATAATCGTTGTATTGACTATAAATACTAGCTAAGCAAGCTATTCAGAGACCAAAGGAATTTATGTTCAGCTATACGAGCTTAATAAGTATTAATATAGATTCCCAGAATCCCAGCTCTATAGCTAGGGCGAATAATAATAATTAATACATTAATATATTGCATTAATTAATCCTTCGATAGCCATTTTAATCATTTAGTAGTCTTGGCCCCAGCCAAGCCTTACTTGCATTCGTCTGTTTTAGTCTAAAGCTTGTTATTTAATGACATGGATTTGCTGGGCTATACTTGACTATTGCATTTGGATCCCTGGAATAAAATCTTGTGCAGCTTCTAGCATGGGTATCTCAATCAAAGTTCACTAGAGCATAAATTAACAAAGGAAATAGTTTACAGTTCTAATTTGGACACGTCTAAACACCATAACTCCATCCGTAACCTAACCAACCAACCCAAACCCAAACCCCGTGAAATCAAACAGCCCGCCCCCTATTCGAATCCCACGCATTCGGCGACGGAAGGGCCTCATCTATCTGATGACCAGTACGACGCGGCTCACTCTCGATAATCATCTCTTGGGTGACTGTGATGTCATTCTTTTTGCCCGCTCCCTTGTCTGACCCGTCCCCTAAGATATGCTCGTCGCTGCCCCATGCCGTCGTATTATTCGGGATTGAAAGCGGATGTCGCGAACGTTTAGATGGTTGATTTCGGCTCGAGAGTGGGAAGGATTGTGTGCGGTGTCGGCCGTAGCTGGAAGGTCCACCGGTAGAACTGAAGAGCGCGCTGAGACCGATTTTCTGGGCGCCTCGGCGGATTAGTGGTTGGATGATGGGGAGGTTGGCGACAACGATGGAGACGAATGTTTCGCGACAGGCCCATTTACTGCCGGAGACTGCGCCTTCGGGTCCAGACTATGGTGGGTTCGTTAGATATGGAAACAATCGAGGTAGGTCTGGAGGAAGGGTAGGACGTACGGTCATAATGGTTACGGCACGGATAATAGCGGCCATGATCACGAAGGAGGCGCCACTGAACAAGGCCATTAGGGTAATCTTTCTCCTAATACCGATGTTGACTGTCCATAACAACTGATGTATTGTGAGCTTTTTCGCGCCTTTGGTTGCATTTTGTGGGGCAATGGGAGACAAACTGGCAAAGGAATAGACATTAAGTACAAGTCGGTCAATACGTTCGGAATGACTACAATGAGGACATAGAGCGTTGACTTGGTGGGTTGACAGATATCTAAGCTGTTAGTAAGATGAAAGTAGATCAACCGGTCTTCAAATACTTACTCCCGGGATCTGGGTTAATCTGCCAGTACTTATGCATCGGTTGGCATCCGAGCAAGATAGACAATGCCACGGCAAGATAGGTCACTCCAAGGAGGATATATGCAAACCGCACTCGACCTGGTAGGTTTTGAAGCCCGGTGCTGTGCTTGTCAGTATCAGAGGTATACCAGATTTTAGCAGGAAGATATAACAATGAAGAAATAAAGCGTACGTCAACCGGGAATAGAACACGGCCACACAGGCCTTCACCAACCACAGGATGCATGCATAGAATGACCATCCGATCACCTGGATTTTCGAGCCCCATTGCCTATCGTAATATTCGCGCGAGTTTGGATCAAGTGCGGCACGCTCTTGGGGAGTCATGTAACTATTCGTGAGCCCACCGAACTTGGCCCCAACCAGGTACGCCGCTACTGTTTCGGCAGTGTACACTAGCTATATCTTAAAATGTAAGCACCCCTCTTCTCGTAAAATTCGCAGTCGGTTTCATCCATACTCACCCCGGCCAAAGGCATCAGGTAATCATCCACCTGGAAGTTGGCAGGGCCGACCGAAGTCCATCTCACGTAAATTCGAATAATAATGAAGACTAGACCCAGAGAGAGGAGGGTGAACGCCTCCGGGTCTGCTGTGGTCATGATGTCAACGACGGGAAGCTGAAAAGCGCACAACGTAGGAAAGAAGAGCAATGGGTCACTCAAGAGATCCGGGTTTGGCAAGTATAAGAACCGCATGCGCTAGGTCCCGCTTCCAAAGCAGAGGGAAGGGATGCCATTTTGGGAACGGGGGAAAGGTGCTTTGATGCTAGTAAATGAAAAGGGAAAAATCCCAAAGTACCGTTTTGCAGGATTTCTTCACACGGTTCCGGGAACATTGGATCCACTGGCGGCATGAGGGATTTGCATTGAAATTATAACGCCAAGATCTGTGCGGAACTAATGTGATGCTAATCAGCGTTAGAACACGACCGCCTCGCCGGGACATACTGTCCTCCCGTCGTCCGTGGACGAGACGACATCCAACCTATCTCCAAAAAAGGCAATGATTTGAAGGGTAGAATCGACGAACTCTACCCTAACATAAACTGACGCAGCCCGGTTCAGTTAGTGTGGCAAGAAGGCTCCATCTTCGGACCGTAGAAAGGTCTGTAATTCGGTACCTTGATGGATCCACCCCCTGAGAGAGCTATGGACACGACTTAAAACTAGTGTGAAATCCGTATCCGTCCTGACGCAGCACTAGGGCCTCGGTTTTCGTACGTGGATTTGGAGCTTAAACCATGGAGTGGGAATTCGCAATACCCCAAGTACTATGATTAGACATTAGCAGGAGATTAGGCTCGTCCTAGGACCCGCAAACCCTGCGAGTTAGGGCATCTCGCAACCCTTCATTGGACGGTGCTCCAAACGCCGGAACTGTTGATCCCTGCCGGACACACCACCGTTGAGGACTGGACTCCCAGCCGACAAGCACCGAATGCTTCACGCCTGCGAATGCTGCCTAAATTTCTTTTGGTCCGTATGGACTATGGAGTCGACGCCAGCAGAGCGGTCAGTCACCATTCTACCCGCGCTTTTACCCCTCTACTACCGGAGTAGGACCATCGCTCCCAAGACGCACTAGTCACACCTAGCCAGTCCGGCCCCCTTATGAAGACCTCGTATCCCCCCTCTTTGTCTCCTCCCGATTGACTTTGAGAGATCAACTTCAGATACAAAGAACACGACATGGATTCCGCTGCTGACTTTATTGTTATCGGAGGTGAGTACACCCGCACGGACGGGGTCGCCACAATCCGCTAATAAAACCTAATTAGGTGGTCCGGCTGGCAGCACGGTGGCAAGCCAGTTAGCCAATTCCCCGAAGCATCCCAAAGTGCTTCTCTTGGAAGCCGGAGGCCTCAATGCTGAGCACGACCTGCGGGTGGACGGCCAGCGATGGCTGACCTTCCAGAACAAGCACATGAACTGGGGCTACAAGACCACCCCGCAAGAGCACTGTAACAACCGCGAGATTGATTACTCCCGCGGACGGGGCATGGGAGGCTCCAGTGCCATCAACTTCGGTGTGTACACTGTAGGCGCCCGCGATGACTACGAAGAGTGGGCACGAGTGGTAGGCGATGATGCCTTCCGCTGGGAGCAAATCCAGTCAAGGTTCAAAGCCCTCGAGACCTTCCACGGTGATCTTCCCGCGGGCGTTGATGCGAAATACGCAGCTCCGCGAGCTGAAGACCACGGAAGCTCTGGCAGCCTTCACGTCGGGTTCGCCTCGGAATGGGAGAAAGATTTACCGCCCCTTTTGGATGTCTTTGAGCAAGAAGGGTTCCCCTTCAATCCGGACCACAACTCGGGCAATCCCATTGGGATGTCTGTTCTGATTAACTCTGCCTACAAGGGTGTTCGGTCCACAGCCGCGGACCTATTGAAGCCGAAGCCGGAGAACTTGACTATTGTCACTGATGCTCCTGTACAGCGCCTTGTATTCGACGGCAACAAGGCTGTAGGTGTTGAGTCCAATGGGAAGAAGTGTGAGTTTAACTTCAGTTACCCACTTTTAATTTGAAAAAAGAGTATCCGACAACGGAGACCTATCATATAAAGTATACAACCAAGCAATATCTGACTAACAATTGCGAAGATCTCGCCTCAAAGGAGGTTATCATGTGCGCTGGATCTCTGGAAGGTCCGCGCATCCTCATGCACTCGGGTATTGGCCCCGCACAGCAGCTAGAGAAGTTCAATATCCCCGTTAAGCTTGATGTTCCCGCCATCGGCCAGGGTCTCCGAGACCACACGTTCGTCCCGATCGTAAACACTCGCGTAGAGAAAAGCACCCAGCGCCGCGAGTTCTATGGCGACGAGAAAGCCATGGCCGAGGCCCTTGAGCAATGGAAGAAGGACGGAAGCGGCCCATGGTCACGGTTCGCCTGCGAACTGGGTATTGGGTGGTTCAAGCTCGATAAGGTCACGTCCTCCGAGGAATTCCAGAAGCTGCCCGAGGAAGAGAAGAAGTATCTCCTGCAAGAGACCGTGCCACACTACGAAATTCTGACACACTTCCCTATCCACTGGTTCATTCCGGATTTTGCCAAGGAGGCCCTGAACTACTCCTGCCTGCTCGTGTTCATGTTCAACGCACAGGGTCGTGGTGAAGTCACCCTACAGTCATCGGACCCCAATGTGCCCTTGCTTTTCGATCCGAAGTTCCTGTCTCATCCATTCGATCGTCGCGTTGCTATTGAGTCTCTGCGGGATGCGTTCCGCATTGCTAAGAGCGATAACTATACCAAGGATAACGTCATGGAATTGGCTGGTCCCAAGTCCGACTCTGACGAAGATCTTTTGGAATACTGGAAACAGAACATTTCATCCAGTTGGCACATGACTGGTACCATCAAGATGGGTAAGAAGGGCGATACCGATGCCGCAGTGGACAACGATTTCCGCTTCATGGGCATTGACGGGTTACGCGTGGCGGATATGAGCGTGGTCCCCGTGCTGGCCAACTGTCACGTTCAGGCCGTGGCATATGTGACGGGAGCCACATGTGCGGAGAAGTTGATCAAGGAGTATGATCTAGCCTAGACATTTTTTTTCTGCATTAGCGTACATCGAATTTGAAACACTATTGAACCTATTGAAATTGGCTACAACGCAAGTATCGATCGTTATTAGCTCTTGGGTGATTGACCCCAAAGGCAAGAAACTCTTTTTTTCCGGGGAACCCCAGTTTGAGTGTCAACGGAGTCAGTGACGGACTTCATGCCATCGGAATTCCTCCGTTAAACTTGTTGACAGCTCACATGTTCTCCACAGACCCACTCCCTCAGTGGGGTCACGGGATTTCATAGCCGCTGATATAAGCGATGGCTCTCCTTTTCGGCTCCAGTCCCGGAATACGCGAAATGAGCACCTTTGCCGTTTAGGGTAAGCCACGAGGATATCATCGATGATCCAACATAATTGACTTTCTCTTTTTCTGGAACCGCAATGGATGCATTAGTTGAGGATTTGGTTTTTTTCTTTTTTTGTGGCGTAGATCCCCCTTATTCTCCTGCCAAGAGTGCCAGGGTTTTCATTCTTTATTGATCATGGAGAGTCAAGAATCACTCTTCCAACCAGTAACACTCCTCTGTACTCATTTCCCATCAAAATATCGCAACCATGTACCGGCCACTCTTGTTCTGCTTCGTCTTCCTTTCAAGCATTTTTTCACTTATCCACGCCCACTCGGTAGTCCCGGGAACTAGTCTCAACAATTGTCAGAACCTGGAAAGGCTAAACCGCACCCTCCACCACGTCTCCCCGATCCTGGAGAAACTCTCTCATGTTAGTGCGGGCAGTGGCAAGGCAGTGGCGCCCACCCGAAATGAAACCGTCGATGCCACCCATAAAAGAGGTCTTAGCGATAAACTCCAGCAAATCCAATCCGCAGAGGCGATGCTCAAGCAATCCAAGGACAAAGTTTTGAGCAAGATGACGACCTGCCAAGAGCCCAACGTGGGCGCAAACAATGTATTGCAAAGTACCAAGCGGGATGATGAAGAAAAGTGCGCACTTGACGAAGTATTGGAAGAATTGTTGGACGAGATAACGGATGCGCTAGAGTGTCTGTTGTCGGTTACGTCCCCGTTGTTGGGAGGTGTGGTGGATTTGGTGTCCAATATACTAGGTGGAATTGTGAACTTGGCTAGCGAGATACTTGACCTTGATTAACGGATTGGTCGGCGGTCCTAGGGACACTGTTCAGGCTACATTAGTGGGGAGTTCATGTATATTATATATCTTCAGTTACAGGACGGAAATGATGGTGGATATATGGCTCAGTGTGTCAGGTATTGTACATTGTAACATATTGCATGGTCTGGTTAATTATGACAGCACACAGTGACTGTAAATGTTATTTGCATCGTTGTACGACTTCGTAGCTCATAAGGGTGCTTCCAGTGTCAAGACACTATCCAGGATAGTATCGGGAGTAGCATAAGATAGAACTTGGACTACCGCTTTCAAGTCGCTTCCATATTGCAAACTGCGGTCATCTTCCGGGTTGGCCACAATGATTCGATGACGGAAGACCTTCTTCGCAGCTAAGGCTACTATCGACGGCGTGAGATAATCAATTCCATGCAATGCAGCGAGCAACCTATCTTAATTAGTCCAAGCCATGCTTCAGAAGTCTTGTAGAGGACACACTTTGAGAGCTTCCTAAAATATACATTTGATCGTGCGGATATACCTCCAGCAACTGCGCGACTGAAACGGAGAAACACCGCGATGTCTTGATGATACCGAACTACATCCGCGCCCATAGTTACACTGTCACTGGCTTGCTGTAGTTTGTCCAAGGCCTATATATCGGTAAGTATCGAGCGGATGTCCAGAAACCTAAGCTCACCTTCCGGTCTATATTCGGGTGTCCTTTGTGCAGCGGTACCTCTGATTTGCGCACAACAGACGATGCTGACATCTGACCGTCAGAAAGCCAGTCGTTGTTCTCTTCTAAGTATATAAACCCGTCCCTAGAACCGTGAAAGTGGGAGATGATGAGATGGTCATTCTTGACTAGTCAGCGTCATCCATTTATAGGCCTATGACAGCAGGCTACCTACCAAGTGGAAGTTTAAAGTTGGCTGATCATGTTCTGTCTTGCGCATAACAAGCGGTATGAAGAGGAAGTCTTCTGGAGCCTCGAGGAAGCCATTATGTGTATTGAGTTTCTTAGAGCGCATCAGCTGTTATAGAAGTTAGCCAGGTCATACATTTGAGCAAGATTCTATATTCACCTCAAGTGCTTTGAGCTGTATACTGTCAGCAGCGTGATCGAAGTTCTTGGCTACTACGACGTTAACCACCCTATTCTCCGCATTGTTCGGACCAGCCGAGTTTCGAGCATTCGCAGGAATGAGCTCTAGGCAGAATTCATCCAGTGTTGTAGTCTCAGAGCAGTCAACAACAACACATGTAAGGTCGAAAGTGTGTATACATATCTAGCGGAACGTCAGTGCGTGAATTAGGAGGCACTATATATTGAGAAGCGAATTACCAAGGCGAGTTCTTTAGCAACGTCATTTATGTTGTCGGCCGTAGCGTCGATACGACAATGCTCGCGAGCAGCAAGACAGAGATAAAGCGCCACTTCAAGATCCGATAGTTCCTGTACCAGACTGGATATTTCCGCTAGATCATCCATAATTTTAACTCGTATGCTTCTTGATGTTCAGTATCAGTAAATTGAGTCCTGATAAGTGGCCGACGAACAGCCAAGACGCTACGCCTGACTAGGTTTAGCTCCGGCCCGACCCCATGTGAGCTGGGAGCTTCCCGATGAACGACCGCCAACAAGGCTCATCGCAGCTTCGATCTCTTTCTTCGGTTGGTGCGGTCTCTGTTCTGGAAATATCTGCCAGTATCAATGGCGCCGTCAAATCCGCTGGCGAACTGGGAGAGGCTGGGCGATAGTTTCTATAGAAAAGTCCCGATATACGACGCGATCTTCGATGAAGATGTTGAACTAGAGAACTACATCGTCGCAGGCGCGCCATACGGAGGGGCTTTAGGTACGAGTATCTATCGTTATACACCTTGCGAGTCGAGGCTTACGATTCATAGCGTTGCATCGCGATGATACCAAGCCATACAGGTTCCGTGATGCTCAGACCGCCAAGTCGAGCATTGGTATCTATTCATCCTCGGGAAAGCTGATTAACCGACTTAATGTTAGTTAATGATACAACTCAATGGTCCTTCTAACTCTAACGTTTCCAGTGGGAGCATGGTACTATCCGAGGCCTCGGCTGGTCCGACAAAGAGGAGTTGTTAGTGATCACGGAAGACGGTACCGTTCGACGCTATTTCGGACTGTATGGAGACTTTACTTCATTTTCTCTAGGAAACGTAGGCTTTCGATCTCTATATCTACTATTTTCGGCGCTAATATGCGCAGGGAGCGGAAGAATATGGCGTCAGAGCTTGTCGCTTTTGGACTTCCGGCTTCGTTGCTCTGCTCTCAAATAACCAGCTGGTAGCTGTGTCTAACTATGACGAGCCTCGACCGAAGCTCCTAGCTCATTGCCCTGAAGGAGAGGTTTCATCGTGGTCCTTAATTCCACCTGCTTTTACATTGTCGCGCTCAGTCGAGGTACTGCTAGCTGTTGACAAGACCGTCTACCTGGTTGATCCCACAGAGGCAGAGGACAAAGTGCTTCAAAATGGTCCTTTTAAGCATGCCAGCGTTTCGCCAACTGGAAGATTCGTGGCCCTCATTACGGCGGAAGGCAAAGTATGGGTAGTCAGTAGTGACTTCCAGAGCAAGTACAGCGAGTATGATCCCGAATCTCGCGTAACTCCCCGGACAGTTGACTGGTGTGGCGATGATGCTGTGGTCATTGCGTGGGAAGATGAAGTGCACTTGATTGGTCCCAATGGGGTTGCCGCTCGGTGAGTTGTCCATCATATCTGGAAGCCTGCGTTCTCCTAACCAATTAAGCTATTATTATGACGGCATTGTCCACGTTGTCCCCGAGTTTGATGGCGTTCGACTGATCACGCATGACACATGCGAGTTTTTACATAAAGTGACAGGTATGTTTGCTTACAAAATCTGTTTCCCCATCAATTAACACCAGTCCAGACGTAACGGAGGCGATCTTCCGCCTCGGATCTACCTCCCCTGCTTCAGTCCTACTGGACTCAATCGACTTGCTAGAAAAGAAGTCTCCTAAGGCCGATGAGAACATCCAGCGAATCCGATCAAGCTTACCAGAAGCCGTTGACATCTGCGTTAGGGCCGCGGGTCATGAATTCGACGCATATTGGCAGAAGAGATTGTTGAAAGCTGCGTCATTCGGCAAATCTGTTCTGGATTTATACAACAGTGACGATTTCGTGGAAATGACCGAGAAACTCCGAGTTCTTAAAGCAGTTAGGGATTACCAGATTGGGCTCCCAATCTCATACGATCAATACATGCGGCTGACTCCGGAAAAACTTATCGAACGCTTGGTGAACAGACATGAATATTTACTTGCCATTAAGATTTCGGAATACCTCCAGATTCCTGCCGACAGAATCTACGTCCATTGGGCAAGCCAAAAGGTTAAGGTCTCAACCGTTGACGATGAAGCTGTCTGTAAGCTTATCGTGCAAAGATTGGACGGCAAGCCGGGGATATCGTTCGAACTGATCGCACAAGCCGCTTATGATGAAGGGCGTGCTAATCTGGCCACCCAGCTGCTGAACCACGAGCCGCGGGCCGGCAAGCAGGTTCCGTTACTTCTGAACATGGAGGAGGATGAGATTGCTCTTGATAAGGCCATCGAAAGCGGTGACAATGACCTAGTAAGCTATGTGCTTCTACGTCTCAAGAGCAAACTCCCCCTGGCCAGCTTCTTCAGAATGATTAACACCCGGCCTATGGCTTCTGCCCTTGTGGAAACGACCGCTCGAGGTGACGATACCGAACTACTAAAAGATCTCTACTACCAAGACGACCGTCCGATCGACGGCTCGAATGTGCTCCTCTCGGAAGCATTGAGTCAGACAGAGTTGCCAAGCAAAACTGAGAAGCTGCACCTTGCCTCTCGATTATTAGTCGACTCTAAAGACGCGACAGTAGTCTTGCAGCAAAAACTTCTTTCCGAAGCATCACAGTTGTTGAAGGTCCAGGAAGCCTTGGATAAGGACATTGCAGATCGGTCTGAATTTGTGGGTCTAAGCTTGAACGAGACTATTTACAGACTGATCCGATCGGGCTACGGCAAGAGAGCACAGAAGCTTCAGAGTGAATTTAAGATGCCGGATAAGACATATTGGTGGCTTAGACTAAGGGCTCTAGTTGCCAAACGAGACTGGGGTGAGTTGGAAGAGATCGGCAGAAACAAGAAATCTCCGATCGGGTGGGAGGTGAGCCAATTCTTAACCAGCTTCAGTTGTATGCATGCACGTGCTGACACAAGTTGACAGCCTTTCTATAACGAGATACTAGGTGCTGGAAACACGAAACTCGCTTCGTTTTTCGTCCCCAAATGCACCAATTTACCGGTCGAAGACAAGGTGGAAATGTGGGTGAAATGTGGAATGATCGTGAAAGCCGGGGAGGAAGCCTTCAGAGCTAAGGACTTCAATACCCTGGAGCTCCTCCGGACGAGAGCTTCGGGACCAGCTGTCGCTGATATTGATCGAATGATCAACCAGCTTAGGCCAAGGAAATAGTTGACGTGACCAGCCTAGTATCTCCTTTGCACTGTCGCTATGACATTTCAGCTGATATCATCGTCCACGTCAATATCTGCGTGTTGGTCGGCCACCAGGTTTTGAGCCGGCTGCGGCTGCGGCTTCGTTTTATTAGGAGCCGCAGAAACATCGGCCATAGCGTCATCGTCGTCATTATCGGCCTCGTCGTTGAGGTTCTGAAACATGGTCGCTCCCGCCTTGCGATTCAGGTCTTCCCACTCAGCCTGGCGGCCCGCATTGTCAGTATCGATGAAATGGCCTTGGCAGAATCAATTTGTCCATACCCTACGTGCTTTCACTGTCTTTCCCCGCTTGAGACTTTTCTCCACTTTCGTCTCCAGTTGATCCAAGAGATTCTCTGCTCTTTCGATACCCTTCTGCTGCCTAGCGCGCTGCGCCTTTGTGAGAGCTTTGGCTTTCGACTTCTTCTTTGCCACGCCGGCATTTGCACGATCAGAAAGTACGGATTCACGCTGTATCACGGTATCTTCGGCACGGGGAAGGGTGGTCAAAGACTTGTCAACGTCGAGACTCGGCGATGCTGCCCGGCGGGCCGCACGAGAGTGCTTTGACTGGACTATAGACAGCCGTTAATTTAGTAACCTCATTTCTCTCCTGCATAATCTCCACGTACCTCTTGCTTTAGCCATTGTGATGAGGATCGGAAAGTTTGTGTTTTATCACAGCCGTAGAATATTTTCAGTGGAGACGATAGTCGCTATCGATAACGAGTCCGGGTAGCCACAAAAACCAGATGTGAAGCCCGCGGCGCTTATTAAACTCCGACAGGCAAACAGTCCAAATATCATCAATCTATACTTAAGATATACAAACTCATTTTCATTCTTTTACCCGTCCATGAGTATTCGAACGCTATCTCTATGCCGTGACCTCCCAGATTTCCCTCTCAACCATGCACTCTCATAGAGGGGCGAACGGTGTCCTCACTCAGAGTCCCTTGAACCACGCAAAGACCAACCACTATGACACGGTTTTTCAGTATCTACAAGACCACCCAAGCGTAGCCTCCACCCTAGCGATCGCGATACTCGTTTTCGTTGCCTTGACTCAGTCTGGATCGATTCCGGCCACGGTAGCCCGAGCACTGTGGGACGTCATCGTTTACATGACGCCGTCCAGGGTAGTCGCCGCCCTAGACAAAAAAGCAAAGTCAACCCCGATCGACGAAAGTGCCGGCCCGATGACTTTCGAAGCCAAGAGCGAAGCGATGAAACGGATCCTCGGGCTCGATAACTCGTCATTATCCTCACTTTTTCCTCGAGCTCCAACACTCCCGGGCTTCGGTACTGCACTTCTCGGCAACAAGGACAGCCTCCCTCCGGGTCTAGGCAACTGGGACAACTCGTGCTATCAGAACAGTATCATACAAGGGTTTGCTTCGCTGGAGTCGCTCGCGACCTTCTTGGGACGGAACATCGATTTATTCGGGGCGAAGGGGGCATTTTCGACACATCAGGCGCTCAAGGGCATCATAGAACGGCTGAATAGCCCCGACAGTTACGGACAGCGATTATGGACTCCGGCGGATCTGAAGTCGATGAGCAGTTGGCAACAACAAGATGCGCAGGAATACTTTTCGAAGGTTGTCGATCAGATAGACTACGAGATACAGCAGGCTACACGGAAACAAACTCGGAACCTGGGGTTGAAGGTGGCAAGCCCACAGGAAAATGTTATTGGGGCTGGGTCTACGCCGGGAACCAGTGCGGACGCCTCCGTCGGGGCTCGTATCGCTGAAATACGTTCCTTCGGAAACCCACTGGAAGGTCTCCTCGCACAGCGAGTGGGCTGCATGCAATGTGGTTGGACTGAGGGCTTGTCCCTTATTCCATTCAACTGCCTGACAGTACCGCTTGGGGCGGGCTACGAGCATGATGTTCGTGATTGTCTTCAGGACTACATGGATCTAGAACCGATTGAAGGAGTGGAGTGTGCGAAGTGTACTTTGTTGCACGCTCAAAAACAACTCCAGAATCTACTTAAACAACTCGATGAGGATAAGTCGCTTTCGAACACACCCGATTCACCGAGTGTATCCGAAGCGCTGAAGAACTCGGCGCAGGAACGATTGAAGGCTGTTGAGGAGGCCCTCGAGGAAGAGGATTTTGCGGAGAAGACGCTCTCTAAGAAGTGCAATATCCCTTCGAAGAACCGTGTCTCCTCTACGAAATCCAGACAAGCTGTGATTGCAAGGCCGCCGAAGTGCCTTGTCGTTCACATCAACCGCAGTTTGTTTGATGAAATGACGGGAATGCTTCGAAAGAATTACGCCGCTCTGAAGTTTCCGAAGATCCTTGATATGGGCGAGTGGTGCCTAGGAGCAGCCGCCGGCCAAGCGGGTCAAAACAGCGAGACGTGGGTCATGGATCCGAGAGAGTCGATGCTCGCACAAGCCGACAAGATCGCGGATGCCCATGGACAATTATATGAATTACGAGCGGTAATCACGCACTACGGCCGTCATGAGAACGGTCACTATATATGTTATAGAAAGTACTCTTCAGAAACATTCCCCGCCGACGTTCCGGAGTCAGTCATTGAGCAAGACGGTGAGAAGCAGACGACTGAGCGTTGGTTCCGGTTAAGTGACGAGGATGTACAAATGGTCAGCGAATCCAACGTGATGGCGCAGGGGGGAGCTTTCATGCTCTTCTATGAAGCTGTGGATTCATCTTCTCTCCCCGCTGAAACTGGCGAGCGAGATGTTGCAGAAGTGGATAACTCGGTATCTACGTCGAGTGCTGTCACGCCGGAAGACATGTCGACAACATCTGCGGCCACTGACGACACCCGAACGTCTCAAGCTACAAGTGTGTCCACGCCTGAGAAGGCCGAGCTTCCAGTTTCGAATGGACAGCCTGCGTCGGAAGTTGACTGAGTCTAATGCCTTGCATATTGTTATATTTAGCATGGTCCGCTCGATTGCGGACGCTAGCAACTGTGTACATCACTATTATGATACCCCAGTCCCACTTAAGGCGTTGCATTGCTTTGGTTTTGTATTTTTACGTGGACATGATTTTGGACAGGTATAGACCTCTGCATCAACCGAACAGACATTGGTTAGGTCAAGAATGTTATCACATGCATACTTACAGTAGTTAGCATCAATCACTCCAAAATCCACCCAGGCTTCTGACATCTCCAGAAGTATATCCACCTACAAACTCTAGCACGTATCTCAGAACCAATATTATGTTCCTCCCATGAAGTATGTACACGATTCAATAAGGCCCTACCAACAAAATGAACCCAAAGAAACCAAAGCCAACCCCAACACCAATCTCCAGAACCAAACCCAAATCTAAAAAACGCCAGCCCTAGTCATAACATCATGAAACTGTTCCAAGCTCACCCCAGCCTCAAGACCCGCGCCCCCATTCGCCTCCAAAATCATATCCCTAAGCAACTCGTCCCCCAACCCATCCTCCTTCAACTCCCGCGCAATGCGCCTCAAATGCCCCAACGTAATCGGCCCATCCGTATTCCTCGTAAACAACTGATAAGCAGCATCCACCTCAGCGACCATAGCATCCTCATCGCGAGACCGTAACTTCGCCGCCGCAACAGCCACAAACGGTTCATAGAGCACATACCCGGTCGTCGTAGGATCCACTGCCGCCAAAATATCGTGAAGCTCTCGCGAATCAGCCGGCGCAAGACCTAGCGCTCTTTATTATCCCTTAGTCAATACAATCCAACACACATTCCACCCGGCGCAAAGTATACGGGACGGAGACGAGGGCGGAGAAGGGGGACATACACAAGCGCCTTCCGAACATCTTCTCGTGCTATTACTCCTTCTTTCTCGTTCGGGAAGTCTGCGGCGCTGGTCGCGAAGAGCTGGAAGACTTCTTTGATCTCATTTTCTTCGGTGGCGCTGATGTCGTGCGCTTTGGCGAGTTTGGATTGTCGCGCTTTCTTGGGCGCGGAGGGTGCGCTGCGCTTTTTGGGAGGCTGGATGGGTGAGATTTTGGTTAGTGGGTACGCTTTAGATTGAGGATTAGTTTGCGATGGAGGGAGACTTACCATCTCCCCTTGGTGGTGTTGGGGTGTGGCAGTTGGGAGGTGTGGTTGTTGGTGGCGAGATGGTTTATTGCGTAGGTTAAGGCGGAGAGGGCCTTTGGGTTATCTATATGATTATGGACTACGGAGTATGCGCTGAGTGTCAGGCTTTACGGAGTTTACACATCGAGGTATGCTGGCTTGTCTACATAGTGTTTACGTAAGTGTATATTAAAGTGATTTTTGATAACAAAGACATAAAATCTCTCTAAGAATATAAAGTCAATCTAGTCATGGTTCTTCATCGAAGATCGCCGAACAATCGACGTATTCCCGTGACTGCCTGGGCCTGCTGACGTAACCCAAAATATGCCTACATTTCCCAATCGAGCCAACGGCCTGACTTTATATACCCTACATTGTCCCCGGACAGCTTCCTTATTTTCTCCATCATCGACTATACTACAGTCTATAGACAAACTTAGTCACTAGGCTATCTCTAACGCACTTCATATCATGGACGTAGAGTTATATGTCTACGACCTCTCCAAGGTATTCCCATCCAGTATAAAACCACAAGCTCATTGGCTAACATGCAACAGGGTCTCGCCCGCCAGGTACGTCAAATTCGTACCATCACAGAGAACAAGGACCAAGATCTAACATAATCAAGTGGTCCCTCCCGCTCACGGGCACGCACATCGATGCCATCTACCACACAGCCATTGTGCTCAACGGCGTGGAATACTACTTTGGCCATGGCATCCAAACAGCCTACCCAGGGAGCACGCACCACGGACAACCCATGAAGAAAGTCCATCTGGGCCAGACAGAACTGCCCCTGGACGTGATATCCGAGTATATCGAGTCACTGGGAGAAATCTACACCCCAGAGGCAAGCCCAAAACCCCCCTACAAATCACAAATCAGCCACAACTAACCAAAACCCAGTCCTACGACCTCTTCCTCCACAACTGCAACAACTTCACCCAAGATCTGGCCATGTTCCTCCTGGGCAAGAGTATCCCAGATCACATCCGGAACTTACCCCAGACCTTCCTCAGCACGCCTTTCGGGCAGATGATCAAGCCGCAAATCGAAGCCGCCCTGCGCCCTGTCACCCAAGCCCCCAGCACCGGCGTACCAACCCAGCCCCCTGCACAAATTCAGCCAGCGAACAAAGTCATCCAGGTCACCAATCTCACGCAACTCAACCACGAACTCAACCAGGCCAGCCACTCCGCCGCAATCATCTTCTTCACCTCGGCCACCTGTCCGCCCTGCAAAGCCCTCTACCCTGTATACGACTCACTAGCCGAAGAAGCAGGATCCAAGGCGGCACTAATCAAAGTAGACATCAGCAGCGCCTACGACGTGGCCATGAAATACGGGATCAAGGCCACACCCACCTTCAAGACCTACCTGAAAGGCCAAGAAACAGAAACCTGGAGCGGCGCAAACGCATCCCAGCTCCAGGGAAATATCAAACTGCTAATCGAAATGGCGAACCCAGCACATCCGCACCGCAAACTCGACCTCCCGACTTTCCAACGCCCGATCCCTGTCTCGTCATACATTCAATACAAGAATATACCACCGCTAGACAAACTAATCCAGAAATTACCCCAAGGAACCAGAGACAACAAGACCCTCGCCTCAATCAAAACCTTCATAAATCACAGCATCAAATCCAACGATAAGATCGAAACTCCTCTACCACAGGACCTCCCAACATACCCAATCTACATCGAAACCCTCCTCAAGGAAACACCAAGCGACGCTCACTTCGCAATCATAGATCTAACAAGACTCCTAACCCTCGACCACAGAGTTGCCTCATACTTCGCTTCCCAGAATCCACCGTCTACACTCTCATCCCTCCTCTCCCTATCCCAAGATACCCAAGATCCCCAAGACAAGAAAGAAATCCCCTACAACCAAACCCTAACAACCCTCCACCTCCTCACAAACCTCCTCACCACTCCCCTCCCAACACACACCATCCTAAACACCCCCTCCCTCTTCTCACAGACTCTAAACACCCTAACAACCTCCCTCTTCCACCCGAACCCTAAAATCCGCTGCGCAGCCACCTCCTTAGCCTACAACCTCACCGCCCAGAACCACAATTCCCGGATCGAAGGTAAGGGCGATATCATCTCCGAAGAGGACCAGGTCTCGCTGGTGGCGGGGTTGGTCGAGGCGATCGCGAATGAGGAGGAGAGTGGAGAGGCGCTGGGGGGGTTTTTGATGGCGTTGGGGTTGGTGGTTTATGAGTGTGCTGTGGGTGGGGAGGTGGAGGAGGTTTGTCGGGTTTTGGGGAGTAGGGAGACTGTTCTTGGGAAGAAGGGGAAGGGGGGTTTGTTTGGGGGAGGAGAGGAGGGGAGGAAGTTGGAGGGGTTGATTGGGGAGGTGGCGGGGTTAGTGGGGTTTTCTTGAGTACTATGTAGTATGTACTGTGTCCTGTGTATGGAGGATAGGGTATGGAGGGGTTTGGTTAGGTTTTGTTTTATCGTGGTTGATTTGTTGTGGTTTAGACTGGTTCAGGATAGAATTGTAGATATGTCTTGGGTGGACTGTTGGGATTGTGGTTATGTGTATGTGTATGGGTGTTTGTTTCCTTGGGTACTTTTTACTTTTGTTTCTTTGTCTTTTCCCGGTGTGGTTGTCTGTGTCTATCACACACGTAGAGCTTTGGCCTTCGGTTCTGTTGTCGATATCTACGGTCTGATCACCAGAGACGGTGGTCTGAATTACAATCTAATTTCAATCACGAACTACGTCTACAAAGTCAGGATGCCAGATTCAGTACAACCTCGTATTCACATGCCATTACCTAGATCAAAAGATAAAACCATGGTCGCTAAAAGAGTCATCACAGAAAATAGGGTATGTCGCTGAGCTATGCAAATGCAAACCGTGGAAAAAGCCGATGCAGGAGCTGTTCGTGTTAACACGCTCGGGGTATGAGAAAAAACAAAGACACAACATTAGGTACACGACGGGTATCTGAGAACATTGGATCGACGCTAGAAAATATTCAGGGAGAAAGGGTATTAAGATGGTGTGTAGGAAGAAAGGCAGAAAGGAAAAGATACAAAGGACAGTGCTGTGGAATCCTGGACAGGCTGAACGAACATGACAAGAGTTCCCGAAATGGAGAAAGAAAACTAAGGCGCTATAATGGACGCTGAAGACCACCCAACGCCATCGCAGAAAAGCACGAAAAACAAACGTCAGGAGGGGTCACAGGAAAGTTCGGACAACGAGAAACAATCAAGGCCAGGACCCTTGGCCAGCATCATTTCCGGTGAGTGAGTCATAAGAATAGTGGTGGTGTCAAGGAGAGATAAGATCCGAAGGGCATCAGACAGTAGCGGTGAGATGACCAGCTAGATGATAGGCGCAGGACCCTGTCCAACGTGCAGCCGACTGAAGAGGCGCCGAGGAGGGGAAGCGAAAGTCATTTTATTCTGACACGCAATTTTCGCCGTGATGCGCCGACAGCGACGAGTTATTAAGTAATCGACCAACGCGAAAGAAAATCAGGCAGCGAATCGGACATGTAACTCCATGGGCGGCGGGATTGGAAATTCCGTCCGGCTACAGCGCGTACTGTGTGGTAAGTTTGTAACCCCCACGGGCAGCCAACCAGCGCTGCCCCTCCGTCGAGGCGAGGCACGTGCAGCTCGCCCATCAGTCATCAGTCATCAGATGTTCGGATTCTGTTCGCTTTTGTAGTGCGAATCGCTTTGTTTTGGGCTAGAAGAGGGCTTTCACTCCGATTGGTCACTCGACACCAGGAAACAGCGGCTGAATCGTTGACCGCAAATTCAGAAAAGTCTGGAAAAGCCCATGTTCTGTCGATCGTTCGACAGTGCTGCGCTAACAAACCAGTGAAGACAACGTGGGGCGACCAGACAGGCGGGGTATCGATAAGAAGGAAAATGTTGATACAAGGCAAATTTGGCAGCTCTAGGCACGAATCACCACCTTAGTGGCCGACGGAGCCCGTCGCTTCTTCTGGGGCACCGCCTGGCGTTTCTTGCGCTTCGCATTTTCCTTCTCTAGGGAAGCGAGCTGTGCCACCCGCATGGCTTGCTGAGCCCGCGCGTGCGCCTGGACCTGGGCGAGGAAACGGGCGCGCTGAGCTTCCTCTTCAGCAGCGGCGCGCAGCATCTGGATCTGCTGTTCAGTCGTCAGGTCACCAGGTCGGACGGACTCTTCGACGGCTGACTCTTCTTCCACGGCGGATTCGGACTGGGGTCCCAAATCGAAGCAAAGTTCCTCGTCCGAGATGTAGGCGCTTCCAGTAGAAACCTCGGTGTCCGTGCTGATCAAAGCCGGTCGGTTGGGCCAGGAGGGAAAAGCACAAGCGTTGCTCATGCCAAAGGCTGTAGAGAAGGAACACTTGCGAGGGGTAATATCGAGCAGAGAGTCCTGAGGAGTTGGTGGAGGGGCTGCCGGGGTGGAAATGGGCGAGCCACCGTCCCAAGTAGTATCAAAGCTGAAGGCGACCGGGTCGGTGTTGGTCGATGCCTCACTGGGGGAGGATCTGAGACTGGCCGCGTTGCCACTCCAGGCCTGGAGTGGAAACATTGGTATCGCTGATGATCTGGTGTACTTCATTGTGTGTGAATGATGGATGGAGAGATGAGGTTAGAAGCCAAAGCGGCGGTGATGGTCAGCTGTAGTAGGTTGAGCTCCAATATGGGAAGAGTGGAGAGTGTGTTGCTGACGAGAGAGTTCTCGGGAGGGAGCAACAGAAGATAATAAAGGTGAAGAAGATCGACAAGTCTGGGGAAGGGACCCAGAAGGAGGGAAGGGAGGAATGGGAGGGTGTAAATAGTAATAAGCTCTGACACCAATATTTGAGTAAATGGGTCAAGTTGTGGTGAAGGAAAGGAGATATGTATATGTATGGGTCCAGATCGATCGGGGGAGCGTCTGGACTCCCTTGCATATCCCAACAGATAAGGCGTCGCGGGGGGTTGGTGTGATGCGTATTTTTTTTTAAAAAAAAGAATAAATAAAATCAAAAATGAAAAATAAAAAATAATCGATTTATTTTAATTTCCAAGGGGAAAATAAAAAAAAAATAAAAAATGCAGGCCCCACAACCAACAGGCAGTGAGTAAAATGATCGCCAAACAAAAATACCGGCCGAGAATTCCTCAAGAGACTTCGAATCTTCCGTAATGCTGGCCAGTACCCAACTGACAAACTGCAGGTCAAGCGCGAGGATCAGGCGGAAGCGGCGTCCTGGCAGCTGTACGATGTATTATGTATGAAGAATCGACTGGTGAGGGTTCAAAGGTGAAGTAAGTTGGACAGATAGGGCGACCCAAGCCAGACTGAATCATTGATTTGTTCATTGATTGATTTAGTTCGTCTCCTTCGCTTCATTCAATTCCAAGCCAGAATTGATCAATCAAAGAAAATAAGTACCACCACCAAATCCTTTTGGACAAAGGGTTGCGAGAGTGTGTGTGTGAGTGTGAGATTCTGACAATCAGACAGCAGACCCCGGTCAGTGGACGTGGATCTATCGCTTTTCTTATTTGAATTTGTTTTTGTTCCAGTCCTCCGGATTTTATTAATTAAATAAATAATAAATAAATATTTCTTTCAGCATCGGCCCGCGGCCCGGGGAACATCGGGTTGGGGGCGTGGGGATCAAAAAACCGTCAAAGAGTGAGTCAAAACGGGGGTGAAAGTTTCCTAAACCAATTTTATTATTTATTATTTATTATTTATTATTGACCTTTTTCGAGTATTATTACCCGTAACTGTTACCCGACTAAGTAAGAATAAACCCGCGTACGCTGCCTCGAGGATTTCTCGGTACTTGATTTTCTGCGCCTGGAATTATTTCGGAGGAATTCTTCACCGTCATAGTAATCCTTAATCATATGTCTCAGCGATGATGACTCGGATGACTCCGTATCAGACCCCCAAACTGTTCGCCGTACAGTGAGCACAAGCTGAAGGTGGTCAGACGCATTTCTAGATTATGCGATACGACACGATCAACCACCATTTAACAACTGCCGCCGATAGAATGATATATTTTGGGCGCTCGTGCATCTGAAACGGATTCTTGCGGTCTGCTGTCGAGACAGTTGTCCGTCTGTGCTCGTTCCAACCTGCGTTGATAGTCATAACATTATTGAACTGTCCTCCCCATCCCCAACCGAGTGGCGGATAGAGGGGAGTCGAATCAGAATGCGCATGGAAGCACACCGCTTCGATGTTTGACATCCTCGCAGTGAACGTGCATACATAATACTGCGGGCGGATGTATGTCGAGCTGTACACTGTATGTCTATCTCGAGGGATACAGCGGCAGTTACTAGTAGTTACATCAGGTCACCGCCTGTACCATGCCCTAAACCTGTATTTCTTGCGATTTCCAGCACACCACAGCAGCCCTCTCTCACTCACACCGCGCATTGCAATCCATTTCCTTGAATCCTGATACTTCTAGCGGTCTGAACGCGGGCAATCACCGACCGATGGATTTTCATCAGTAACGATAGTAGCAACGATAGCTTATGCAGTAGTAATTTCTAGCTGAGGATGATTTTCCGCCTAGTCGTTTCGTTTTCCGCCAGAAAAATCTAGTCGCCTCGTGCGGCCCAATGGAGTGGGAGGAAAAGAAATAAAATAGGAAAGAAAATCAATCGCGAGCTGACGGAGTTCCTTCGAGATTTGTTCCAGAGCCCATGCGCGGTATCCGCGGTGGAGACTCGGTTTATTCTTTCTTTCTTTACTACCGTTCTATCTTCTTACTTAATTTTTAATCTCGGGTTCTTCATCCGCTGTCGTGTCCTTGATGAACTGGCAAGGACGGATTGGATTTCGAATTCTACGGTGAGTGTCAAATCCGACTGACTAACTTTTGGGACCTTGACAGGTTCAGAACCATGGAACGCGCTCGCCTACTTTAATCCCCCACGAGAACCCCTCGGAAGATCATTGACCCAGGAATTTCTGGATATATCTTTTACTCCGTAAACCGCTCGGAACTTCCCCGCGACTCGACCAGATCGTCCACACTATCGCCAGCGTAACACCGATCGCGTTTCTAGTCAGGAGTAGAAACAATCAATCCCCTAGTCGCACAGCCGAGAATTCTTCCGTGATTACTCGATCGGATACTTGTGAAGGATAAACTACGTACTACACCAGGATGATGCGGCCCTGCTCCACGTAGCCCCAAGTTTCCAAGTTGCAAACGGCCCCGATTTTCCGTAACCAAAAGCGTTCCTCCGGATTTCGCCCGAATTAGAGAAAGATGAGGCGGAATATTTTCTCCCGTTTTATTCCGCCAGTGACAGACGCTGAATTTTCACGTTCAGAAATGAAGCGACCGCGGATAAAATCAGAGCCTCACGGTGGCGACCTTCGCGCCGGGTCTACGGACGCATTTCAGCCGAGGCTAAATGGAGCTGGGATGCGATAGTGCTTGTTTCGCGCTGGCGGATCAGGGGAAAGCTCGTGGTTAAATCGAGCCCTCGGCAATCGGGGAAATGTCGCGCGAGGCCCGGCCTACTGGATCATATGGTGATCGTGATGCCAGATGGAGCTCCAGCTACCAGAGCTCTGGGATAGAACCCCTATTTCCCCTTGATGGTGTTTTTGCTGCCCAATTGGTGTGGTTTGAATTGGTGTCTTAGGACTTAGCCTCTAGTTTCGTCGGAGGATCCATCATATTTTCTTAGAAACCCTTCTTCAGCTGATGTTTGAGAAGAACCTAGCATACGTACCTCGCAAATGGTGTGCATCAGGCTCCAGCAACACATGTGCCGACAGATCTTTTTTCCTGTGATTTCATATGCTTGACAAATAACTACAATACTACTATTCATTGACAAAGTACGAACTACGGAGATAGCAGGCCGGTCTCTTCCGCCAGCCAGTTGACAGGTAAATCTGGTCTTTGTCTGCGAGAACTTCCCCGGACCTTATTAAGTACGGTCGGCTGGTGCCTCGGCAAGAAAAGGCCCAGGAGTGTCGAATCTAGACCCGTCGTCCGCACCGCCTAATTTTAATCCGATACTATCAATCACGATCCATCAATAGTTCAGCTAAAACGAACCTAATTATTATTAAACATCCCTACCCCGGGGAAACCATTTCCGTCTCCCGCGAAACGATCGAACCGTCATGTCGGAATCCTTCCTCCCCACTTTCCTCCTAGAAAATATATATTTTTCCGAAAAAGGAAATAGAATTTAGAATCATATCAAATAAAAATGGGTCCAAACGATCGCCGTCTACTGAATAATGTATTATTATCCCTTTCAGGGAATTTGTAACCCAACTCCCGGGTTCTCACTCTTCCCCTTCCTTCCGCAAAAGTAACCAGGCTACGGGAAAGGCGGAAAGAGGAGCCGGCGGTCCCAAGGGTGAGGAGAGTATGGGGATCTTTACCCCTTTCATGCCTTCTCGCTGGATCCCCGGCAACCTTTCCTCAGTTTCCGGGGGTGTTTAACATTTCCGAGAACAATTCCAATTCGCCTCCACTCATTGGTGGACGAGGATCCATTTGCTGGCTCCTGGTTTCTGTTTTGTTTCGCATGGGGTTTGCGATTCAGCATTCATCACACAATTAGATGACGACTACCTGTCCATTCCTCTGTATCCATCTGCAGAAAGGGTCACCACATACATACATGCCTTGATGGATGTAAGTACAGCAAAGTACTTTTGTCCTCCGTACCGCCGCCCATTCCCGGGAGTTCAGACCTCCTACTGGTTACATCCGATCGCAGGATCGATCGAGTGATAGGTCGAATCTCATCCCATGATCCCGGGTCCAACCCTGCATTGCCGCCCCGTCTGGCTGTTTCTGCAACTGCATCGACTATCCCAATTTATTTAGTATTATTAAATGTTTTACAGATTGAATAATTATTCCCCGACGACAGGAGTACCATGTTTGCCACAGCTGCCAAAGTACCATCCCCCGCAGGGATGCCCGGCTGGGCGACGACGCATCGAAAAGGGCGGTGATACACCGCCTGATCGACTATTGGATGCGAAGCTGCCATGCGAGCAACAGGATGGCATTGAAAGTTGAAGAACACGAGATCGCGGAGTCAGCATGGTCAAATGTCTTGCCGCTCAGTTACTCGGCGTGGATGACGAACGCTGGGGCAACATCCCCAGAGAATTCAGCCAGCACAGACATATGACCCGTATTCTGAATCATGCACCCGTCCACGATACCCCAGACTTAGGTGTCCGTCGCCAGGGATGGCCGAAAAGGTTGACAATAATGAAAAGATGGGGTACACAACCGCAGGCGAGGGAGCTGTGTGATCGTCACTCAAGGATGCACAACATTCCCGCGGCTTTGTCCGGGGTTTAATCGCCACCCAGCACACGTCTTCATCTGTAACAACTATTTTGGGAAGGAGAATGGGCCTCAGCGCAAAAGCACAGAGCATCTTGCACATTGCGGAATGCGGTCCGAGTCCGGGGGAAAGGTTTAAAGTGTTAAGGTGTCGACTCCTTGCAGCCGATGGAGCTGGCGGATGGTCCTTTCCGCTTCCCCCGGGTTGATTTTCCTGGTTCTCGGTTGCGAGCTTCGTGACAAGGGAGAAAATAGGACTGACGGACGCGTCGACCACCGCTTCCCCGGCTGATCATTTGAGCTCTGCACGGGGTGACCCAAAGATACTTCGTTCT